>JAWNMH010000388.1:600000-977500 GCA_035044325.1 Drosophila nr. medialis 2 BK-2023a
CATGAGTCCCTTTTGGGGCTCCACAATTTCGTAGTCAAAGTTGAGCTTCTTCGCCAGCTGGGCAATGAAATCGATACAGTAGCCCTCCCAGATGGGTGCGCCACTTCGTGTGCGTAGCAACTCTCCGCTATGTGGATCGCGGCGATAATAGCTCCAGGGCACGGTCTCTGCGGTGCCTATGCGAAAGAAACGACGAGTCGGACTTATTGTCTCGTTCAGCAGACGGAGCTCTCCAGACAACCAGGTGGCCAGGTCTGTTTTGGCCTCGTGCTCGCTGGAATAGTAGCCAGCCGATATATTGGCCACAAATGTCAGTTTCTCCACCTGATCCTCAACGTTCGCCTCCTCCGGCGCATAGCCCACAAAATTACTCCAGTGAACATTCTGAAACCAGATGTTGTTTGTTTCTATCGCATTTGTTACTTCGCTGCTTGCATTGCAGTCCAGGTAAACAGGCTGCGGAAATGGTTGGCTCACAAGCGCCGCATCTATCAGACTCCGTAACACGTCCAGAAGCAGTCCACGTTGTAACTGCAAGAAATTTAGACTTGTTCGATTACTATTCTCTTATTCTACAAGACGAACAAGACGTATTTTTTTTTTTTTTTTTCAAAATTATACATTAATAAATTAGTTTTTTTTTTATGAACATCAAACTAAAATGTTTATTATAAATTATAATTAGAGTAATCGATTTTACAATTACATTCCACAGGAATTTTCAATTTCACAGACTTACCGTAAATCCACTGCCACAATAAAGATCTCGCATCTGCATTGAGCGACAAATGGCGCGTGGATTCAAAAGGAAGCGTGTGGCAAACTCCACATTTCGCTTGTACTTGAAGACGCGATCTCTGGTGTCGAGGAAAACGAAGTGCCACTCGGTGGGCCGCTGGAAAAGTTTGGACTTTTCCACCTGCAACGCATAAGCGAAACAATATCAACTGCTGGTAACCAGGTCAGCCAGCTACTCACGAGCTCAAAGATTCCATTCATGGCGGCACCACGTGCAAAAATGGCATAGTAGGTTGGTGGGGGTCGCAACGCAAGTAGACGATCGGTAAAATCTTTCGGCTGCGCATCGCCGGCATCGCTGGCATTTATGATGAGCGCGCGAAATGGATAGCCGTCCTGCAGCTGTAGCATGGCCTCCTGGGTGTCGCGAGCACTTTGAAAGATCATGGCCACATTGTTAGCGCGCTTGTGTCTCACGAAATCACTAAACATTGTTAGAAATGGACGCATCATTCTGTCCAGACGCACATAGGCAGTGCCGTGGGCGAGCGCCAACTCGTAGCCTTGAGACCAGAGATTATAGCTTAAGTCCACAATCACCGTGCTGCCCACACTGCCCAGAATCTCGCAAACTGTGTTCGAATTAGTGTTGGCATTAATGGCTCAATGGATTTAAAAGCGACCATTGTTTGGTGCTACTTACAGTTTTCTACGTCTTGCTGGTCATCGGTGCGCCTGAGCTCCAATACGGCATCGCTTATAGTCGCACCCAATTTCAGTGAGTCCAGCTGGGTTTCGATTAGTTCTCATTTCTTATCCCTCTAAAGTAGGCGTTACTTTGATTGTGGTTTCATTATGTTAAAATAAAGTTAAATTTGATTACATTTTTAATGGATGTTTGCCATAAGGGAATTAATTTACCTATTATTTGTACAACTTTAAGCAGACTGACTTGAGAGAACTTTTCAATTTTGATATATTATGTTTTTCATTTATTCTCCTTTTTTTCTGTTTATTACTGTAAGCGGTGTCTAAATCATGTGGATTTCATACACATCTTATTTCATTATCAGATAAGTCTTTAGATTGTGAGATGATCCCGTTGAATCCCAAATCGGCATGTATGCGCATATGTGTGACCGTCGAGAAACAATGAATTTTGTGTGTCGAGACAATGCTACCCTGATACAATTCAATCCCATAAATTTATTTAGCAGAAATAACAAGTAGGCATTGCAAGCATTGTTATTTTGATTCGTGTCAGACAACAAAGCTAACAATTACTACTACAACAGACACATCAACACACATTAAAAATGGCATCGCAGGATCAAAGTCGCTTGAACAAATTTAAAAACAAAGGAAAGGATCAAGATGAGATGCGACGTCGCCGAAATGAGGTGACTGTTGAGTTGCGCAAAAATAAGCGCGACGAGACAATTTCGAAGCGTCGCAATATGCCCAACCTGGACTCGGACACAGAAGAGGATGAACAGTTGCCCAACTCCATAAATTTGAAGAAGCTTGCCTTGGCCGCCGCTGATCTATCAAAGCCGGAGCAACAGTTGGTCGCCGTTAAAGCGGCACGCAAGTTGGTAACATCCGACAAGAATCCACCCATCAATGATTTAATCAGCAGCGGTATATTGCGCATTCTAGTTGAATGCCTAAACCAACATAATCACACAATGCTCCAATTTGAAGCCGCATGGGCATTGACCAACATTGCATCAGGCACTTCCGAGGAAACCAACCAGGTAGTTGCGGCTGGAGCCGTACCGCTTTTTCTTCAATTGCTCAACTCACCCGCACCGAATGTCTGTAAACAAGCCGTATGGGCACTGCGCAATATCATTGGCGATGGTCCCATATTGCGTGACTATGCCATTATGCATGGCGTTGTGCAACCGCTGTTGTCGTGCATTAAACCGGATATACCCATATCTTTCTTGCGCCATGTCATTTGTGCGATTGTGAATTTGTGCCGAATCGAGGATCGGCCGCCACCAGCAGCGTCAATACACGAAATCTTGCCTGCACTCAACGTGCTGATCCATCACAGTGACCCAAACATAATCGCCAATACGGCCTGGGCAATTAGCTATTTGGCCAACGGGGGTTACGATCAAATCCAAATGGTTATCGACGGCGGCGTTGTGCCCAAGCTAATACCGCTGCTTGGCAACAGCGAAGTGATGGTGCAGACGGCAGCATTGGGGGCTTTGGGCAACATTGTCGCCGGTTCGGATGAACAGACACAGGTGGTGCTCAACTTCGAGGCATTGTCGTATCTCCCAGCACTGTTGTCGCATCCAAATAAGATGATACGCAAAAAGGCTGTGTGCTTCCTCTCCAACATCACCGCTGGCAACGAGTCACAGGTACAGGCTGTCATCAATGTCGGCCTGCTGCCGAAAATCATTGACAACCTGAGCAAGGGCGAATTCCAAATGCAGAAGGAAGCCGCCCGGGCTGTAGGCAATCTAACCATTCGCGGCAGACCCGAACAGGTGTTCACATTAATAATGGAGGGCGTCATTCCGCCATTCTGCGATCTGCTCTCGTGCCAGGATACTCAAGTGATCAATATTGTGCTCTATGGTCTCAATAATATGCTCAAAGGGGCCGCATCACATGTCGAAGTGGTGGCCAATTTGATTGAGGAGTGCGAGGGTCTAACCAAAATTGAGAGCCTCCAAAACCATGAGAACGTTGAAATTTACCAGCTGGCATACCAGCAATCTAACCTGGCACCGACCTCTCTCTAATGGTACAGAAAACAACTTTGATCCGAATACAGAGAAACTACCGATGAATTCGTTCAACTTTTAACTCCACGGACGAGCAAAGAAAAACAAATACACAACCAATTTATGTATACTCTATTGATGATAGCCCATTCAATACTTGTGCAGCATACTTTCAGGCTGACAAGAAAAAGAGCGAAGATAGATTATTTGTTAGATAAAATCAACACTGACACCCTGTTTGAGAAAATCCAAAATGCGAAATCGTATTTTTAGATTGAACAATAAAATCTATTCGCTCAACTAGTCGCAGAAAAATCCAAATATTTACGGCTCAATACTGAGATCTGTAACAAAACTGGGAAAATTGTCTTTCTATAAATAACATAGCATTGGGAAACCAATGTACACCAACCAGTTGTTAAGGACTTTGGCGTAGATTCATCTTCTTTAAAGTTTAAGCTCAAAAAAACTTGAAAGTTCAAAAATATATCAATTCCGGTGCATCAATTTATTTTTCGTTGAATTAAGTACTAGAAGCTATGCGAAAGGGACAAACACAGTCAAGCATATAATCAGGTAATACAAATTGTTCATATTTGTATTGTTAATTTAAATTGTTGTTCGTTGTGAATGTAATATTTTACTCCAAGTAACGCAGTTCCGAATGTTTTGACGATTTGCCATGGAGCGAATCGTAGATGCGGGTCTTGAACTTGCCAGCGCCCTGCATGACAGAGTTCGGTTTCTTTTTGCCTTGGGATGTGGCAGCCTCAAATGATGGTGGCGGTGTCAGCTTAGCGGTCTTCTTGGCTTTTATTTCGTTTTCCTTAGACTTAGCCGTGGTGTCAAGCCAGGCAAATTTGGTCGGTCCATCTCCGTAAATCGGTTGAACCTGCGTAACCAGCGCCAGTTCCTTCTGCTTCTTTTGATGGTAATACACCTCAAAAGTCAGCGTGCACATGGCCAAGATAAGGCCAAGAATTGTCGCCATGAAAACACCGCCCAGACTATGCAGAGAAATACCGTCTTGTTCGTCGCTTTTGGGGCAGTGGCGACTGGATTCATTCCAGTATTTCTCCTTTAAATTCTCAAAAAGGCGTTCCTTCTGTAACTGCAAGATCGCATAGCCTAGCTCATCCTGCAAGAAACAATCACTTTTCAAATTAAACATATTACTAAATAAAAAAAAGTATACTTTTCAGTAAGACATACAAAAATAAATATAATAATAAATAAGGGGATCACTCACTCCAAGATGACTTCCTTGCTGTGGAGCTATGGCATAGGGCTGCTCGGCGAAGACCTCGCCAATCTCCGTTAGATTGCAGTTCTTGCTGACCGCATACTTAATCTCCTCTGAGTCGTGTATAAACGCATAATCGGCGTTGAGGTGATCCTCCACTTTTTTGAATCCTTCGCTAGCATTCTGCACTGGCTTCGAGGTGCCGATGGCAACCAGAATTTTTCCAAACTGCTCCTTAATCGGATAATCCCAAACTCGATATTTATGAAAATCACCGGATGCATTCAGCGCCATTTCCTTCCACATGCGATACAGCGTTTCCTCGGCGAACTTCATGTTTATAAAGTAGTGGTGGGTGTCCGAGTTATTGACCACTGTATAATTAATACGCGATTGTCGAGCCAGCTGCTCCAGTGACCGCACAGACGTCTGCATACGCTCCACCGTGAGAAACGCCGCCAAATTTGCCGTAAATGTAGCCAGCATGAGCACCACAAATAGCCAATAGCAAGCAACAAGGAGGCGTCCGGACAGTGCCTTGGGTGTCTTACCACCACCCTGGGGTGTGAACGAGGTCAACGCAAACCAGAAGCTCTCCATGAACGTAAACTGGCGACATTCGTATGGATAGGCATCGCGATTGTTGCGCGAACTGTATGGTGAATACCTGTCCATGATCCAGATCAGCAGTCCCGTTCCCATCAGGGCACCAATAATGCTCAGCCAGACCTCCGGCCGCAGCACCGCGCGGCGTACCGGTTTACGCATCACAACTGAGATGCCCGTATGGGCGTAGTAAGGTGGCACAAAGTCAACAACTTCCTCGCGCTCCGAATACATTTTGAGGGCAGCAATGGCAAAGTCAGTTTCGCCATTGACCAAATCGCCGATGACACCATCCCACTCACCCAGCTCATTGCGCTCACCCATGAGTCCCTTTTGGGGCTCCACAATTTCGTAGTCAAAGTTGAGCTTCTTTGCCAGCTGGGGAATGAAATCGATACAGTAGCCCTCCCAGATGGGTGCGCCACTTCGTGTGCGTAGCAACTCTCCGCTATGTGGATCGCGGCGATAATAGCTCCAGGGCACGGTCTCTGCGGTTCCTATGCGAAAGAAACGACGAGTCGGACTTATTGTCTCGTTCAGCAGACGGAGCTCTCCAGACAACCAGGTGGCCAGGTCTGTTTTGGCCTCGTGCTCGCTGGTAGCCAGCCATCCACCTGATCCTCAACGTTCGCCTCCTCCGGCGCATAGCCCACAAAATTACTCCAGTGAACATTCTGAAACCAGATGTTGTTTGTTTCTATCGCATTTGTTACTTCGCTGCTTGCATTGCAGTCCAGGTAAACAGGCTGCGGAAATGGTTGGCTCACAAGCGCCGCATCTATCAGACTCCGTAACACGTCCAGAAGCAGTCCACGTTGTAACTGCAAGAAATTTAGACTTGTTCGATTACTATTCTCTTATTCTACAAGACGAACAAGACGTATTTTTTTTTTTTTTTTCAAAATTATACATTAATAAATTAATTTTTTTTTTATGAACATCAAACTAAAATGTTTATTATAAATTATAATTAGAGTAATCGATTTTACAATTACATTCCACAGGAATTTTCAATTTCACAGACTTACCGTAAATCCACTGCCACAATAAAGATCTCGCATCTGCATTGAGCGACAAATGGCGCGTGGATTCAAAAGGAAGCGTGTGGCAAACTCCACATTTCGCTTGTACTTGAAGACGCGATCTCTGGTGTCGAGGAAAACGAAGTGCCACTCGGTGGGCCGCTGGAAAAGTTTGGACTTTTCCACCTGCAACGCATAAGCGAAACAATATCAACTGCTGGTAACCAGGTCAGCCAGCTACTCACGAGCTCAAAGATTCCATTCATGGCGGCACCACGTGCAAAAATGGCATAGTAGGTTGGTGGGGGTCGCAACGCAAGTAGACGATCGGTAAAATCTTTCGGCTGCGCATCGCCGGCATCGCTGGCATTTATGATGAGCGCGCGAAATGGATAGCCGTCCTGCAGCTGTAGCATGGCCTCCTGGGTGTCGCGAGCACTTTGAAAGATCATGGCCACATTGTTAGCGCGCTTGTGTCTCACGAAATCACTAAACATTGTTAGAAATGGACGCATCATTCTGTCCAGACGCACATAGGCAATGCCGTGGGCGAGCGCCAACTCGTAGCCTTGAGACCAGAGATTATAGCTTAAGTCCACAATCACCGTGCTGCCCACACTGCCCAGAATCTCGCAAACTGTGTTCGAATTAGTGTTGGCATTAATGGCTCAATGGATTTAAAAGCGACCATTGTTTGGTGCTACTTACAGTTTTCTACGTCTTGCTGGTCATCGGTGCGCCTGAGCTCCAATACGGCATCGCTTATAGTCGCACCCAATTTCAGTGAGTCCAGCTGGGTTTCGATTAGTTCTCATTTCTTATCCCTCTAAAGTAGGCGTTACTTTGATTGTGGTTTCATTATGTTAAAATAAAGTTAAATTTGATTACATTTTTAATGGATGTTTGCCATAAGGGAATTAATTTACCTATTATTTGTACAACTTTAAGCAGACTGACTTGAGAGAACTTTTCAATTTTGATATATTATGTTTTTCATTTATTCTCCTTTTTTTCTGTTTATTACTGTAAGCGGTGTCTAAATCATGTGGATTTCATACACATCTTATTTCATTATCAGATAAGTCTTTAGATTGTGAGATGATCCCGTTGAATCCCAAATCGGCATGTATGCGCATATGTGTGACCGTCGAGAAACAATGAATTTTGTGTGTCGAGACAATGCTACCCTGATACAATTCAATCCCATAAATTTATTTAGCAGAAATAACAAGTAGGCATTGCAAGCATTGTTATTTTGATTCGTGTCAGACAACAAAGCTAACAATTACTACTACAACAGACACATCAACACACATTAAAAATGGCATCGCAGGATCAAAGTCGCTTGAACAAATTTAAAAACAAAGGAAAGGATCAAGATGAGATGCGACGTCGCCGAAATGAGGTGACTGTTGAGTTGCGCAAAAATAAGCGCGACGAGACAATTTCGAAGCGTCGCAATGTGCCCAACCTGGACTCGGACACAGAAGAGGATGAACAGTTGCCCAACTCCATAAATTTGAAGAAGCTTGCCTTGGCCGCCGCTGATCTATCAAAGCCGGAGCAACAGTTGGTCGCCGTTAAAGCGGCACGCAAGTTGGTAACATCCGACAAGAATCCACCCATCAATGATTTAATCAGCAGCGGTATATTGCGCATTCTAGTTGAATGCCTAAACCAACATAATCACACAATGCTCCAATTTGAAGCCGCATGGGCATTGACCAACATTGCATCAGGCACTTCCGAGGAAACCAACCAGGTAGTTGCGGCTGGAGCCGTACCGCTTTTTCTTCAATTGCTCAACTCACCCGCACCGAATGTCTGTAAACAAGCCGTATGGGCACTGCGCAATATCATTGGCGATGGTCCCATATTGCGTGACTATGCCATTATGCATGGCGTTGTGCAACCGCTGTTGTCGTGCATTAAACCGGATATACCCATATCTTTCTTGCGCCATGTCATTTTTGCGATTGTGAATTTGTGCCGAATCGGGGATCGGCCGCCACCAGCAGCGACAATACACGAAATCTTGCCCGCACTCAACGTGCTGATCCATCACAGTGACCCATACATAATCGCCAATACGGCCTGGGCAATTAGCTATTTGGCCAACGGGGGTTACGATCAAATCCAAATGGTTATCGACGGCGGCGTTGTGCCCAAGCTAATACCGCTGCTTGGCAACAGCGAAGTGATGGTGCAGACGGCAGCATTGGGGGCTTTGGGCAACATTGTCGCCGGTTCGGATGAACAGACACAGGTGGTGCTCAACTTCGAGGCATTGTCGTATCTCCCAGCACTGTTGTCGCATCCAAATAAGATGATACGCAAGGAGGCTGTGTGCTTCCTCTCCAACATCACCGCTGGCAACGAGTCACAGGTACAGGCTGTCATCAACGTCGGCCTGCTGCCGAAAATCATTGACAACCTGAGCAAGGGCGAATTCCAAATGCAGAAGGAGGCCGCCCGGGCTGTAGGCAATCTAACCATTCGCGGCAGACCCGAACAGGTGTTCACATTAATAATGGAGGGCGTCATTCCGCCATTCTGCGATCTGCTCTCGTGCCAGGATACTCAAGTGATCAATATTGTGCTCTATGGTCTCAATAATATGCTCAAAGGGGCCGCATCACATGTCGAAGTGGTGGCCAATTTGATTGAGGAGTGCGAGGGTCTAACCAAAATTGAGAGCCTCCAAAACCATGAGAACGTTGATATTTACAAGCTGGCATACGAAATTATCGAGAAATACTTCACCGAGGGCGAGCAATCTAACCTGGCACCGACCTCTAATGGTACAGAAAACAACTTTGATCCGAATACAGAGAAACTACCGATGAATTCGTTCAACTTTTAACTCCACGGACGAGCAAAGAAAAACAAATACACAACCAATTTATGTATACTCTATTGATGATAGCCCATTCAATACTTGTGCAGCATACTTTCAGGCTGACAAGAAAAAGAGCGAAGATAGATTATTTGTTAGATAAAATCAACACTGACACCCTGTTTGAGAAAATCCAAAATGCGAAATCGTATTTTTAGATTGAACAATAAAATCTATTCGCTCACGTGCAAAAATGGCATAGTAGGTTGGTGGGGGTCGCAACGCAAGTAGACGATCGGTAAAATCTTTCGGCTGCGCATCGCCGGCATCGCTGGCATTTATGATGAGCGCGCGAAATGGATAGCCGTCCTGCAGCTGTAGCATGGCCTCCTGGGTGTCGCGAGCACTTTGAAAGATCATGGCCACATTGTTAGCGCGCTTGTGTCTCACGAAATCACTAAACATTGTTAGAAATGGACGCATCATTCTGTCCAGACGCACATAGGCAATGCCGTGGGCGAGCGCCAACTCGTAGCCTTGAGACCAGAGATTATAGCTTAAGTCCACAATCACCGTGCTGCCCACACTGCCCAGAATCTCGCAAACTGTGTTCGAATTAGTGTTGGCATTAATGGCTCAATGGATTTAAAAGCGACCATTGTTTGGTGCTACTTACAGTTTTCTACGTCTTGCTGGTCATCGGTGCGCCTGAGCTCCAATACGGCATCGCTTATAGTCGCACCCAATTTCAGTGAGTCCAGCTGGGTTTCGATTAGTTCTCATTTCTTATCCCTCTAAAGTAGGCGTTACTTTGATTGTGGTTTCATTATGTTAAAATAAAGTTAAATTTGATTACATTTTTAATGGATGTTTGCCATAAGGGAATTAATTTACCTATTATTTGTACAACTTTAAGCAGACTGACTTGAGAGAACTTTTCAATTTTGATATATTATGTTTTTCATTTATTCTCCTTTTTTTCTGTTTATTACTGTAAGCGGTGTCTAAATCATGTGGATTTCATACACATCTTATTTCATTATCAGATAAGTCTTTAGATTGTGAGATGATCCCGTTGAATCCCAAATCGGCATGTATGCGCATATGTGTGACCGTCGAGAAACAATGAATTTTGTGTGTCGAGACAATGCTACCCTGATACAATTCAATCCCATAAATTTATTTAGCAGAAATAACAAGTAGGCATTGCAAGCATTGTTATTTTGATTCGTGTCAGACAACAAAGCTAACAATTACTACTACAACAGACACATCAACACACATTAAAAATGGCATCGCAGGATCAAAGTCGCTTGAACAAATTTAAAAACAAAGGAAAGGATCAAGATGAGATGCGACGTCGCCGAAATGAGGTGACTGTTGAGTTGCGCAAAAATAAGCGCGACGAGACAATTTCGAAGCGTCGCAATGTGCCCAACCTGGACTCGGACACAGAAGAGGATGAACAGTTGCCCAACTCCATAAATTTGAAGAAGCTTGCCTTGGCCGCCGCTGATCTATCAAAGCCGGAGCAACAGTTGATCGCCGTTAAAGCGGCACGCAAGTTGGTAACATCCGACAAGAATCCACCCATCAATGATTTAATCAGCAGCGGTATATTGCGCATTCTAGTTGAATGCCTAAACCAACATAATCACACAATGCTCCAATTTGAAGCCGCATGGGCATTGACCAACATTGCATCAGGCACTTCCGAGGAAACCAACCAGGTAGTTGCGGCTGGAGCCGTACCGCTTTTTCTTCAATTGCTCAACTCACCCGCACCGAATGTCTGTAAACAAGCCGTATGGGCACTGCGCAATATCATTGGCGATGGTCCCATATTGCGTGACTATGCCATTATGCATGGCGTTGTGCAACCGCTGTTGTCGTGCATTAAACCGGATATACCCATATCTTTCTTGCGCCATGTCATTTTTGCGATTGTGAATTTGTGCCGAATCGGGGATCGGCCGCCACCAGCAGCGACAATACACGAAATCTTGCCCGCACTCAACGTGCTGATCCATCACAGTGACCCATACATAATCGCCAATACGGCCTGGGCAATTAGCTATTTGGCCAACGGGGGTTACGATCAAATCCAAATGGTTATCGACGGCGGCGTTGTGCCCAAGCTAATACCGCTGCTTGGCAACAGCGAAGTGATGGTGCAGACGGCAGCATTGGGGGCTTTGGGCAACATTGTCGCCGGTTCGGATGAACAGACACAGGTGGTGCTCAACTTCGAGGCATTGTCGTATCTCCCAGCACTGTTGTCGCATCCAAATAAGATGATACGCAAGGAGGCTGTGTGCTTCCTCTCCAACATCACCGCTGGCAACGAGTCACAGGTACAGGCTGTCATCAATGTCGGCCTGCTGCCGAAAATCATTGACAACCTGAGCAAGGGCGAATTCCAAATGCAGAAGGAGGCCGCCCGGGCTGTAGGCAATCTAACCATTCGCGGCAGACCCGAACAGGTGTTCACATTAATAATGGAGGGCGTCATTCCGCCATTCTGCGATCTGCTCTCGTGCCAGGATACTCAAGTGATCAATATTGTGCTCTATGGTCTCAATAATATGCTCAAAGGGGCCGCATCACATGTCGAAGTGGTGGCCAATTTGATTGAGGAGTGCGAGGGTCTAACCAAAATTGAGAGCCTCCAAAACCATGAGAACGTTGATATTTACAAGCTGGCATACGAAATTATCGAGAAATACTTCACCGAGGGCGAGCAATCTAACCTGGCACCGACCTCTAATGGTACAGAAAACAACTTTGATCCGAATACAGAGAAACTACCGATGAATTCGTTCAACTTTTAACTCCACGGACGAGCAAAGAAAAACAAATACACAACCAATTTATGTATACTCTATTGATGATAGCCCATTCAATACTTGTGCAGCATACTTTCAGGCTGACAAGAAAAAGAGCGAAGATAGATTATTTGTTAGATAAAATCAACACTGACACCCTGTTTGAGAAAATCCAAAATGCGAAATCGTATTTTTAGATTGAACAATAAAATCTATTCGCTCAACTAGTCGCAGAAAAATCCAAATATTTACGGCTCAATACTGAGATCTGTAACAAAACTGGGAAAATTGTCTTTCTATAAATAACATAGCATTGGGAAACCAATGTACACCAACCAGTTGTTAAGGACTTTGGCGTAGATTCATCTTCTTTAAAGTTTAAGCTCAAAAAAACTTGAAAGTTCAAAAATATATCAATTCCGGTGCATCAATTTATTTTTCGTTGAATTAAGTACTAGAAGCTATGCGAAAGGGACAAACACAGTCAAGCATATAATCAGGTAATACAAATTGTTCATATTTGTATTGTTAATTTAAATTGTTGTTCGTTGTGAATGTAATATTTTACTCCAAGTAACGCAGTTCCGAATGTTTTGACGATTTGCCATGGAGCGAATCGTAGATGCGGGTCTTGAACTTGCCAGCGCCCTGCATGACCGAGTTCGGTTTCTTTTTGCCTTGGGATGTGGCAGCCTCAAATGATGGTGGCGGTGTCAGCTTAGCGGTCTTCTTGGCTTTTATTTCGTTTTCCTTAGACTTAGCCGTGGTGTCAAGCCAGGCAAATTTGGTCGGTCCATCTCCGTAAATCGGTTTAACCTGCGTAACCAGCGCCAGTTCCTTCTGCTTCTTTTGATGGTAATACACCTCAAAAGTCAGCGTGCACATGGCCAAGATAAGGCCAAGAATTGTCGCCATGAAAACACCGCCCAGACTATGCAGAGAAATACCGTCTTGTTCGTCGCTTTTGGGGCAGTGGCGACTGGATTCATTCCAGTATTTCTCCTTTAAATTCTCAAAAAGGCGTTCCTTCTGTAACTGCAAGATCGCATAGCCTAGCTCATCCTGCAAGAAACAATCACTTTTCAAATTAAACATATTACTAAATAAAAAAAAGTATACTTTCCAGTAAGACATACAAAAATAAATATAATTATAAATAAGGGGATCACTCACTCCAAGATGACTTCCTTGTTGTAGAGCTATGGCATAGGGCTGCTCGGCGAAGACCTCGCCAATCTCCGTTAGATTGCAGTTCTTGCTGACCGCATACTTAATCTCCTCTGAGGTCAACGCAAACCAGAAGCTCTCCATGAACGTAAACTGGCGACATTCGTATGGATAGGCATCGCGATTGTTGCGCGAACTGTATGGTGAATACCTGTCCATGATCCAGATCAGCAGTCCCGTTCCCATCAGGGCACCAATAATGCTCAGCCAGACCTCCGGCCGCAGCACCGCCAGAAACTTGAACAGCGAGGCGCGGCGTATCGGTTTACGCATCACAACTGAGATGCCCGTATGGGCGTAGTAAGGTGGCACAAAGTCAACAACTTCCTCGCGCTCCGAATACATTTTGAGGGCAGCAATGGCAAAGTCAGTTTCGCCATTGACCAAATCGCCGATGACACCATCCCACTCACCCAGCTCATTGCGCTCACCCATGAGTCCCTTTTGGGGCTCCACAATTTCGTAGTCAAAGTTGAGCTTCTTCGCCAGCTGGGCAATGAAATCGATACAGTAGCCCTCCCAGATGGGTGCGCCACTTCGTGTGCGTAGCAACTCTCCGCTATGTGGATCGCGGCGATAATAGCTCCAGGGCACGGTCTCTGCGGTGCCTATGCGAAAGAAACGACGAGTCGGACTTATTGTCTCGTTCAGCAGACGGAGCTCTCCAGACAACCAGGTGGCCAGGTCTGTTTTGGCCTCGTGCTCGCTGGAATAGTAGCCAGCCGATATATTGGCCACAAATGTCAGTTTCTCCACCTGATCCTCAACGTTCGCCTCCTCCGGCGCATAGCCCACAAAATTACTCCAGTGAACATTCTGAAACCAGATGTTGTTTGTTTCTATCGCATTTGTTACTTCGCTGCTTGCATTGCAGTCCAGGTAAACAGGCTGCGGAAATGGTTGGCTCACAAGCGCCGCATCTATCAGACTCCGTAACACGTCCAGAAGCAGTCCACGTTGTAACTGCAAGAAATTTAGACTTGTTCGATTACTATTCTCTTATTCTACAAGACGAACAAGACGTATTTTTTTTTTTTTTTTCAAAATTATACATTAATAAATTAGTTTTTTTTTTATGAACATCAAACTAAAATGTTTATTATAAATTATAATTAGAGTAATCGATTTTACAATTACATTCCACAGGAATTTTCAATTTCACAGACTTACCGTAAATCCACTGCCACAATAAAGATCTCGCATCTGCATTGAGCGACAAATGGCGCGTGGATTCAAAAGGAAGCGTGTGGCAAACTCCACATTTCGCTTGTACTTGAAGACGCGATCTCTGGTGTCGAGGAAAACGAAGTGCCACTCGGTGGGCCGCTGGAAAAGTTTGGACTTTTCCACCTGCAACGCATAAGCGAAACAATATCAACTGCTGGTAACCAGGTCAGCCAGCTACTCACGAGCTCAAAGATTCCATTCATGGCGGCACCACGTGCAAAAATGGCATAGTAGGTTGGTGGGGGTCGCAACGCAAGTAGACGATCGGTAAAATCTTTCGGCTGCGCATCGCCGGCATCGCTGGCATTTATGATGAGCGCGCGAAATGGATAGCCGTCCTGCAGCTGTAGCATGGCCTCCTGGGTGTCGCGAGCACTTTGAAAGATCATGGCCACATTGTTAGCGCGCTTGTGTCTCACGAAATCACTAAACATTGTTAGAAATGGACGCATCATTCTGTCCAGACGCACATAGGCAATGCCGTGGGCGAGCGCCAACTCGTAGCCTTGAGACCAGAGATTATAGCTTAAGTCCACAATCACCGTGCTGCCCACACTGCCCAGAATCTCGCAAACTGTGTTCGAATTAGTGTTGGCATTAATGGCTCAATGGATTTAAAAGCGACCATTGTTTGGTGCTACTTACAGTTTTCTACGTCTTGCTGGTCATCGGTGCGCCTGAGCTCCAATACGGCATCGCTTATAGTCGCACCCAATTTCAGTGAGTCCAGCTGGGTTTCGATTAGTTCTCATTTCTTATCCCTCTAAAGTAGGCGTTACTTTGATTGTGGTTTCATTATGTTAAAATAAAGTTAAATTTGATTACATTTTTAATGGATGTTTGCCATAAGGGAATTAATTTACCTATTATTTGTACAACTTTAAGCAGACTGACTTGAGAGAACTTTTCAATTTTGATATATTATGTTTTTCATTTATTCTCCTTTTTTTCTGTTTATTACTGTAAGCGGTGTCTAAATCATGTGGATTTCATACACATCTTATTTCATTATCAGATAAGTCTTTAGATTGTGAGATGATCCCGTTGAATCCCAAATCGGCATGTATGCGCATATGTGTGACCGTCGAGAAACAATGAATTTTGTGTGTCGAGACAATGCTACCCTGATACAATTCAATCCCATAAATTTATTTAGCAGAAATAACAAGTAGGCATTGCAAGCATTGTTATTTTGATTCGTGTCAGACAACAAAGCTAACAATTACTACTACAACAGACACATCAACACACATTAAAAATGGCATCGCAGGATCAAAGTCGCTTGAACAAATTTAAAAACAAAGGAAAGGATCAAGATGAGATGCGACGTCGCCGAAATGAGGTGACTGTTGAGTTGCGCAAAAATAAGCGCGACGAGACAATTTCGAAGCGTCGCAATGTGCCCAACCTGGACTCGGACACAGAAGAGGATGAACAGTTGCCCAACTCCATAAATTTGAAGAAGCTTGCCTTGGCCGCCGCTGATCTATCAAAGCCGGAGCAACAGTTGATCGCCGTTAAAGCGGCACGCAAGTTGGTAACATCCGACAAGAATCCACCCATCAATGATTTAATCAGCAGCGGTATATTGCGCATTCTAGTTGAATGCCTAAAGCAACATAATCACACAATGCTCCAATTTGAAGCCGCATGGGCATTGACCAACATTGCATCAGGCACTTCCGAGGAAACCAACCAGGTAGTTGCGGCTGGAGCCGTACCGCTTTTTCTTCAATTGCTCAACTCACCCGCACCGAATGTCTGTGAACAAGCCGTATGGGCACTGCGCAATATCATTGGCGATGGTCCCATATTGCGTGACTATGCCATTATGCATGGCGTTGTGCAACCGCTGTTGTCGTGCATTAAACCGGATATACCCATATCTTTCTTGCGCCATGTCATTTTTGCGATTGTGAATTTGTGCCGAATCGAGGATCCGCCGCCACCAGCAGCGACAATACACGAAATCTTGCCCGCACTCAACGTGCTGATCCATCACAGTGACCCATACATAATCGCCCATACGGCCTGGGCAATTAGCTATTTGGCCAACGGGGGTTACGATCAAATCCAAATGGTTATCGACGGCGGCGTTGTGCCCAAGCTAATACCGCTGCTTGGCAACAGCGAAGTGATGGTGCAGACGGCAGCATTGGGGGCTTTGGGCAACATTGTCGCCGGTTCGGATGAACAGACACAGGTGGTGCTCAACTCCGAGGCATTGTCGTATCTCCCAGCACTGTTGTCGCATCCAAATAAGATGATACGCAAGGAGGCTGTGTGCTTCCTCTCCAACATCACCGCTGGCAACGAGTCACAGGTACAGGCTGTCATCAATGTCGGCCTGCTGCCGAAAATCATTGACAACCTGAGCAAGGGCGAATTCCAAATGCAGAAGGAAGCCGCCCGGGCTGTAGGCAATCTAACCATTCGCGGCAGACCCGAACAGGTGTTCACATTAATAATGGAGGGCGTCATTCCGCCATTCTGCGATCTGCTCTCGTGCCAGGATACTCAAGTGATCAATATTGTGCTCTATGGTCTCAATAATATGCTCAAAGGGGCCGCATCACATGTCGAAGTGGTGGCCAATTTGATTGAGGAGTGCGAGGGTCTAACCAAAATTGAGAGCCTCCAAAACCATGAGAACGTTGAAATTTACCAGCTGGCATACGAAATTATCGAGAAATACTTCACCGAGGGCGAGAAATCTAACCTGGCACCGACCTCTAATGGTACAGAAAACAACTTTGATCCGAATACAGAGAAACTACCGATGAATTCGTTCAACTTTTAACTCCACGGACGAGCAAAGAAAAACAAATACACAACCAATTTATGTATACTCTATTGATGATAGCCCATTCAATACTTGTGCAGCATACTTTCAGGCTGACAAGAAAAAGAGCGAAGATAGATTATTTGTTAGATAAAATCAACACTGACACCCTGTTTGAGAAAATCCAAAATGCGAAATCGTATTTTTAGATTGAACAATAAAATCTATTCGCTCAACTAGTCGCAGAAAAATCCAAATATTTACGGCTCAATACTGAGATCTGTAACAAAACTGGGAAAATTGTCTTTCTATAAATAACATAGCATTGGGAAACCAATGTACACCAACCAGTTGTTAAGGACTTTGGCGTAGATTCATCTTCTTTAAAGTTTAAGCTCAAAAAAACTTGAAAGTTCAAAAATATATCAATTCCGGTGCATCAATTTATTTTTCGTTGAATTAAGTACTAGAAGCTATGCGAAAGGGACAAACACAGTCAAGCATATAATCAGGTAATACAAATTGTTCATATTTGTATTGTTAATTTAAATTGTTGTTCGTTGTGAATGTAATATTTTACTCCAAGTAACGCAGTTCCGAATGTTTTGACGATTTGCCATGGAGCGAATCGTAGATGCGGGTCTTGAACTTGCCAGCGCCCTGCATGACAGAGTTCGGTTTCTTTTTGCCTTGGGATGTGGCAGCCTCAAATGATGGTGGCGGTGTCAGCTTAGCGGTCTTCTTGGCTTTTATTTCGTTTTCCTTAGACTTAGCCGTGGTGTCAAGCCAGGCAAATTTGGTCGGTCCATCTCCGTAAATCGGTTGAACCTGCGTAACCAGCGCCAGTTCCTTCTGCTTCTTTTGATGGTAATACACCTCAAAAGTCAGCGTGCACATGGCCAAGATAAGGCCAAGAATTGTCGCCATGAAAACACCGCCCAGACTATGCAGAGAAATACCGTCTTCTTCGTCGCTTTTGGGGCAGTGGCGACTGGATTCATTCCAGTATTTCTCCTTTAAATTCTCAAAAAGGCGTTCCTTCTGTAACTGCAAGATCGCATAGCCTAGCTCATCCTGCAAGAAACAATCACTTTTCAAATTAAACATATTACTAAATAAAAAAAAGTATACTTTCCAGTAAGACATACAAAAATAAATATAATTATAAATAAGGGGATCACTCACTCCAAGATGACTTCCTTGTTGTAGAGCTATGGCATAGGGCTGCTCGGCGAAGACCTCGCCAATCTCCGTTAGATTGCAGTTCTTGCTGACCGCATACTTAATCTCCTCTGAGTCGTGTATAAACGCATAATCGGCGTTGAGGTGATCCTCCACTTTTTTGAATCCTTCGCTAGCATTCTGCACTGGCTTCGAGGTGCCGATGGCAACCAGAATTTTTCCAAACTGCTCCTTAATCGGATAATCCCAAACTCGATATTTATGAAAATCACCGGATGCATTCAGCGCCATTTCCTTCCACATGCGATACAGCGTTTCCTCGGCGAACTTCATGTTTATAAAGTAGTGGTGGGTGTCCGAGTTATTGACCACTGTATAATTAATACGCGATTGTCGAGCCAGCTGCTCCAGTGACCGCACAGACGTCTGCATACGCTCCACCGTGAGAAACGCCGCCAAATTTGCCGTAAATGTAGCCAGCATGAGCACCACAAATAGCCAATAGCAAGCAACAAGGAGGCGTCCGGACAGTGCCTTGGGTGCCTCACCACCACCCTGGGGTGTGAACGAGGTCAACGCAAACCAGAAGCTCTCCATGAACGTAAACTGGCGACATTCGTATGGATAGGCATCGCGATTGTTGCGCGAACTGTATGGTGAATACCTGTCCATGATCCAGATCAGCAGTCCCGTTCCCATCAGGGCACCAATAATGCTCAGCCAGACCTCCGGCCGCAGCACCGCCAGAAACTTGAACAGCGAGGCGCGGCGTATCGGTTTACGCATCACAACTGAGATGCCCGTATGGGCGTAGTAAGGTGGCACAAAGTCAACAACTTCCTCGCGCTCCGAATACATTTTGAGGGCAGCAATGGCAAAGTCAGTTTCGCCATTGACCAAATCGCCGATGACACCATCCCACTCACCCAGCTCATTGCGCTCACCCATGAGTCCCTTTTGGGGCTCCACAATTTCGTAGTCAAAGTTGAGCTTCTTTGCCAGCTGGGCAATGAAATCGATACAGTAGCCCTCCCAGATGGGTGCGCCACTTCGTGTGCGTAGCAACTCTCCGCTATGTGGATCGCGGCGATAATAGCTCCAGGGCACGGTCTCTGCGGTGCCTATGCGAAAGAAACGACGAGTCGGACTTATTGTCTCGTTCAGCAGACGGAGCTCTCCAGACAACCAGGTGGCCAGGTCTGTTTTGGCCTCGTGCTCGCTGGAATAGTAGCCAGCCGATATATTGGCCACAAATGTCAGTTTCTCCACCTGATCCTCAACGTTCGCCTCCTCCGGCGCATAGCCCACAAAATTACTCCAGTGAACATTCTGAAACCAGATGTTGTTTGTTTCTATCGCATTTGTTACTTCGCTGCTTGCATTGCAGTCCAGGTAAACAGGCTGCGGAAATGGTTGGCTCACAAGCGCCGCATCTATCAGACTCCGTAACACGTCCAGAAGCAGTCCACGTTGTAACTGCAAGAAATTTAGACTTGTTCGATTACTATTCTCTTATTCTACAAGACGAACAAGACGTATTTTTTTTTTTTTTTTCAAAATTATACATTAATAAATTAGTTTTTTTTTTATGAACATCAAACTAAAATGTTTATTATAAATTATAATTAGAGTAATCGATTTTACAATTACATTCCACAGGAATTTTCAATTTCACAGACTTACCGTAAATCCACTGCCACAATAAAGATCTCGCATCTGCATTGAGCGACAAATGGCGCGTGGATTCAAAAGGAAGCGTGTGGCAAACTCCACATTTCGCTTGTACTTGAAGACGCGATCTCTGGTGTCGAGGAAAACGAAGTGCCACTCGGTGGGCCGCTGGAAAAGTTTGGACTTTTCCACCTGCAACGCATAAGCGAAACAATATCAACTGCTGGTAACCAGGTCAGCCAGCTACTCACGAGCTCAAAGATTCCATTCATGGCGGCACCACGTGCAAAAATGGCATAGTAGGTTGGTGGGGGTCGCAACGCAAGTAGACGATCGGTAAAATCTTTCGGCTGCGCATCGCCGGCATCGCTGGCATTTATGATGAGCGCGCGAAATGGATAGCCGTCCTGCAGCTGTAGCATGGCCTCCTGGGTGTCGCGAGCACTTTGAAAGATCATGGCCACATTGTTAGCGCGCTTGTGTCTCACGAAATCACTAAACATTGTTAGAAATGGACGCATCATTCTGTCCAGACGCACATAGGCAATGCCGTGGGCGAGCGCCAACTCGTAGCCTTGAGACCAGAGATTATAGCTTAAGTCCACAATCACCGTGCTGCCCACACTGCCCAGAATCTCGCAAACTGTGTTCGAATTAGTGTTGGCATTAATGGCTCAATGGATTTAAAAGCGACCATTGTTTGGTGCTACTTACAGTTTTCTACGTCTTGCTGGTCATCGGTGCGCCTGAGCTCCAATACGGCATCGCTTATAGTCGCACCCAATTTCAGTGAGTCCAGCTCCTTTAGTACTGCAGCAAAATCTGTTCCAAACTCTGCACGCTGCACTGGCTCAATCCAGAAGGCTGCAGGCGGATTAAGTAAGGCGATCAGTTCACTATCTGAAGGTTCCTTTTGTCACACGAAACACATACTTATCTTAAGCTCTTGTCCGGTTGTCAGGCTGAGGCTAAGCACCAGGTGCACGTACAGGTAAAGTTTTAGTCCCATAGCGACGAGTTTTCCAAGCAAATTGACAAAGGCTGCACAACAATGGTAGCCAAATCCGCGTCCATAATATAATTGCTCATAATTGGTGTCCATCAATTGGACAGTCGTCGTGGCATTATGCATTCTAAAGCAGTTTGCCGTTGTCAATTTGAAAGTCACATTAAATTTGAATGCATTCGCAAGACACCCCTCCCCTCACCCCCCCACCCACCATCATTATTTTCTTTTTACGTAACCATTGAGAAGTTAACTGGAATCCAGTAAAGAAGACTAAGCACCCTTACAGACATATTGCTTTGAGCAATTTAATTTTATGGTCTTAACTAAACTTCAAATTTTCAGCAGTTTTCCAGCAGTTTCAGTTTAAGTTTTGCAAGCATTTCCCAACAATGAATTAGAAAACTCATCTTTGTCTAATAGGAAATTGCTTTCAAAATTAATTACCATTGATTGTTTCAGTTTTTTATCTCAAAAAGAAGAAGGCAAGATTTCTAAATAACGAATTCAATTGATTTTCGTACGATATAGAAAAAAAAATGACTTGTTTATCCAGATAGACGTACAGTCGTGATATTTCTATTTACAGTTAAGGCCTTGTACCATGCCCCTCGTACAACGGGTAAAGAGGGCTGGGATAGACGCATGTCTGACATGCTGATTACATATTCATAAACAACATCAAGTTGGCAAGTTGATCAAGCCACACGTATTAGTCATATCTATAAGTACGCACACATATCCAGCCACAGATAGTGCGAGTCACAAAATACTAGACGATTACAATATACAGAACAGCAGCAAACAAAATGATTATGAAAATAAAAAAGAATGCATGTAATGAACGTAAATTGGTAATATTGATATTTCATACATTTGGGTTATCCAGTAATTTATTAATCTTAAGCTTTAACGAACGTACGTAACTTACAATGCGTGATTACTATATATAAACCAAAGTAGACTTTATTTTACCAAGCTTTCATGTTAATGAAATGAAAATTAAACAAAAAAAAATATATATATATATATTTCATTTCAAATATATATAGATATATATATATATTACATACAGCTAACGTACGTACGTAACTTACACTTACTTACTCATATAAACCAAAGTAAAGATAAGTTTGCAGAGCTTGCATCTTCATGAAATAAAAATTAAGAAAAAAAAAAAAAATACATATATGTATTTCATTTCATATATATATATATATATATTGTTACGTACGTTCGTTTCATATATATATATATAATTATATGCGTATGTATGTAAGCATAAACTTAAGTTATGGGTTCAGATGAATTTCCATTCAGAAAGTGGTGATGATGAGCGTTGTTCTTGTTGCTATTGTTGTTACTGTTGTTTGTTGTTGCTGTTGTTTGTTGTTGCTGTTGTTTGATGTTGCTGTTGTTGTTATGTGCCATGCAAATGTGAAAGGATTGATTCAATATCCTCAATCTGCACGCAGTCATCGTTCGGTTCCATTTGCTGCTCCTCGCTAGCGATGTCTTTCGCTGCCGTATTTCTGCATTCAAATTGAGAATTTGGAAATACAAAATTATCCATCAGTTAGAAAGAGAGAGAGAAAGAGTGTGTGTATGTGTGTGTGTGTGAGAGAGAGAGAGAGAGAAATTTATGAAATGTGTAACGCATTGGAAAAGACGTCACCAAACCCATAAAAATATTATATATTTTCGTAATCAGCATCACTAGCCTAGTCGGTATATAGCCATGTCAGTCGGTCCGTCTGTATGTCTGTATAATTTGCTCATATTAAAGAGAGGAAAACTTCCTTACTTGTAAAGCAATCTTTTACATAATTACTATAATTAGTTCAAGGCCAGTCGTACGAAAATATAATAATATTTCGAGATCCGAACAAAAACTGAACTAATACAAAATTTAAAGGGTATCTGAGACACATGCTTGCATTCTGTTGATCAGCAAAAATGAGTTAAGCGTTGACTTACATGGCCACCAACTTCACGCCGTTATTGTCGCGCTCCACACTCTGCGCACTTGTGGCCACTGGCGTAGATGAGGCCATTGGCTTGGCTGTCTCCACTTTTGATTGATCCTCTTGGGCGCCGTTGTTGAATTGAATGATTCGTTTCTTGGGTATGTTCCGTATGCAAGTGACGTTGGCCACTTCTTCCTCTGCACTTGGCAGCGACTGATGCTGATGCAGTAGCTGCGGTTGCGTAATGCGCACATTGTGAATTTCACTGTCCACCATGAGGCGCATTTGAAAGTTGTTAAAATAGTCGGGCGACTGGCGGGGCACGGACTGTGCCGGCTTGCTGCCGCTGTCGGCGTACGTAATGTTAAATGTGTTGCCCATTTGACGGGCACTCCAAAACATGTCCAGTTCGTATTCACCACTGATGAATGAGGACGCGGCGGACGGCGGCTGCTGTTCCGGCAATTGTTGCGTTGTGTGCGCCTCGGCGAGAGTGGTCAATGTTGGACAGGCTGCCGACTCTAGGCGCGCTTCAGCTCGTTTTTTGGCTGGTTTCTTGGCTATTTCGGTTGTCGATGGCTTGGCTGGGTTCCTTGCATTAATGCCGCTGGGCTGCGGCTCCTCAATTTCGCGTGCTGTCAAAACGAAACTATTTTTGTATTGACCATAATTGATCAAATAATCAATCAGCTTCTACTTACTATTATTATCAATTAGTCGGGAGGAGCGACGCATGCAATCGGGCGACGGCTTTGCATTAGTTAGCTTCCTGGGTCGACCACGTCGCTGTCCGGTTGTCGGTGATGGCATCGGTTGCGCTGCAATTTCCACTGCGACACGTGCTGCTGGCTGCTGCTGTTTCTTGGCGCTTAGATTCAGTGCAATAAGAATCGCTGGATCGAGCTCACGGCCAGGCGACCATGGCTGCTTTATGCTGACCTTGGGAGCTTCACTCAACAATGGCTGGTTCGTCTTTATGGGTTCATGTGGAGGTGGTGTTGGCAAACTCGTTACTCCTAATTCTGGCACTGGCACTGGCACTGGCACTGGTGTTGGTGATGCTGGTGGTGGTGATGTTGGTGGTGGTGATTGTGGTGGTGGTGGTGGTGATTGTGGTGGTGGTGGTGGTGATTGTGGTGGTGGTGGTGGTGATTGTGGTGGCGGTCGTTGTGGTGCTGCTGGTTTCGCTTGCAAAGCTTCATTAAGTGTTTTTGTCTGCGGGATTTGTTTCTTTTTGGGTGTTTTGTTTCCATATTTTGCTAAATGGGAGGTCATGCGCATAGCTGTAAGCTTCGAGTTGGTTTTCTTGCGGCGAGACGTTAGTTGGCTTTCCAGCTTACACTTGGTCTTGACGCGTTCGCGCACTTTGGCCAGATCATGCAAGCGCTGCTCCTTGGCCTCAGTGCTCTGGCCGTGCAGCTTTTCAGCGGGGTTGATAGTCAACAATGTTTTCTTGCAGTTGTCTGGCGACACTGAGACAGGCGGAGCCATTGCGCCACTCTTTTCTGCACCCGCATCCTTGCTGGGCGTTAGCCAATTGCGCAACGGATAACGTACCTCGCCATCCTGGCTAACCAGCTGTGTCTGTTCGCTTTCAATGGTCAGCGGTGGCGCATTTAGTGAGCCACCGGCAGCAGCTGCCTTTAGCCACTCCTCGTCCTCGGTGCTGCTAATATCAGACAGATCTTCAATATTCAATAGCTTTTTGATTTTTGCCGGCTTACTCGACGGCGCCGAGGAGGATGCGGCGGATGTGTTGCTGCTGCTGGTGGTACTACTCGATGAGGTGGAACTGCTGGAGGTGGTTGTGGTTGAGCTGCTCGTGCTGGAGCTGCTGTTGGAGTTCTCCACGACCACATCGGGCAGGCCGGACACGAGCTTATAATGCGGGGTCTCCACCAATGGATGCTCCGCATTGGTAGCCAGCGCTACGGCGCCCTCGGCACTATCCACTGCCTCGCAGCCAAAGGAGCGCACGCGACGTAACACCGTCGGCTCCACGGGCAACCGCTCAGCATGCAACTCGATACAGTTGGCTGTGATGGTTGTAGTTGACATCTGCTTTGATGTCTGCTCCACGATATGGACTTCTTTAGGCGGACCATCTGTTGGCTGCAGTGCGCACTGCGCATTCGTATCCATATGCTCGGCCTCATCTGGGCGATAATAGGAGCTACATGTGGAGTGATCAGTTTTGGAGCCGCTGTGCGGCGTGCCCAACGAGTGGCCAAAGGGTGTCATCAAGTTCACGCCCGGCGTTATGGCCATCAGCATGGGCGTTTCCAAAATGCTCTTCGTGTCGCTGCCAAAAAGAGACTCTGACGATGGCAGCAACAGCTGCGAGTTGGGCGTTTCCGGTGGGGGCATAAGTGCACAAGGCGTTGGCGGCAAATCACCAGCTTCCGATGGCGTCAGCTTGAGCGGCGTCTCCTGCGACATCGGCGTGCATCGGTCCATACGATCTGCAGGATGATCTTTGATCTCCAGCCCTGAACGCACTGCCCCCACATTCTGTTGCTGCTGTTCCTCCTCCTTCGGTTTCTTAAGCTCCCCGACCACCTCAGTTTCCGTGGTATCCTTGGGGCCTCTCAACTGACAGCTGACAGCCGCTGACTTTTTTGGTGTTAGTTTCTTCGGAGTTGTTATCTTTATATTACACTCGCCCACGGCGCTGTATGTCTGCTGCTGCCGTTCGGGCAACAACTGCTTTCGCTTACTTCTCTTGGCACGGAGAGGCTGTGATTTCTGCTTGGGCGCCAGGGGCGAAAGTGTTTTATCTTTACGGGCTGCAACAGGACCCATACGACGCATAGGCATGCTGCTATTGAGGAGCTCTTCGCGCTTGGCGTTTATTGCGCGCAAGCGCTGATCGAGATCGGCGCTGGTGCCGTGGATTTGCCGATGCCAGGCGGACAACAGATCATCTTTGTCGGAACCGGCGGGCATCTCGAGCAGCTCAATTTGCATCCTCTGATTCTCCTTGCTGTCGTCCAGCAAAATGGCTGTGGACGTCACCGGCTTGGACTGTGCCTGCTTCTGTGTTTGCTTGCTGCCGTTCTTTCCAGGATTGCCTTCGCTGACCGGTTTTGCCGCCATCGACGGTGTCTGTTTAGACTGTGTGCTGGTCCGCTTGGATGAGACAGTGACTGCCTTGATCACAGTCTGATTGCTGCTCTCCTCCATGGCAAATAGTGGGGGCACACAGCTATTACTCTCATTGCCGCTCCCATCGGCGGCCGCTGCTGGTGTTGCTATTTGTGAACCGGATGCGGTTTCAGCGCCTGGACTGCTGGCAACAATACTTGGCAGCATCTCTACATTGTTGATAATAATTGGTTTCTCCGATTGTACGTCGATTTGTATCTTTTGCCCATCGTGCTTTTCCTTCAACTGCACTCGCCGCGATAGGTGCTGCATACGTCGAGTGGACACGGGAGTGATTTGTGTGGCTGCCATCTTGGGTGAGAAGTTTAGCGTGCGAACGTGCGATGCTCGCTTGCGTGGCGTTGACAGGCTGCGAAATGCCTTAACGTTGACAATACCAGATGCGGAGGGCGTCACACGCTCCAGCACCAGACGTGATGAGTCCAGTGAGCCGGGCACTTTACTGCCTGCTGTCCCTGTCACTGGGTTTGTTTGCTGCTCTGCAATAAGTTGCGCTGGTGGCGCGATTTGAGGTGCATCCAAAGATGTTGACGACTGTTTTACGGCGCTGTTGATAATTATCGAATTTGGAGGCAGCTGATTTGCGGTAACTGTTATGGGCTCCGGCAGGGGTATCTCAATGTGAGAGACATCCGGGCTGGCGAACACATCTGAGCGCACGTGTTGCGCCAACCACTCGTTTTTTAATAGAAATGGTAAGTGCGAAAGCATCCCCTCGTTGGAGAAGAACATGGGAAACGTTAGCTGGCCGTTAGTGGCGTCCACGCACACCTGGCCACCGAGTCCAGCAGTAGCATCAACATCTGGCAGAGCTGAGCCGCCATCAACTCCAAAATTTAAGAGATTATCGATGCCAAAGCTTAAATTCCCAGACGACTGTGGATGGTGCTTCTGCGCGCTCTCATTGGAGTTAAGCATTATAAGCTTGGATATACTGAAGTTAGGATCAATGAGATTGTTTACGTTACTATTTGCATTCAGCTGTATAACAGCGTTGGCATTTCCTCCATTCGACACGTTGCTGTCTGCGCCGAGTACAGCATTGGCTGAGGCGATTGCTGAACGAATGATAAGCGGCGTCTGTGGCTGTGGCTCCGTTGCAACTGGTGGCTGCACAGGTTCCACTGGTGAAGATTCCATTCCAACCAATTCCTGAATGATACGATCAAATGATGGATCCCTTTCGGTGGCGTCCAATATATTTCGCACCAGATCATCGAGTACTGCCTCCGAATTCACCGACTCTAACGTTGGTGCGTGCACCGTTAGCGATTGCAGCGCTACGTTGATGTTATTGAGCAGCTTTGCTTGAAAGTCCTTATTGCCCATAATGGCATGCGTTAGTTTCTGTAAATATATATGCTTACGTTAGAGAACTTGCCAGGACAGACACAACACAATAATTTAGCAACTAACAAGTTCTCTGCAAGTTGTCAAACGCACGAGACGAGAACGAAAGCTGATACCATTTAATAGCATATACGTAAATAGACGAAATTGGATTCTGGACACACAATGTGTACACAAAAACAAGGAATAAATGCGGAACTGAGCCTGTAGACGCTTCAAGGGATTTGTAACGTTGTGTGTGTAAAGATGGCACATATTTCGCCCTTCACGCTTACCTGCATTCTCTGCGGCAGTGGCATTATCACTTTGGGATTATCGCCGTTGGCGGTGCGAGGAGTGGAATTGTTTTTGGGTCCATGCCCCCGAAAAGTGAGCGCCTCATCCGTATGGCCGCTGGTGATATCGGTGGCAGTCGTGCTGCTGCTGTTCACCGACTCGCTATCCTCTACCGGGTCACTGACTTTGCGACAGCTAAGGTCGATAGCGCAACACAAATGTGGGGCGAGCAGACGCGTACGTTTACAAGTGTTTTGCTCCGGTGGTGAGCTTGGATGCTCGTCATCCGACATTGTGTTCTCGCGACTGTAAAAAAAAAATCAAATCCAATCAAAACTAATTTAAAATAGAGCTCCACTTGAGTTGACAACAACTTACGAGCGATGCCTCTTGCGCTGCGTATTTGAATTAGCATTTCGCTGGCTGGCAATGTCTCTACTATTGACTGTGGACGACGTGGTCATGTCCAGCTTAAGCAGCTCGGCAACGCGTTCCGACAATTTGACCTGCTGCAGACGATGGCGTGTTCCTATCGGCAGTTTCTGCATCGCATTTGCCACTGCAATGTTTGCAAGAGAAATTTGTTGTGGCTTCGCTTGCTTGCTGGCTAACTGAGCTGACTTACCCAGGGTTGTGACTTTGACATTCTCGCGTATGATATCCTCCAGGACGCCGTTGAGAAAGTTGTGTGGCTGCAGTCCCTGGCGCAGGGCGACAAACTCCCGTTTCAGATGCGTTGATGTGCGGCAAAGTGTTAGCGCCGCATGCTTCAGATCATTATTTAATAAATAGCCTAATAGAGGCCGAAATTGTCAAGCACAATTTATGAAAGGTCGACGATCAGATCAGCGTCTACAAGAGACCCAGACTACTCACCTAAAACTAGACGCGCTACATCCGAATTCAGTACGATGGATTCCATTCTGCTCGCTTATTGCTTACTCTTGTTAGTTATTTATTCGATCGCAAAATGCTTTCTCAATTATCGCACATATTTACAGAAAAAAAAAAAAAATCTGGCTTTCTTGTGTCTTATTTTATTTTGTATTTTTTTGTGGTCTCCATTTTATTGCTTTTGCGTCTGTCTGTGTTTTCGCCGATGCCGATAGTGTTGATCAAACCTTACAGGCGTTTACAAATTGTATGTATTTATGTTTGCCAATGTATACAATCCGGTAAATCGTTTTTATGTTTGCCAGCAAGTAAGTAAGCTTAACTCCACCCGGCATTTGTTTACGATGTTTGTAATAGTTCCGATTTCCCTTGCACACTGTACAACTTATCTAAACATTAGCATCTATTTGCCGCCAAAATGTTAAGCTGTAGAGCTGATTTGCAACATTTACTATCGACCATTTTTGCACTAATCGAACGAAATCTTTAAGGGACTACTATTAGTCTCATATGATTGAGCTTAGTCATTTAGGAGAAAGCTACACGACAGCATGATATTAAGATAAGTTTTTAAGTTTTTTATTTTTTATCAATTACATTCTAACTGATTTCAAAGACCGACCAAATTCTGCGAAAACCAATACGATATTTTACAGTTCATTATCGATAGCTCTTTAACATGCGATGAGTGGCATAATAATAATAGGTCTGGCAACGCTGTCATCATTGTACACTTTTGTTTAAAAGGGTTTTGTTCTGGCAAATGGCTGCCGAAAAAAATGATGGCCTAGAGCCAGCCAAACATGATACGACTAACACTGGAAATCAACAGCCTGAAGGTGCTGTCGCCAGCACGGAAGCCACAACGGCCTTGCCGCCAGCAAAAAGTGATACTGCAGGACGCAAGCGCAAGCGGCACCTATTGAATTCCATACGCGCACAGATGGAATTCTACTTTGGTGATGCGAATCTAAGCAAGGACCGCTTTCTGCGTCGCTATGTGGAGCAGGATCCATGTAAGTAAATAATGCACTTTTGCCTACACTACTATAATTTCTGTTCTTGTTATTGCCGATTGAAGACGTTCCACTGGACATATTTCTGACGTTCAACAAAATCAAGACACTCACACAGGATGTTCAGCAAATATCGACATCGCTGTCCAATTCGCAACTGCTAGAGTTGGATGCGAGCGGCCTAAAGGTGCGTCGCAAGACTGTGCTGCCGAAACAACGAGACGTCAACGATAAGACGCTGTATGTCGAAGCGCTGCCAGCGACGGCAACTCACGATTGGCTCAAGCAGGTGTTCAGTCGCTATGGACCGGTTTCGTATGTGTCACTTCCGCACTACCCGGGCACGCGAAAAATCAAGGAGTTTGCCTTTATTGAGTTTGAAAAGAGCGGCTCCGTGGAGAAAGCTATTAAGGCATTTGCCCAGGTTCAGGGTGTTCTATCGGTGGAGCACACAGATCCCGCCGACTTGGCGAGCATACGCTCGTTTCAGCAGCAACAGCAGATGACAAGCAGCAGCACGGATGGGGGAACAGAATCAAATGTTCGCATTAAACAACAGGTAATCAAACGCGAAGGCGACAATGCTTTACAGGACACCGTGGCTGCCAAGCGCATAAAGCTTGAGCCGCTGCAGGAGACAAGCGAGGCATCCGGCCTCGAGACTACCGACGCAGAGACCTCACAGCAAAGCAACACGGACAATGGCAAAGACGACAACAGCAAAGCGGAGAGGACCAAAGTAAAGAAACGTCGCAAGCAAAAGAAGCGCAGCTTGGCGGACAAGCTGAAGCCGAACATAACACCCAACGGCATGGAGCTCAAGATATTACCCAAGAGCAGCTGGTGCAGTCTGCGCAACAAATATCTTAATCTTCAGCGGCGCATGATCAGTGAGGCGAAGAGCAAGCTGTGGCGCAGTTCTCAGGCTAAGCAGCCGTCACAGAAGTTCACAGCGATGCAGAACCAGCAGTTGCAGGCACAACAGCAGCAGCTGGTCGAGTCCAAGGGTAGCTGCAACAGCGGTGCCAGCAGCGGCCAAGAGGACCCCGAGCCGCTCAGCGATGCGGGAGAAGCGGCAGAGGTGCCAGTGCCATCCAAGCGTCGGAAGCGCAACAAAAATGCTGGCGTACACAAAATGAATATGAATTTTTATGGCGCCGGCGGCAGCGAGGCAGACGAAAGCAAAATGACGGGCAAGGCCGAAGATGCGGCACAGGAGCGATCGCCACTCTTCAAATACGAGCCGGGCTTAATTGTCGAGTGCACTCTGCGCGAGCCTTGCGTCAATGTGAAGGAATTCAAGACGGACATGCGTCAGTACTCGGACGTAAAGTACGTTGACATTAAAGAGGGTCACCAAGTGGCGCATTTGCGTCTGGTTACGCCCACCGCCGCCGAGGATTTGGCGCGTCAACTAAGCTGTGCCGAAATGCAGTTCAAAGTGCTGCGCGGCCAGTCAGAGACGCAATATTGGCGCAAAATTGAGGAGGACCGCGAGGCCAAGCTGTCGAAGAAGGTGCGTGTGCAACAGAAGCGCGGACGCGAAAAGGTGGCTAAATTTTTGGCCAAACATATCAAATTCGATGATGCCGACGATGAAACATTGATTGTCGCTGGTGGCGCCAACGCCAACGATTCAGCTTCCAGCGTCAACATCTCAGCGGACATCTAGCCCGACCACATCCAAGCAACGAGCTTCATAGATTGCTTTTCTCTGCCTCGGCCGCCGGTGGGCAAAATGGAAAAGTGAAAAGGTGTATTTACCATGTTAAACATGTGATGTGAATCATAAATATAATAGCGTTAAACAAATATATAAATATATATTTAAAACAAACACCACTAGAAAAACATTGCTTCGAACACACAGAAACAATTGCCGTGAAAGTGTGTTTGGCACTTGAAGCACTTGATGAAAGTTGTCTCAACGTGCAGTATAATCGGATGACTGTTGTCAGCCTGATCTCTTGGCAACTACAAGCTTAAATATGTATATATGTATATATATATATACATTGCCCATTGCTGGTGACCTCCTTCAAAGGTCACAAAAAATATTTATATATTCGAAGTAGGACAAAAAGTTATCAAAATGAAGATGAGGCGGTTGGCTTGGTTATACAAGGCGATTTTCTTTTTTATTATCCAATAAGACATGCTGAACACAATGTTACCTTCCTGTTCTTATTTCTAACATGCATACGAGTATGTACAATTTTTGAACCCAGTATCTTAACCAGATATTTCAAAAATATTAGACTTAATTATTTCTTATCTAGATGTGTTATTCATATGAACATGGGGATGAATTTGTTTGAGTGGGTTTCGTATATTGACTTAGGAATATTTTTCTAATGGTTAACTACATTTTCAGCTTGACATCATTTTTTATAAATTCCACATTTTACTCTCTTTGACTCTTATTCCTCCGATGAGTTTCTCGTCAGTTAGCTCACTAATGAATCATTACACACAATGTTTAATGCGCATAATTATGAAGCGCATCTTGATCAATAAAGGACACAACAATCCGAACGCATTTAAATGTAGAGCGAGCCATCGGCGGGGCCCAGATAGTGCATAGATATAAGCAGCACATCGATGATCGTCCAGACACCGAGGCCACCAAAGCTGAACAGTTTGCCAATGCCTTCCTGCCAGTGGCCCAGGTAGAAGCGATCGGCTCCAAAGCCTCCCAAAGTCAGGCTGATCAGTAGTGCCGTGATCCATCGATATCCCTGCGTCCAATTGCAGCGCAAATTTCTCGTAAACGAACGACTGCCTAGGCACAGCACATCCTGATGTACCGTGCAGTTGGTGCGATAATACTTATCCGCTACTGAATTGCAATTGGCGTGCTGCTCACAGCTCTGCTGCCACTTCTCCGTTTGGTAGCAATAGCGACAGTTCATTTGCCGCTGGAACGACCGCTCGCCCTGACACTGCACATTGCTCACAGCCTCGCAGGTGATGTTCACATCGCGACCGTACTGACAATTGAAATTGTAGCTGCAACGTATGCATGGAAACTGCAGCCGTTCGCATTGCGTTTCCTTGTCCTGGGGGCATAGCATGTTCGTAGTGCTATTGCTGTTATTGTTGTTGTTATTGCTGGTGTCGCTAGCTGATGATGATTTGCTAGCCATGTTGGCCAGCGCAGGTACGAAGACTTCATTGTCGTTATTATTGTTGTTGCCAGCATTGCTGTTGTCCTTCCGTTGATCACTCTTAACATCCGTTATATCCATTTGATTGCCCCCACTGGCTGTTTCACTATTTCTTATGCCGGTAAGCACGAATACGATAATTAGCACTAACGCTGAACGCATATTGACAACAATGCATTTTCGTTGCTGTCTCATGTTTGATGGGATTGAATCTTTCTTTACCACAGTTTCTCAGCTGACGGAGTTGTTTTGGTGGTGGTGTCAATAGCAACCATTTATTGCCTATATTTTCGATATCATACGATTACTTATGCAGTGCTCAGTATGTTATCGATATAGTATCGATATCGTATTCGGAAATATTGGCGACATTTGACCAACTGTCGTCGCTACTATTTCTTTACATTAATAGTAAAAAAATATCATAAGCACGGTTTCAGAATGTCTACAGGGGACTTAGATGTAAACGTGCGTCTGCACAAACTTGGTTCAAAATTCGTTGGCGGCTTTCCCGACTTTAGCCGACCCGACCCAATTGGTTGTTACAGCGTCTCTGAAGCACGGGAGTTCCAGGACAATGCAAGCAATGTGACCTACCTACGTCTGCCACCCATAAGCACTCTGCCATTTGACCTTAATGCTGGCATTGAGAAGGTGCAGCGCAAATGTGTTGATCCAAAATTCCTCGACATGAGCCACCTCTGCCAGTACATCCGTAGTCACCAGGAGCTATTGCGGAAATCGTCCACTGGTTGTCTGGTGTTGTCCGCCGACTTCGTTACCATGCGCGGCATATTGCGCCAGATTATGTGCACACCATACGACAGAAAAGACAAATACCGGCTAATGGCCACACGAATGAACGGCACCATTTACATATCCAAGGTTGAAACCGACGAGCAGCGCATCGAACGGGAGCAGATGACAAGGCAGCAGATGGACATGTGCTCTTGGGGCTTCAAGTTTGAGCAGTACTGCACAACGTGTAATCCCGCAGTTGCGCCCGATACAAACGAGCCAGTTAATGAAGCCAAGGAGTTTGCCTGCATTTACGGTAGCAAATTAAATGGACTACGCCTGATGTACGGCGCCGAAATGGATTGCATTAAGAGCAACATTGAGATTTACGCTCCAACAGCAAGCAAGAACGCTCTGTTTGCAACTTATACACATCCATTTATAACTAAATCAAATTGTCTAACTTGCAGGAACTTGCGTGATCCAAAACAATTGCGTGCTGCCGAGTTTGTCGAGCTGAAGACAACAACGAACACTATGAATCGTCACCAGAGTCGCTCTTTCGACAATTACAAGTCATGCAAATGGTGGGGCCAGTCATTTCTAGTTGGCATTACCACAATTATTGCTGGCATGCGCGACAACGAGGGGCTGGCCCATGGCATCAAAGAATACAGCGTGGGCGAATTGCATCGCAATAAGCCATGGAGCGCAGCAGCAATGACCACTTTCCTTTCCGACTTTCTGCATGCGCTCAAGACGTTAATGGAGCACATTGACGATCCGCACGCTGTTCTCATGCTGGACTACAAGGGTGATCGGCAAAAGATTATGTACACGGTAGTGCAAGGCTACCAAATATTACCCGATTGGTATCGTCTACTGATGACCGGAAAGAAGCAGACCTAAGCGAGGCTTCCTTGAGTACAATTGAAGTATAAAATAATATATATATATATGAATCTTAAACTTTTTATATTTAAATTACAATAGGGTTGCTCATTTCAGATCACTGGTTTCCAGCAGTGGTACAATTGTGTCTGCTGTCGGTTTTGCCGCATACAGCGGTATCTCTGGGTTGGTGGACTGTGAGCTAATTGGTCGTCGTCTATCGGTGATATTAGTACTCATTGCATGGTGGGTGCTGGATACGCCGTTGGTTTCGCGTTTCTCGATGACACAATCAAGGAAGCGTGACAGCTTAACTGCATCGGTGGTGCCAGCAGCCAGGCTGCGTGTGTTTCGACAATTCAGCCAGATCTCTTCGGCGCCACATTTGTCAGCTGCAAGCCAAAAACCACTTAGACATATCACAAATATACAGCAACAGCAGCGATGCGATACTAACCTATGCCGCCGGCCTTTTTCACAGATGTTTTGGGTTGACGTTTCTCATCGATCAAGTCCAACTTGGTGCCCATTACCAGTATGGGTATTTGGGTGGAGCCTAAAAATTCCTCGAGATCGAATCGCATATGGGCATCCGATGGATAGTTGGGCTGTGGCGAGGGCGGCAGGGAGCTGCACCGGCATTTATACGTATCCTTGCCATCCTTGTTGACAATCTCATAGAGCCAGTCCAGCAGCTGCTCCTGCGACTTGCCGTTAGTCAGATCATGTACCAAAATAACACCATGAATGCCACTGTAGAAGACGCTGCGCGTGTTCTTGTGACTCAGCGAGCCACCAATATCGAACAGCTCAATAAAATAGGGGCACTGGCGGGCGGTGCCCTCCTTGAACTCGTGAATCTTCACCTGTATATTGCAGCCCACTGTCCAGCCTGGCCGTATCAGCGATTCATTGTGGGCAATTAGGTGCGTTAAACAGGTTTTGCCCACACCTAGATGAAATTACTTAGCATTTAACAGATGTTATAATTTCGTCAATGCACTTGCAGCTTATTTACCCGAATCGCCAACTACAACAATTCGCACACGATTGTTCATTCCAAGTCGTCGTGGCATCAAACAAATGCCATAGGCATCTATTATTCTTGCATTGCGTTTTATTTAGACTAATTTCAGTAGTGTTACCAATTTAGTAACTTTCGCCTAGGATCTGGCAATTCTAATCGAGGAATATATTCAAAAAGTATGTGTTTTTTTTATCAAAAACTTCAAGAAAAATAATTCTTTTGTTGGCATCGTTCGCCACAGTACTGATATCATTTCCTCATCTCATATTTTTGTACAGGTACTTACCTTTCCTAGCAATTTTAATACAAGAGTTCAGCTACTTTTTACAATCGATTGCTGTCCGAAATATCGACTAAGCAGCACTTATCGATAATATATATTTCGATATATTATTGCAACAGGTTGCTGTGCCGCCCTGTCGATTGGTAGCTCAGTTTATAAAATTACGCTGACGCTGTGGGTACTTAGTACTCGTGCATACGTACAACTAAAAGTAATTAAAAATATATACGCTTACTTAAGTCGGACAATAAAAACAGATTCGAAATTCTTTTTAAGTTGATAACTATTTTTTGAGATTTTCCCAATAAATGATCACCCAAGTTAACAGTTAACTTCCAGAACTTATATTTCTGTCATTTTACACATAATACATACACACATACTATACTTATCTATTTATACTGAAAATAAACATGCATACGTGTGTGTGTATGTATGTACGTGTTCGTGTAAGACGTGCAATTTAAACTTTCGTTTGTTTCTTCTACGATTGATAATATGCAAATACATATATGTATATGAGTGTGTATCGTGTGTCTGTTGTCTGTTGTGTGTACATGCAACATGCAAACATCTGTTGATTTGCGACCTTGCATAAAGGGAGAACGTGATCAGAAGTGAATATATAAGAATCAAATACAATTGCCCAGACTCAAACTGTTTGATAAAGTTCGTTTGTATATTGGGCATGACGCATAGATATGCCAGCAGCAATGAAATCGCTTAAGAATGTATGCTGGCAGTAAGATGAATCAGTAATACCACAGAAATGAATTACATTCATGCCTATGTATACATATTTGTACATTCTTGCAAGAACACTCATCATATATAAATATTTATACATTCAGTATAATTACTGAGCAGCTTAGCAGATTAAAATCGTACAGTTCCCATCTGTTTTCCATTCATGATGTGTATATATTTAAATACTTTATCAACCCGACGAAGGGACGAACTCTTGGCAGACAACGTGGCCATGGAACGTGACTCATCCAACTATCGTTCGTCAAAAGCCAGACTCGTATGAAAATACAGTACGCGCTGCGAAACTGTGCGATATACATATGTATGTGTATTTACACAAAAGCACACATTCACACACACGCACACACACACTCGCATACACAGTCATGTGTATCTTAAGATATACTAGTTTGCAGCGAGTCGAAGCTAATTACTTTAATATGTACAGCGCGTATTAAAAGTTGCTCTCCACGAATGAGTGTAACGGAAAATTGCTGTTGTCTGTTGTTGTTTGCGTACAATGGGTGTGACACCTAGGTAAACAAACACACGCTCGAGCGTCGCCAAAAATGTGCTCGATTTGTATGTTTATTTATGGATACATATTACATATTTATGTATATATATACAGTGGCGGACACCTTATTTGGAACAACGTCAAAGAAAAAAAGTAATTGCCTGCCATAAGCTAACCATTCATTATTTTTCAAAAATTCCAAAGACCGATGGTAGGTATATATATTACCCACCAAAATTAATATATGACCCCAATACACTGGGGTTTCCCCTCCTGCTAGGTAGAATTATAAATAAATGTTGCCTACTTCCAGGCGTACTTCATTTGGAGTAGTTACATTGTGGACACCTGGGTGCCATAAAACCCGGATTTTTTACCTAAAGTTGAGTATTTTCGGTGTAAATAGACCAATCCTTCGTAGTCAGTTTAGTTTTATCCTGCATCTCGGGTGCAATAAGCCAAAAAGGACTATGGACAAACAGACTACCATTGCACAACGGAAACTCATCCTGGAACACTTCCAAAAAGAATATTCACATCGCCAAATAGCTGAAATGATCAGTCTGAGCAACTCAACTGCGTATAACATCTATCGGCGCAAATCGGATTGAGAACAAGGGCAGAATGGCGCCAAACAAGATTTTCACCGAAGAGGAAGAGCGAAGGATCATCAGGAAAATAAGGGGATCTCCCAAGCTATCGGCTCCAAAACTGACTCAACAGGTGCAGGATGAAATGGGGAAAAAGTGCTGTGTGGAAACTGTGCACTGGTTTCTGCGTCAACATGACTTAAATGCCCCAGTACCACGGAAGAAGCCCTTTGTATGCGTGAAAAATATAGGGACTAAGATGAAGTTCGTCAAAAACCACTTGGACAAGGATCTGGAGTTCTGGAACACAGTCATATTTGCAGATGAGTCCAAATTGACCATTTTTGACTCTGACGGGCGGAATTATGTGTGGGGACAGTCCAATACTGACCTGAATCCCAAACACGTAAAGGCAACAGTCAAGCATGGTGGAGGAAGTGACATTGCATGGGTATGTATCTCGTCAGCCGGATTCGGGAATTTTGTGATTTTTGAAACAACAATGGACAAGAATGTGTACTTCAACATACTAAAGGAAAATTTACTCCAAAGTGCCGAGAAGGTAGGAATCCGACGTACTTTCCGGTTCAACCAGGACAACGATCCCAAGCATAGGGCCAAGATAGTACAGTCCTGGCTCATCAGGAACTGCCCCCACATGATAATTCCACCTGCCCAGTCTCCAGATTTAAATGTCATTGAGAATTTGTAGGCTGTGCTGGAAAATAACATCCGGAAGCACAGCATATCCAGCAAAGAAGACCTCAAAAATGCTCTGCGGGATTAGTGGAGCAAAATCAGCCCAGAAGCTACCAGGAAGGTTGTATTTTCCATGAATAATAGGTTAAGGGAAGTTGTTAAGGCTAAAGGATATCATACTAAGTATTAACATCCTTATTTAAGTTTTTATAATGCAAATATATTATTTTATTTATACTGTTCCAAATAAAATTTCCCCTTAAATTATGGTACTTTTTTACATAACTATACCTAGTGGGTGGGGAAACCCCAGTGTATTGGGGTCATATATTAATTTTGGTGGGTAATATATATACCTACCATCGGTCTTTGGAATTTTTGAAAAATAATGAATGGTTAGCTTATGGCAGGCAATTACTTTTTTTCTTTGACATTGTTCCAAATAAGGTGTCCGCCACTGTATATGTGTCAATTCCGGTTAGTCGAATTTGGCCAGTTAAAGGGCTAGCCCTGCGACAGTTTCGCAGTGACAACATCGCCGACACCGGACATAGTGTTATTATTTAATTAGAAGATTTATCAGTTTGAAATTGTTACTTTATTTTAATTGTATCGAAGTTCAAGTTCGGCGATAATAAAACAATGGACATGGTATCCACCGATGCACTAATTACTTTATTTTAACAAAAATTGTATTATGTATATATATATATATGTATACAGTGGGTCACAGTCCAAAGCAAGCAGTGTGAAAGAAAATAGGCAACTTTTTTACATAATCCTACCTAGCAGGTATGGAAACCCCAATTTATTGGGGTCATATATTAATTTTGGTGGTTAATATATATACCTACCATCGGTCTTTGGAATTTTTGAAAAATAATGAATGATTAGCTTATGGCAGGCAGTTACGTTTTTTCTTTCACACTGCTTGCTTTGAACTGTGACCCACTGTATATAGTATGGCAATTGTATGTGCAAATAGATAACGTTTTTTTTTTAAACGTATTGTATATATTTATCATCTTGTTTGTTAGCATTAAAAATGTGACTCACTTAAATGTTATAATGTATTTCAATGTGATTTAGTTATGTCAATTTTGAATTTTATTTATTTCAGTTTTGAATCTCAAAGGAATATCCTAACCCAGTAATCTCATTTATAAAACAAAACTACAACATGTATCCATACGTAAGTAAAACATTCCAATAGACTTAATGATTCCAATTTAAATTTTACCATCAGTTATAATCAATTTTAAGATTTTGCATGCATATTAGCTCCTTTATTCTAAAATCTGTTTTCAACATTAATATAATACAATTTAATACAATAGATTGCTTAAAAGTTCTTAGAAAAACCCAAAAGAACTCGTTGAATATTAAATATCCTCACAGATTGGGGTTCATCAGGTCGGATTCGCATTTATTTATCAATTTATTGTGGACTAAAACCAATCCAAGTTTTTCAAACGATTTCAAAGCTAAAGTTACTAAATAAATTGTATAAAACTAAAAGGGAGAAATTAAAGAAAAATATATAAGAAAAATTAACGATATGATAAATAAATCTGTAGGATATTAAAATGTAAAATGGTCCAAATTTTTTTGAACGGTTTCAGAAAACCCTAGAAAACAAACCAATGAAACCCTAAATAGTTAAGCTAAGTAATACATTCGTGTCTTTAAGAAATCACAATTCAACAAGAAGTTAACGTCGACTAGGAAATACCTTGATATCATAAGTAGCAGGTAGCAAAGAACAGGGTGGTTTTAGCCAAGATATACCGATCTTTGGAGGAGATTATAGGTAATCTACCGTACAAGCCTTCAAAATTGCGGTAGATATAGGCTTTTGTGAATTTTGGGAGCGGGAGTGGGCGTGGCTGAAAAAAATGTCGAAAGAGTTTACTAGTAACCTTCCTTCCAAGTTTGGTAAGTGTAGCTCCTAAATTGCGGGAGATATTGCATTTTAACGTTTTTGGAGGCGGAAGTATGCTATAATACCTTCCGTATCAAAGTATTTAAACACAGTAGTCCGTTTTTGACATGGAGGAGAATTATCACATGTGTCTACAGGTGGAATCTTTGTTTGGAGTTTCATGCTGGGGGTGGCACACAAACCTCTGTCAATACAAATCCAATTATTCGGTGCCAGAGAAGTCCATTTGCTGGTTGATTTTAAACTTCCATGAGATTTGCGTACGGAGATGTTCGCAAAATAATAGTTATAATTTTCCAGGTTTCGATAAATGTTTAATAGAATAATAATTTCTTATATATATATAAAAAAAAAGAAACACCTTATGCACATGTGTTCAATTCATTTCCAAAATAAAACATTTACACTACCTTCGATATGTCTGTGCGTACACATTGTTGATTTCTTATTACAGTTGATTTTGTGTGCCTCTACACAAAGAACGGCCTTTTTGCGTTTTATCAATCATGTATAATTTAAATAATGACGTTGTTGCGTAACTGTTGTTGGTGTCATTGATGATTAGGAGCATTGGTTTGATTGCTTCGCTAAGTGTTCAACTATGTTCAGTAGTCTAATCGAAGCACTGTGTATGTGTATTTTGACTTTTATAGGGTCCTGGAATGCCACACTCATCACAACCCCCAGCAAATGAGCAAGCTAAAGTGCCGTTTGGCATTGGTTTTGCCACTGCACCGATGCACAGCGCCGCACCATCGCCTAACTACCCACAGCAATTCCAACAATATCCAAGTCAGCATGGTGGCGCACCCTATCCTATGCATTCGCCATACCCTAACACATCAGCGCCATACCCTGTAAATGTGTCTTCGCCACCATATCCAACCAATAATGCACAGCATATGGCTCCCCAACAGGGCGTCTCATACCAACAGCATGTATACAGTCAAAGCCATTCTAATCAGCATCCAATAGCACATAATGCGAATGCTTCATATCCGGTTAACACATATGGATACACACCAGCCATGACATATCAGGCTTCTAGTGGCCATGATCAGGGACATGGCTTTGGCCAGAGTCACGCTTATGGGCATGGGCAGGTGTATGGTCATGAGCACGTGCAGCGGTCACCCAATCAAGTCTTTACGTTGAAGAAAGAGGTTTGTCATCGTCTCGTCTATAACTCAATGTCCCAATTCTCGTTGGTCGTGGTAATGCAATGCATACTTTTTAGAAGATAGCAACAAAATTCGAGCACACGAGTATAGCCTTTAGCTATGTTGGGCAAAGCAAAGGAAGAATCATAAAGAATTACGGACAAGTTGTTTATTACGTACTCAGCCTACCTTTAATTAATGTCAACCTATGAGAAATGTGAATTAATAGCTTTTATTTTTTTTTGTTTTTTCATTTTTATTATTTTTATTATTTTTAGGGCACTCCCACTTTAAACCCGGCTCAAGGGTTTGACCCGGTTAAGGACGCTCATGACTTGCGCAAAGCAATGAAAGGTTTCGGCACCGACGAGGATAAGCTCATTGGGATCATCTGCTTTCGCAACAACGAACAGCGCCAGGAAATCCAACGTCAGTACAAAACTCACTTTGGCAAGGATCTTATAGAGGATATTAAATCGGAAACAAGCGGAAATTTCGAGAAATTGCTGGTTGGTCTTCTTCGTCCAATTGTCGATTACTACTGTGCCGAATTGAATGACGCCATGGCTGGTATTGGCACCGATGAGGAGGTGCTCATTGAAATTCTATGCACTTTATCCAATATCGAAATTCATACAATCAAAAATCAATATTTGCGCCGTAAGTTTCACTTGAGTTTCACTTTGCGCACTTCATAAGCAATATGTATATGTAAATTTCTTTAGTATACGGCGCCCATTTGGAATCGGAGCTTACATCGGAGACATCCGGCAATTTTAAGCGTCTGCTCATTTCACTATGCACTGCCGCGAGGGACGAGAGCGGCCGTGCCGATCCAAGCCAGGCCAAAGAGGATGCCAGGGAGCTACTGAAGGCTGGCGAGCTACGCGTCGGCACCGATGAGAGCATGTTCAATATGATACTTTGTCAGAGAAACTATCAGCAATTGAAACTTGTGAGTTAAACAACTTTGTTTCCATATGGAAATGTATATGTATGTATTTCTTACACATTTGTATATATAGATATTCCAAGAGTATGCGGACATGACTGGCCATTCACTGGAGAAAGCCATTAAAAAGGAATTCTCTGGCGACATTATGGAAGGTCTAATTGCCATCTTCAAGTGTGTCACAAACAAAGCCGAATACTTCGCTTCGCGCTTGCACAAATCCATGGCTGGCATTGGCACCAACGACAAGCAATTGATTCGCGTCATTATCACACGCTGTGAGGTGAGTAAAGATCAAAGAATTGCCCGACTTTACGAACATTGTAAACCCAATGTGTTCCAATTTTCCTTGCAGATTGATTTGGCAGACATTAAGGTGGCCTTCGAGCGTTTGTACGGTAAATCGTTGAAGAGCTGGATCAAGGTTAGCACATGCAAACATTCATATATTGAAATATTAAAACATTTCATTTTTTATACAGGGCGATACATCTGGACATTACAAACACGCTCTGTATGCGCTGGTGGGAGAACAACGCTCATCTTAAACTTAAAATAACTATTTTTCCTACTTCATATATTTTTTTAAATTTCTATATATATATATATATAAGCATGTACAATGTATGTATAAGTACTTTGACTGCAAATCAGATATTTTTATTTAAATTAGCAACAAATATTCAATTCAACAATATTATGAATTGTTTATTGAAACATCCCAGCGTAAATAACCTTGTAACATTATTATCTGTGCCTCGAAAGAAAATTGAATTGCATTTATGTTAAAGACGAAATTGAATATGAAAACACTTTTTGACCATTTTTGTGTGTATTGAAACATGAAATTGAAGAATCTCTTTTTTGTAATGTCAATTCAAATGACTTCAAATTTTGTTACTTGTCCTAGTATGCATTACCTACTTTATACAGTTTGTATATTATATATTAATGTATGTGTATTTTTGTATTTTATTAAAGGCGCAATTATCATTAGATGAATGGCATTTTTTTGTATACATTTATAGATATATATATATATATATATAGGGAAGGGGGGGATGTCTGGTGAATGCACGATTTCGTATGTCTCTGTGGAAATTCACATTGTTTAACTCATCGGGTCAATGATCTTAACGAACTTAACTTCCCACAGTTCAATCTGGATTGAAGCATTAAGCTGTATAAATTCGACAAAAACTTCTATTGCTCTATAGCTGCATATCAGCTACGTAGCTGAACAATATGGGAATTGCATCATTTCAAGACCCGCACCTCGACAAACAGAGAGTCGTTGCGTAGATAGTTGCGACTGGTTATAACTTTGTGCGGTATATGGAAATATTGATTGCTTTGTATGTAATCATCGCTTTTCTTGCGCACAAAGATCGTTTTCACATAGTCCTGTGCCTCCAGGCCGCCACTCTGATCGCGTATTATGATTTCGGCCTGCAGGCGACATGGCCAAGTCAGCAGTGGATCATATTCGCCAGACAGCACATTCAGGCATGCAATCAAGTTACGTCCCTTCCAGGTACCCTTGCCATTCAGATATATGTCCAGCTGTAATTAATACACGCATTTTATTTTGTAATCAACTTGATTCCAAATTCTAGAACTTACGCGCAGCGCATAACCAAAAGCCTTGTTTGAGAACATGACACTATGCAAGATTGTATCGTACTGTTTTGCCTCCTCCAATTTCTTAGAGTAGTCCTTGATGCGCCAAATTAAGTGACCTGAAATTAAATCAGAATATTGGCTAGTACTTTATGTATATCTGTATATGCATTTATGTGGTGAGGTTGATCGTCGAAAGAAAATCGCAAATCTAATATTATGTCAGCATGTTATTATAATTTTCAAAAACCTAAATTTGTCACCATTTACACAGATGGTTTAGACTAAAATTTGTGAGAAAATTAGCCTTCACAAGCTCAAAAATCGGATTTGTTTCAATTAATCTTAGTCCAACATGATAATCCTTGCCTTTATGTGTAGAAAAACACTCAAAAATCCAAATTCATAGTAGCTTCGAATCAAATATGGACAATGGGCATTTCTGATGAGACAGCCATAAATATAATGATAATGCACATAAGTTTTGATTGAATATTGATTTTGAATATCGCGTAATATAAGCTAGATATATATATTATCAATTTAGCTCACCTCTGATATTCTGAACACTGGCAAGACGTTGTTGCATGGCCAGTTGGTTCTCAATGTCCGCAATGCTTTGCATTGTTTGATGGAGCGCCTTGTCCAGATCTTGTACCATATTTTGCAGCTTATCGCAGCGATCCTCAGTTTCACAGATAATGCTCTTCACATTTTTGACCTCGTAATCCAAAGTTGCTTGCTTCGAGGGGCCAACGTCGCTGGTGGCCAATTTGGTTTTGATATCCTCATTGATCTCATGCAGAAACTGTTCGATCTGTACAAACTTATCACTAAAATATAAAGATTAGCGACAAATTGATGGGTGCTATTATTGTAAATGCATTTACCGATTCGATCTTTCATTTTGGAAAACGATTTCCTCCAATTTGAGAATATTATCGTTCAGCTGGTTTTGATAGAAAGTCACTTCGGAGGACACTTGATTCATATGCTGCTGCACGTCATTAATTTTCATTTCCACTTGCTCTTTCAAGGACTACATACAAAATACATTTGGCGTATACATATTTACATATTCATCGACGTATCTTTTTAGATTCATGTCTCAACTTACGTGTGTAATGCTGGTACAGTACTGAAAGTCCACTTGATTTTGTTCAGCGGCAAAGGAACGCTGTGCAGTCTCATCCTGCAGCTGGCGACGCAGTTCCGCAATGGATTCGTCTGTGTCCTGGGTCCAATCCTCGACCACTTGATTGTGTTTGCGTATGTTGCCCACATCCGTGATAAGATGCAAACGCTGTCGGATTTCCTCGTTGAGCACGGAACGTATTGTGGCAATGTCCTGTTCCAGGACCTGCACCCGATGATCCGCATGCTGATCCAGTCGTTCCATGCTGACACTCAGGCGATGCATTTGTTGCTGCTTGCTGCGTGGACACTCCTTTAGATGGGATCGCATCCGGATTCGTGGTATGAACACATTGCAACTATTCGGGCATTCTTCAAGCACCTGTCCACAATGAATGAGGTGCTCCTGCATGTGATATAATGATATGATTGGTATTCAGTTTAGATCTGCCAAAAATACTTAACAAGCGTAACGCACCGTAAAAGTTTGGGCGTCAAACCATTCATTGCAGAATAGACAAGAAGATTTCTCATATTTGACTATTGTTGTTGATTTGGGCTGCTGCTCGTCACCTGTTCTACTATTGAGCGACATTATTAAATGGTATGCGTAAATCCCGTCTATTCCACGCAAATACGCAAAAATTTGCCGTTACGTGAACCGTCTCTAAACATACTAAATTCGGCCGAAAAAAAAAATATGATTAAGAATTGCTTTCGATATAGTCATACACTCGCACACAGATAACCACATACACATATACGAATGAAAAAAATATCTACCCGTGCGCGTGTGTGTGTGTGTGTGTATGTTTGCGTGTATCTGCATTCGAATACGCAGCTATAGATATGACTTTACACATGTGTGTGTTGCATCAGTGACTACGACCGGGAGCGTCCCTGAAAAGCCAAACTGCGTGGTGTTTATGTGTGCACATGTATGTGTGCATTCACAATATGTGTGTGCTTCTTCCGAAGAGAGCCTCTAACCGGAGCGTGCTTTTGCACCGCTCATCACGCACTACTTTACTCCACATTAAATCAGGCAGCAATTTTTCGATGTCTCCAATTAACTGGGAACAGCTACAACAGCAGACACACACACACACACAAACACAATCGAAAAGGCGAGATATCATTATCAATGGAAATAACTGTATAATCAAATATTTTGGTATTGCAACAGCAACAGTAATACCACAATAAAGATAGCATTTAAATGGGTGTGAAACAATGCGAAGTCTAACTACGCTGCCAAAATACTCACATTTATGCATAATATTTAGATTTATTGTCTAACATCACCCTTATATACAGCTTTATTATAATTTGTTGTTTTGTAACTTGCCAGTCAGTTTATGCTTCCGTTAAATCGAGCCTAACCTCAATGTTGTCAAATGTTGCTTATGCATGACCATTTGATCATGATTTTCACAACTTTTCGTTCCGCCCAGCCACATTTTTTTAAATAAAACCAAGACTTCTTATCTTTCACAGAAACTCAAAATAAAAAAAGAAGAGGAAGAACAGTTGTCATTTAATTTTCATTATTTATTAGCATGATAAAATGAGCAGCTTTTTGCATTTGTTAACACAAACATTGGAAGATTCAGAAACTGAAGACTTTCATTGCCCATTGAACGATGCTTAAAGCAAATCTCTCTCCCTCTCTCTCTCCCTCTCTTTCTATATACACAACTCTCTCTCGAGTTGTTTTCCATCTTCTCTAAAACTCGGCAGAAATGTATTTGTGAGCCCCATCTGATCGACCACAACATACCCTAATATATAATATACCAACAGTAGTTAAGCTGAGATAAGTAATGGCAATCCCAGCAATATGCAATATAAGTATATATATATATATGTATGTTGATACACATTTTGACTTGCAGTACGCCCCTGATTGGCTGAATGAGATACTCATATTTTTATCATCCGTATTAGGTGTTTTCTCTCCCAATAGTTGTAGTTAGGAAATAAATAAATTGTGCACAATGTTTAACAAACAACGTTTTTTTCTTAACCAAAACAAAAAAAAAAGATTGCTATCTCCACAGATACATACAGACACTTGTAGGTATAAGACAAAAATAAATAAATAAAACGTATAAAAAATATGGAATTACACTAGGTATTATTATAAGTATGTCGACTCAAATTTTTTGCGCATTTGAAGTTTTCGTTGCTTGCCGGGATAGATGGTGAAAGTCTTGATTTTCAAGGCTCTTATCAACATACGCACTGTAAAATCGGGCAGCAGACTGGCCACAACCACCACGAAGATGTACAGCCAGATGGGCAAGGCACATAGCAATTTGTTATATGCCCAGTAAATATCCGTATCGTAGTCCCTGTGAAATACGATTAGTAGATTTCAATCAATATGAAAATAACACTGGTATGCAAAACTTACAAGTTGATGACGTTGTAAATGACGGTTGTTCCCATAAACGCAAGTATCGAAAATACAATGCTCGCAATAAACCAGTAGGATAGGTACATCGACTCCAGCCAAATCTTCAGGTTAACTATGATGATCACAGTCCAGATGAGTAAGGTGCCAAAGCAAGAGAAGGCCGCCGTCTGGCCGCCATTCAATATGACATTATTGAAGGAGAAGACACAGAAGGCAAAATAGAAAATTATAACCGAATGATAAATCGCAAACAATGTCCACAGGAGGATATGGGGCCAATGTAATCGTTTATTATCCGTATTTTTCTTATAGAGTTTCGGGTTCCTGCATAAGTAAAACGAAAATTGTAGTTAATATATGTATGTAGCTAATGGTTCTTAAAATAGATCAGTATGTGTCCCAAATTGTGAATGCATCTTATTGTTGTATACCCTATATACCTTATATACTTATCTATTTTCCTTATCTATAAGAACCGCGCTTCGATTGAAATGAAAGCTACAGTTCTTATGATATCTAGTCATACTATTTATAAATACACCAAAGTTGTTAAGGAACCAAGCCAAATGTCAGCATTTTGAAAAAAAGATATATATATGTATAGATGTATATGTATGTATATATACATATATGTATACAATGTAAATATAAGTTATATGCAAAGTCAGAAATGACATTTTCAAATCGTTACAGAGCTATTGCAACTACGATAAGCCAAAAATATATATTTTTATTAATGCTAATTGGTACTCACTGCATTAGCACCTCCTCAGTGTAGGGTTTCTCGGATAGGGCAATCAATAGAATCGGCACCGACGTGTATAACACATTGTAGAGGGTCAAAAAGAGAGAGTCGTACACGGACGATGAGGAGAAGAGCGCGTGGAATTGAAATAGGAACATAATGCCCATGAACACGATATTCTTGTAGAAGAAGTAGAGCACCAGCAACGATACCCGGACACTATGATAGTGACCATGGACTAACAGGAGGCGCTTTAGCATGCAAAATTTGGCAAAGGCAAAGTCGGCGCAACGAGCCGCCTGGCGGCCCTCGCGTCCCATAATGCCGATGCCGACATGAGCTTCCTGGATCATGGACACATCGTTGGCACCGTCGCCAATGGAGGCGGTGTTATAGTTCTCATTGGATGTCTTAATCAGTGCCACGACCTCGCTCTTTTGCAGCGGACTGAGGCGACAACAGAGGACCGCTGTGCATTTGACGGCTACGTCGCGGAATTCGTTGGGTGCCTCGGACAAAGCAACGGTCAAACTCTTGCCATCGATGAGCAGGGCGCACTCCCGTCCAATGCCAAAGACGATCTCCCGTTCGAGCACATTCAGATGGACAAGCAGATCCTCGCGACTCTTGCACTCCAGAATGATATATTTCTTGGCATCGGGCTGTATATGGCCGCAGGATAGGGCGATGTTTAGAGCTGTTTCCACCTTGTCGCCGGTGAGCACCCAAATTTTGATGCCAGCTGCTTGCAAGGAGACCAGCGTATCGGCCACATCATCCTGGAGTGCATCCTCCACAGCTGTTGCGCCCAGTAAGTCGAGATCTACGATGATTTCAAATAGTTATTCCAAAAACTGAATTATTGCATTATATTCTTGTTTTGTGTACTAACCACTTTCAATCTTTGAATAGCATTCCTCGCTCAATTGCTTTCGATTTTCCAAGGAGCTGTTTGCCAGCGCCAGCGAAGTGACAAACTCCTGATATTCCGTCTCGGGTATCTCTCGCCTAGCTATCGCTAGGGTGCGCAGACCCAAGCGAGCAAAGTCATTAATATGCCCATCGGTCTTGGCGACCAATCCGGCCGAGCTATTCGCACATAGCGGAAACACATAGCTCTCGGCACCCTTGGTGTAGATCCACTTCTTGTTCGCCTCATCGCGGACAATCACACTCATGCGCTTGCGATCGGAGGTGAACTCGAGGACATGCAGACGATAGAAGCAATCCTCCTTTTGCTTTGTACTATTAATCGGACGCTTGTAGTCCAGATGTGGCGGCACAATGCGCACACGCAGCACTTCATCATCATCGCCCGTATAGACTAAGCCCAAGTTGGCACACGCCTCCACAAGCGCCTTCTCATCTGGACTGGAGGCCTGATAGTCCAGCAAACTATATATATATTTGTATATATGTATATATGAAAATATATTAAAACACTTTAGTAGAAGTACGAATGAACACTCTTCCCTTGGAAACCATTTTTTCAAAAATTGAGAAACAGTACCAATTGGAGAAGAACTGGACAGGTTAATAATCACCTCAGTGTTTGCTGGATTTCATGCTTCCGTCGCTGGGACTCGGCTCGTATTAGTAACGTGGGCTGGCGTGTGAATGTGGGCGCTGCATAGGATTCGCGGGATGTGTTGCTGCCGGCACGGAAGATTCCAGTCACTGGTGGCGACATGTTATCAACGGGATTGGAGAGGTATGCATTGGGTGCACCATAGGAGTGAGCGCGTCTGTGGCCCAAGGTAACCTCACTGTTCGCCTCGCCATGCTGCTGCAGATCCCGTTCCGAGGTAGAACGTTGAAATTGCAGCGAAATGGGACGCATTATGTGTGCAGTTTGGTTGGGTTTATCACACCCATTCCGGTCAGTCGGGCTGCTGAACCCCGTTGCCTCTCCCGTCGATGCAATGTGCACCTTACTAGATCTGGCGAAATTGGGACTACGCTTGACAACCTGTGGTCGCTTGCGCCGCTCTACCTTATAGCTATCGTCGCCAATCAGCAGTGGATTCACATCAGATGATGTGGTCGTGGCATTAACGCCATTAGGATGCACTGACAGGGATGTCTCAATCGTGTTGCTTACATTGAGTTCGGTGTGTAGACTAGTATTGTGCCCCTCTTCGGTGATGTCGGTGATGGAGTACATGCCCGGTGGTCCCGACTTGTTATTTTCATTCTTAGCGGCAACCGGGGCATCTGAGGGCGTCGCTGTTGCCACCTGCACCGTGTGGCATATGGCTAACGCCTGGAAGAACACCTTCTGGCTCATCTGTTGGGCAAATTAGTTGATCAATATTTAACTTAATAATTTAACTCAAATTTTATTTTGGACTTACGTTAAATTTGTTAATGTCGATTAGTGCTTTGGTCTCCGCATCCTCCAGTCGGGTTTGCTTATAAATGAACTTGCCGCCAGCTATCGAACACTGCTGGAAATTCATTTCGTTTTTGGTTAAGGTGCCCGTTTTGTCCGAGAAAAGGATGTTGATCTGACCGAGTTCCTCGTTCAAGTTCGATGTGTTCACAATGCACTGTTGATCCGTCTCCTTCTCATACAGCTCTGTGTCCCATTCCATGTAGAAGCCGCTAATGATACGCTGCAACTCGATCGTCACATACAGCGAGATGGGTATCAAATAGTTGAACAGTATCAGAAACGATAGATAATCCTGCAGAAACTGTTTAACGCTATAGCCATCCGCTGCAGGTCCCAGATAGGTTAGCTTTGGTATCACAAATAGTTCATCGTAACTGTATTAAGTGTGATTTAAAAATCAAATTAAATTGAATTCGAATTTAGCCAGACTTATATTTATATGTATATATATACTCACCGTTTTAGGAAATACAGCAAGGTAACTATGGCTATTAACGCTACGAGTACAAATATTAGAAATCGGTTCACATAGGTTTCACTCGATGCTGTCTTGTTGCGGGTGAGTCGACTGTTCAATTGCAGCTTGGTCGTCATTCCCGTGTAGATGGCACAGCCAATCACACACTCCGTGTTCTTAACACGGGAGCCACGCAACAGCACATTGTCGGCGGAGAGGGGCAGGACTCGACCCTCGCTACCGGCTAACTCGATCTTGCCATTAAAACTGTACAGATCCGTGATGGCACTTTCGCACTCGATAACGCCCAGCTTATGCATCTCCTCAATGGGTACTGTCGGCAGATCTCTGGGCACCATCAAGGTCTTTAGATTCGACTCGCCATCCAAGTTGGCCGTTGTAATGAAACACTTGCCATGGGGATCTGTTGTCCGCAACAACAACAAATCGCAGGGCACATCGCAGTCTCGCTCCACAACAACCAGATCACCGGGAGCCACATTCTGTGACTGTATTATTGCCTCAACGCCGTTCTGAATCACGGTTACTGCAGTGTATACCAATAATTAGTTGATGTCATGCTGTTGTATGCCTCAACTTTGGACACATACCTGGCGATCGGTTGACCACATTATCAGTTCTGTACCGTAAGATATCTTCATAGGCCTGCTTCGCAGCCGTAACAGCAATTACAAATACTAGAGGCAGCAATGACGTCATTGGCGATACAGGACTGTCTATAGGAAAGAGTAATGCATATATGTACATAATCCATAAACTTCCCAAAATACGCCAAAGCCCCATTATCTCTTACCAATTAATAGCGATATGATTGTCATAACAAGAAAATAAAAATTTGCTATGCGACGAAATTGTTCCAATAAATTCAGCGGCGCAAATGTGATCAGTGTATATTTTGTGGACTTGATGCAATTTTGATTCTTTGGCTTTTTCTTTTTGCCATCTTGCGTGCCGCCAATTTGTATTTGTAGCCAGTCATTTATTGTACTAACTTTGGAGCCCTACAAAAAAATAAAAAATAAAGCATATAATTTAATTTATTTATATTATTGATAACTATTTTCAAATAATCCGCAGACTTTAGTAAGGTGCTGTTTCAGCATGAGGTAGTTTGGCGTAATACTTTCAATAAATGTTAGACCCATTCACAGTTGATTATCCCCAAAGTAGTGTATATACATATGTCTGGACAACTTGCTGTATCGATTAGAGCTATATCCACAATATATATTCTGTCTAACTTCAAATATGTTCGCTTTTTTTTATTCGTAAAAAATTCCACTTGAAGTATTCATTCACAGCAATTTGTCAAGCATTTTATGCTCTCCACTCTAATGGTTATACATATCGTATATTTGAGTGTCTATGCATAAGGTAAGCCACTGCTTGAGAATCTTTTGAATTCAAATATCATTGGCTAAAGGTTAATAGGGTTAATAAATACACATAAATATGTATGTACATATGCATGTATGTATGTATGTACACAATTTCATGATCTTTGTGTAGGTTAAATTTTTGTTGTACATTTTTCTGCAAGTGTGCATCGATAACTAAGTTAGTTAGTTTGAGAATTGTTATATTGTTTGGTTCAATTGTGTGACGCACCTTACTCCGTCTCCATAGAAGAGATTCCTTTAGATAGAACTGCGGTTCCTGATCTATCCAAGTTGGTGTATGATATGTACCAATAGGATCAGTGCGTCGTAAACGGCTTTGATAGTCATGGCGAAAGAAATTCATTGTCCAACACGTGGCTGGCATTCAATAACAGATCAACCGTCTTTGTCCCATACAAGTTGTGAATGTGCATCTTTCCTACAGGGCTCGGTACACGGTGGATAGGGAAACCGAGGGCATGCAAACCGATTGATCGATCAGTTTAGATCGTATCATCTAACTAACGAATCTTTATTATTTTTCTTTGATCCAGGGTGTACATTTTTTTCCGTGAATGAAGAACTTGGAGAGCACCTGATGATTTTTCGTGTTGCTTGTAGCGTTGTTTTGATATTTGCATATATGTTTGTATGTGTGTATAATCTGCATACAAAGTACGTGTGAGTGTGTAGGTATGTATGACTGTATCTGGCCTTTTTTTCTCAACACATTAACAGCTATAACCTTAAAAATATGTTAAGTGGGTAATTTTAACACTTCAATTGAACAGTGCAGTACGTATGCACAGATGTATGTACATATGTACATATATTGATATTATGGTCGTATTGTATATCAGTGCGTGGTATTTGATTTTCACATTTACATGACTTTTAGTTAGATCTTCAAGATTTCAATATGTATTTTTACACGACCATGACGTCGGGTTCACGTAATGAGTTGAAGAACTCCACGATTTCATAGGATGATTGTTTATGTTTATATTATATATCAAGATATATTTATATATATATATATATATATCACGAAAGATCATGGCAGAAATTCAATTGCCAAATTTAAGATAGTGTCAAGGTACTAAGGCTCCATGGAAAGGAAAACAAAACATACATCTACACATATGTACAAATACATATACATACACATTCAGTGGAATATTTATATCTAAAAATCCACATACATAGCTAATATTTATTTAATTAAATACACTCAACAGTTGACCGCCGCGATGTGCACAACTTAAAAGCCGTTCTCACACTGAGAATTAGATCTGTTATGGGGCACTGGCGCTGGTATTCCCATACGGTATACCCATACAGATGCAAACAGCATTTCCAGCATCCAAATCACACACACTGCTCACGAGCCAATATTCGTAAAAAGCTCAAAAGTTATTGACGAGCAACGGAGTAGTTTCCAGTGCTCTTATTCTCTATTTATAAGTTCAAAGTGCATGCCCAATTCGCCAGTTTCATCAAATTCGTCGATATTCGACTGGGCGCACACCGGAATGTGAATGAATCTATTATATATGCATATTAATGCGTTTTCGACAATTGAACGAAAGAATTCCCTGCAAATATACACAGCTGTGTATGCTATACATATGTATATATCCAGGTAGCCAACGTACACTTAAATGAATGCTTCGAAGAGTTGGAGACATATCTGAATTTATTAAATACACAGCTAATATACGTATGTAAGTCCATTTTAGACACTGTTTGAGCCAGGTTTAGTTTACTTCCTATTTTTATAGACTTTTTAAAAAATCGTGAAATGTATTTCCGACAGTCGAGGCTGTTCGAGCGCTGAACTCTCCTATCATATGTTTATTTGTAGCTACCTAAATGATATATGTATATATATTTACGCATACTGCAGTCTGTGGGCTCTGAAGGGTATTCAGTTAAGTATAATCGGTCGTTGGTTATCCAGTAACAAGCCCAGAGAAACGATCTGTTGATTTTATTGATGATGTTTAGAAGTTATCCGTCCCTTTACTACAGACAGTGTATATGTCAAAATCTGATGAATCAGACTAATCATTTTTATAACTGGCTAAGGAAGATAAGCTCTTGTGTTAAAAATGTTTTTGTACGATTTCAGTACATCTCCATACGTTTATGACGGGATGTGTCATCGCCATATAAATGATTAGTTTTAGTAAGAGATAATACGTAGATAATAGCTACGAGGCTATGTAGAGCTATGTGACATAATGATGTCGCAACTTCGCAACAACTTTTAGACTGAACACTGACATTTACTGTACATTAATACACAGGATTGACTTACAGCACTGCAGAAGTATATTTCGCATTGTTAAGTTAATACTCAGTTCGATTTGGCAAAAATAAGTGATAACGCTACAGTCGAGAGTAACCGACTGTGAAATACCCTGATGCCACTAAAAAATCTGATAACAGGTGCCACAGAACAAGGTGTAGATAAGAAATACCGATCTTTGAAGAAGGTTCCTTGTAATCAACCTTTCCAGATTGGCTTTATGATTTCGGCAGATATAAGCTTTTGTGCATTTCTTGTGGACGTGATTGAGGAGGAGTCCTACTGATATACGTTTCTAGTTTGGTAACCATAGCTCAAAAATTGCCGAAAGTATACGCATTTGAGAAATTTTGTAACTTCAACTTATAAATTGTTGAAGATATGCGCATTTCAGACTTGTAGGGCCAAAGTTTCTGGTGGCACCGAGTGTGGGCGTGGTCTGGCAATTTAAATGCCGATCTTTGAGTAAGGCTACCAGCAAGCTACTTTTCAAGTTCGGTGACTCAATCTTTAAGATTTGGGGAGATATGCAGTTTTAACCATTTACCCTTTTACAAATATCACCTTCGGGGTATATATACTTAAAGGTGGGTAATGTAGCTTCAAAATTTGATAACTCTACCTCAATTACTGCAGAAGTTATGGCCAATTACGATTTTTAAGTGCGCAGGCTTGGAGGCGGTGGAGATGGAGGTGGGCGTGGCCGATACCGATCTTTGAAAGCTATAAATTCTGGGAGGCGTGCGGCTTTGTCAGACACGAGCGCAGACCAGAATATGTTCCAAGTTTCAAGGCTCTAGCTTGAGGGGTGTCGAGAAAAGTTTTGCCTCAACGGACGCACAGACGGGCAGACATTGCACAAAACCAAAATACTCTTGATGCCTGCGGTATCAGGGTATAAGAATGAGTTCATAACTAAATTTAGTTCAAAATGATTCTTCACAATGATACTTATGTACAAGATGTGTTTACCTATTTTGGATTTCACAATGCAACATGCAACATGAAACTCACCCGCTTTCCAAAAATATCCATTTTAAATACACTCCAGCCAATGTCTAATGTGGCCTGTGGTTATTGTTAGTTTGTAGTTATTGTTTAAGTACAATGTGCCTCGGAGTCGCTTCAATCGCATACTACTGAGCGATTTGTGTATCTCCAGAAACACAGCGTTTACCTCGAATTGGTCTGAGTGCTTATCGGGAGTGCCTTTAGAAACCAATACATAAACGACTAACGGTCACCGTTAATACTATCAACCGTCAATCGATCTGGGTATGTGCTCATATACGAGTATATACATATATATATATATATATGTGTGTACGTATGTGTTGTCAAATGAGCACATACATTTTTTTGAAGAGCGCAGATTGTGATTGTGACAAGCGAGCAGGAAGCCAATGGATGAATACTATTTAATGCGGTTTACTCTCATCATATCGAGATCAGCTTGCACTGCCTGAGTTTATTATTGATTCTTTTCTTTTTTTGGCTTTACATGTTCAGCAAAGTGCAAATGTTCGAAACTCAGATTCAAAGCTGAACACAATTTGCCTGCCTATATACTAAAGGCACTCTGCACTGGTATGCGCATATTAATATCACTAATCTGATATAGCCGGGTTGTAAGTACGTTGCTCCTCAACTACTGCGGCACAGTGCGAAAACTTTTCTCTTTTGGGTCAATTGTGGTGCTCTCGGCTAGGGGCTTTCTCATATCAGCACAAACACTGTCAAAACTGATAAGATTATAAAAGTGTTTTACCAACGCTGTTGACTACTACAGCTAAGCCCATATACCGACGCGATATTTCTAGGAATTGATCGACACATAAATAAATATATGTATATGTATTTATATGTTTATATGAATGCCTGAACTTATCCACAATTCCAATGAACTATTGGTTTCCTTAATATGCACCCACCAGGAGTTAACGAGGTCAGAACAGGTACATTGGACAGGTACACGTATGAATCGTGTATATCGTGTTCATAAACGTTATCAATAGATAAATTAGTACACTGGCACTTACCACTTGTGATTGATAGGTATTGCTCGACTTTCCGCTCTTTCTCGGAATTGCCGTGCCCAGCCGTGAGTTACACAACCGAAAGAGGTTAATGAGGGAATTCATCGTGGATATTTAATTGCAATCAAATTGTGAGGAAGCTTACCAATGGTGAAATGCATATTGGCCTGATTTAGTGTAGCATACGTTATGGGGATTACGAATGGAAAGGTCATTAAAACCGTCTTGAAATATTCAGTGTTTATAATTGATTATTTTAATTAAAACGAAACAAAAAAATGATAACGCTGCAATCGGGCGTAACCTACTGCGAAATACTCTGGTATGCATTTTATTTTTTTTTATTATGTTTTACTGTATTGGGGAAGGTAGGTGACTTTATCAACATATGACTATGAATTTGATCGATTTACTGCACCCTTGTTTACGTAGCACCCCAATTTGAGCACTTTGTCTAACGCGCGCATGCATATTAATAATATATATATATATGTACATATACATATATATAATTTCTATTTGTAAACGTACCGAAAAAAGTTGCGTTCATACGGACAGACAGACAGACATTGTACTATACCCTCGATAAATAAAATCTTCGCCTTTAAAAAGCTCGGCTTTGATATGCCCTTTTATGTTGCCAAATTTTCTTCTAAACAAGTTTAACGGAACATCCAAAATACCGACGTACAAGGCTAGATCGACTCAATTAAGAATATATATATATATATATATACTTTATGGGGTGGAAGATGTCGAAGAGGCTGTTACACCTTTTAACTGAATTTTATTGGGTTCAGGGTATACAAGTCAATGCACTTGCCTACAACAATGTTCAATATATATATATATATATATATATATATATATATATATGTGTGTGTGTGTGTGTATATGCATGTGTGTTTGCTTGTGCAATCATTCATGTCAACATGTATAAAAAGTCACAAAACGAATGTAGACAGCCATAAAAGAAAATAATCTGGAGCTGCGCGTGGTATACGAAAACTTATATTCCAAATCCGAAGTATGAAGCTCTTATAGTTTCTGAAATTGGCTTGTTCATACGGACAAAGAGACCGACAGACGGAAAACCAGACAGTTAATGCTAATGAAGAACATATACATACCCTATGGGATGGGAGCTGCATGACAATTTTCAGAAAAACTAAACTGAAACCACAGAACTATACCAAATTTGTCTTAATACTTAGAATGTCTATATATATATATATATATCCAGATAAAAATAGGTAACAGGTAACATCGAGCACTCGATCATTCTGGCTTATCTCTTGTTTGTATCGTAAAGAGATTCGAAAAAGTTGAAATTCATCTTTGCACATAAACAATAAAAATGTTTCTATTTTTGGGTTGTACATTTTGCACTTGTCATGATGGTATGGCATAAGGTGAGCTTTCTGATTATGCCATATTATATATTATTATATCCACTTATAATATCCATATACGATTCATAAATACACCAATTACATATTATTTATGCAAGGAACTGGTAAAACATGTAAACGTACCATTTTGTTGATATTATTGTTATTGGATTGGATTGAAGGATTGTGTTTATTAATTGGGATATAACTCCGATCTTTACAAGTGTACGCAAGGAATAACACGAGTATTCAAAAGCAAAACAAAATATACATTCAAATTTCACAAGTGCTGAAAGGAAGGCAAAGCCCTCCACGCGCAAACTGATCTATTGGCAAACTGTCGAAGAATTGTTGATAGCGATAGTACTAAAAATGAAATGTGCGACACACACACACACACATATGCATATGTGTGTGTGTGCACTTTGAAATGGGCTTAACTACACGTCATTATATATGTACAAACATATGTATATCTCAATGCATATATATCTAAGCTTAAATGCTTATAAATAGACAACTGCACACAAATGCATAATATCAAAGCATTTTGAAGTTCTGGATCATTACTGTAAGAGAGCGATATATATATACTCGTACATACATATTATCAGACGGTTGTAGGTCTGTATCAAAATGCCGTTTCATGCTTGCGAGATAAAAGGAGTTATCTCCGCGTCGCAAGTACCGGTCGCTGTTATTCTAATGTTATACTCTCTTAACCGTCGACTGTCACGAGCGAACCGAGCGAAAGAGATAAAGTCGGTAGCCATATCTTATCTTAAAACGTTGATTCACACACGCACATACATGCACACAAGCCAACCACCCCATAGACTTGACTCACGGCCATTGGTTGGGGCCTGGGTTCAGAACTCAGCCGATGTGTTGAACTATTTCTGATAGAAGACATACAAAATATTTGGATTATTAACGCCAATGTCAAATGCGCTTTCCAGTAAATAAACAACGAATTTGTTATTATCCTATATCCATATATGCATGTACATATTTATTTTGTGTAGTTAGTTCGTTCAGTTCGAAATTTATATGGCAAATTTAATTATGTTGAACTTTGTGTATTAGATACATAAGTTTCGCGTGAAGCACCAACTACAAATTTCAGTTACATGAGTCACCGAAATTATCATATTTTAGGCACTTAGTCAGCGATATCGGAAAAAGGTGTGTAGCTCACCAATGCATCAGTTGGTAATACATACATCAGTATATTTATCACCTAGCTTTATGTTTTAGGCAAACACGACACCTAATAATAACTGTAGAGGGCCCAGCATACCCTTATTGATCTGAGGAGGATTTCCTTTCAAAAGGCACAAGGTATACGGCACAGACTTTTGGGGTGCATATTTGTCTATGTGTATATAAATATATACTTATTTACTTAGCATATACTTTTATATACTCAGAAAACAACTTTCTAAAATTAAATTAAAATACCCTTAAAACTAGAGCAATTTTCGGGCTTACAGAAATAATTTCTTGATGTACGAAAAAGTAACTCTTAAAATTGGAAATCTCTTAACAAAAGAGAATACTTCTAATAACTAGAAATACTAACTTTTATTTGTTATGAACTCTGCTCTCTTTACTGCTTTGTTAAAGTTTAGCTGTTTTCTGTTCAAATCGCAATAAAACCGTAAAAAAGTTCTTTGAAATTAATTTGTATGCATTTTTTTATACAATTTAAAATCTAAACAACTGGAATTTTGCCATCTTTTTTCTAAATTTTAGAAAAATGTATTCTGAAATGAATGAGAGAAAACAATGGTTTTGAGATAGACACAACTTTCCGTTTCCGAAATATACTTTGTGAAACTTCGGCAATTGTTTTGCTTATTTTAATGAGTATTAATTTCAAACAATGAAAACTTTGAAATGTACCTACCCAAAACACTACAACCCAACGTTTTCCCCCATTTTCCGAGATAGGTAATATAATATTCTAAACTCACACACGTTTACGCTTTTTAGCTCTCTTGCTCTGCCCATGCTTGCGCTCATTGCTCCTGATCAGCCGGCTATCGGCTATCGCCAGTCAGATTAAACGCTTTTACATATGTATAAGTATGTATGTATGTACATGTATGTATTCGTTGATAAGTGAAACATGATTGGACTTGGAGTTGGACAAGTTAAGCATTTCAGAATAGTTATTGTTGATTCTATATAATCTATAGCTAGTGTTAACATATAAAAACGATTACACATCTTCAGCTATAATGTAAACATTCCTTTGAGTATATTTACAATAGCGACTGGTTTGGGTACAAGTGGTTCATTCAGAAAACACATCGTACTTGTGAACAGGATTGAGTGATTGTTTCCAGGGGTTCCTATCACAAAGAATGGAAAATACAGCTAATAATCTCGATTCGATAATACACAAATAATGTTTGCCCAGTTTCAGTCTGAATTTAGCATGGCAATATAACACTTCAGTGCCGGCAATAATCCATCAAGGTTGAAAAAAGGTTAAGGAAGGTGATCGAATTAATCCCCATAATGGCGAAGTCTAGTGACAAAGAGAAGAAGCCATTACGGATAACCATTGGCAATGTCAAACCGGGAAAGAACTTGCCACTCAACCGAGTGAGAACGACCAAATACACCTGGCTAACTTTTATTCCATTGAATTTATACGAGCAATTCCGAAGAGCCGTCTACTTTTACTTCCTCATTATCACCATTGTATCGTTTTTCGTTAGTATGTCATATATATAGTATATACGTATGTGTAAAAATACAACAAATAACAATCGTTTATTCTACAGATGTCACCCTATCTCCGTTGGTGTCACTCCTGCCCCTGTTGTTCGTGATGATCGTAACGGCACTTAAGGAAGGTCTCGAGGACTATGCCCGATTGAAAAATGATAAAATTGTTAATAAATGTAAAGGTTTGTAAATATAATCTATAGACTATTATATATAAAGCAAAAAGTCTCTAATTCCTCATTTGTATATTCTTAGTGACCGTTATGCGCAATGGCAATGAACTATCCATCAATTCGGAATATATTGTACCAGGCGATATTGTGGTGGTGACTAGTGCCAGTGATGTAACATGCGACTTGTTATTACTTCACACATCTGGAGCAGAAAACAAGTGCTTTGTCAATACAGCCAACTTGGATGGCGAGACGAATCTGAAAACGATCCATGTACCACCCAACTTTACATATGATTTGAGTGGACAGAATTTAAACATGGGTTGCATCATTTGTGAACCATCGACATCGGATCTGTATCGATTTAATGGACGCATTGAATTCGAAACGACAGCAGGAAGCGGAAGCAGTCCTGAGCCCATACCGCTGGAAATCGATAACCTCTTATTGCGTGGTGTACGAATCAAGGGCCAGGGCCGGATCCTGGGTTGCGCCATTTACACGGGCATGTCGACAAAACTGCAACTGAACAGCCGGTTTACGGGCAACAAGTCAGCATCCAGCGAGAAATACATTAATAAATTTATTATAGCGCTCATTGTGGGAATGGTGGTTGTTGTGTTCATACTCTATATGATCGAACGGTAAGTCCACTAAAAGCTGCTAAGTAATACCTAAACAAGCTACTTACATTATTTACTTATTCTTTTTAACGAAGACCAAAAAACTTTCTTTATTTTTATTAAAAAATCATGTTTTATTTTCAGGCAAAAAGCGGCTAATGTTTATCCGTCTATGTACTACTTGGGACCACCAATTGACTACAATACAGTTATGCAAATATGTGTGGACTTTCTATCGTTTCTGATTTTGTTTAACTATATGGTACCGATATCGATGTATATGAATATTGAGTTATATCGGGTTTTCGGCGCTCTCTTTATGCAATCCGATCTAGAACTATACGATGAGAAGACAGATCAGCCCTGTGCAGTAAATGCATCTAACTTGAATGAAGACCTGGGCCAAATCAATATACTGTTCTCGGACAAAACAGGGACTCTAACCAAAAATCAAATGATATTTCTTAAGTGTTTCGCTGGTGGCAAAAACTATCATTTACAGAGCACCCAATTGTATTGCCCCGATGATGATGAAAGCCATGAACTGGGCATGATGAATGTAAGTAGTTTGAGCTGTTGATCACCAGTGGCATCTTATGTGTGATCATTCTCCTTTTAGAACGAGGTTATGGACTTTTTTGTGGCATTGGCTCTGTGCCATACCGTGGATATTTTAGAGAGTTGCGATGAAAAATCCGAAGAAGCCCAAACTGAGCTCGAAAACCTAATATCGAGTGACATTGTTAGTAGATACCATGCATCTAGCGCCGATGAGAAAGCCTTACTGGAAGGCTGCGCCAAATTGGGTTTGATATTCAAGGGCATTACCGATGACAAGATTCGACTAAGCCGTATCTTTGGTGGCATGGATACCAGCGATTTGCAATTTGAGCGCCTACACGTGCTCGAGTTTAGCTCGGAGAGAAAAAGAATGAGCGTTATCCTTCGGGATGGGAGTGGTGTGATCTGGCTCTATATCAAGGGTGCCGAATCTTCGATTCTACCGCGCTGTAATCCAACTTCGCTGATCAATCAAACGGATGCCCAAATCACTAAATATGCTAAGGAGGGGCTTCGTACCCTAGCCGTAGCCAGGCGAACTCTCACCGAAAGCGAATATGAAGCATTTGATGCATCCTGCAAAAATATCAATATTCAAATAAACAATCGACAAGAACTTATGGCGGAATGTTACCAGAGCATTGAAGTCGGTAAGATGCTACCAATATGTAATCTCTAACAAATCTACAACATAGATATAATTTTAATGTTTCACTTTTTAAGTAGTGTCGACAAGTATTTTCATTTATCCATTTTGTTTATAAACCAAAACTCTTCTTTCAGGACTTGATCTGCTGGGGGCTACGGCATTGGAGGATATGCTAGATGATGAAGTTGATGAGACATTGACAGCATTGCAGGAAGCTGGCCTAAGAATATGGGTACTAACGGGCGACAAGGTGGAAACGGCTTTTTCCATTGGCATGGCCTGCAAGCACATACCACAAGTGGCTGAAGTACACTTTCTTATTGACATTACCGATCCGTCAGAGCTGGAGAACCGATTGAGTCAGCTCGAACTTGGCATCGCTTCGAATGCGTCCAAGCCCACTTGTCTGGTAATCGATGGAACAACTGTGGCAGCACTTTTAACGCACTTGCCAGAGCAATTCACTGAGGTGGCACTTAAATGCCAGGCTGTGCTTTGCTGTCGCCTGAGTCCACTTCAGAAAAGCGAAATAGTCACGCGTATTAAGATGACAGGCAAACATATCACAGCAGCCATTGGTGATGGTGCCAATGATGTGTCCATGATCCAAGAGGCCCACATCGGCATTGGCATATACGGTGTGGAGGGCAAACAGGCAGCTCGAAGTGCTGACTACGCAATTGCCAAATTTAAAATGCTTCAGCGCCTAGTACTTGTCCACGGCCATTACAACACGGAGCGACTGGCATTTATGGTGCTTTTCTACTGCTATAAAAATATTATTATCACTGGTTGCATGGCGCTATTTCAAGTATATGACTTATTTTCGGCTACATCTGTGTATAACGAATTGTTTCTATGGCTGTTCGATATTATTTACATATCCGTTAGTTTCACGTATTTGGCCATGTCCGACAAACACTATAGTGAAAAGACATTGTTACGGTGAGTGTATACGATAAATAGCATTCATAATATATATAAATTACAATTTGGATTATGTTGCAGATTCCCAACACTCTACAAGGGAATCGCGCACAACCAGCTAACCTCTTGGAAAATATTCACATTGTGGATTATTAATGGCGCGCTTCAATGTTTCATTATCTTTTACTTTGCGTATGCTGTTTTAAATGACAATAATATTGTCTTTAATAACGGGCAAACTGCCGACTTTACAACTTTTGGAACTATGCTTATAACGGTACTCGTTATTGTGGGCAACTTAAAGATTATTCTGGTTTCACACTACATGAGCTATCTGAACTTTGTATTTATTGTTGCATCAATATTTGCATTTATCTTAACCACATATCTCTACAATTTATACCATGGCAGCAGTCTTTATCACGCCTATAGCTTGATATTATGTTCACTTCCCATATGGCTTTATGCTATCATTTGTACGGTAACATGCTTGCTGCCCGACTTTCTTATGAAGGCTGTATACGATATGTTTTTAGATCCACCAAAGTTGAAAGTTGACAAGCCGAATTCCGTAATTTAAATAATATAAACATCTGAAAGCAAATCGTCATAGATCATTTTATTCATATATTGTGTATTATTCGTGATTGAGACTTAAATGTTGTTCGTTAAATGTGTTAAATTATCAATTGATCATCTAAAAATCAATTGATTTTATATCAATGCTGATCAGCAAAAGTATTTTATTGAATATGACTGTGTATATTTCTTGTATTATTTTTAAATAAAAACAATAATTAAAGCAAACGCAGCACCTAGCCAGCAATTCTTTATAAACATATCGAACGCTCGCCGCTAGCAGTTATATATCGATATAAACGATGTTTCGATAGTTTTTGTGCATAATTAAATAATTGTATGCAGTAATATTGGTTGATAATCAATTGATGTTAACGTCAAGCTAACGGATCAAAGGATCATAAGGATAATTTGCAGAAGAAAATTAAAAAATTACAGGAAAATTACTGGTATCTAACGCCAGATAATATAATGGAGCCATTCAACTTTACACAGGCGAAGCGCAACTTTCTATCTGTTGGCTTTCCAGAAAAAGTGATTTTCCTCTCCAGATCCAGTCAATGGCTGGGACCACTTAAGGAAATTATCGATCATTATTGGTTATGTGAGGAATATTTTAGGGTGAATTTGTGATGTGGTAAGCATATAGCATTAAGCTCATCTCAAATGCCGGATTCCAAAGTAAGATCTATTTAACTTTCTCCTTTAAAGATTCCAATTGTAGGCATTTGTGTTATACGTTGGGCTTATACTGGTGTTATGTTGTACTTTCAACTATCTACGACAGTTGCGCCACACATTTTGCAATTCTTGAAAAAGATGTTGGTCTACTTTCCACATTCCAGCATATTAAATTTGCTATTGTTTTCACAGAAGTACGTGGAACAAGCGCATTGTTTTTTTGCAACACCAAATTGCCATGTGTTTGAGTTTACTGTAAGGCGGACTAAATCAAATAATTATTAAGCAATTGTTGGCACAAAATGTTTACTTAAAGTTCATGTCAATCATTAAATACCAGTTGTCCATTTTTAATTCGGATTGTACACACAATGTGGCTTGCACCACTTGTTGTCTCATTCGTATCCATATGAAGGCAGTTGTAAAAGAAAAGAACGCATCAAAACTGAAATCACATGGATGATTTATTGCAACCAATGATCGTTAGTAACTCATACAAAGGTCTTCAATTGCATGAATGCATGTTTAACTGTAAATGTACACTAAAAGTCCGATTTATGTATGTTAATATAATCTCTTGTAGTCAGCTCTTTAGAGGTATGACTTGCCCGGATATGCAGCCAAACAAATAATATTTAACAAAATTGCATTCTGCGATAAATTACTTAAATATTTACAACAGGTTTGAAAACAAAATATATGTATGACTTTTATATACTTATGTAAGTTTAAAAGTGTTACTCAGATTTTAATAAACTGCGGACACAAATCGTAAATTTAATTAGTCATTGTCCTATTTTGATTATTTCAGTCGTCTTTAAAAAAAAAAAAAACAAAAAAAAAAAAAACATAAAACAGGCTAGGTATATGTCGTTAGATTACGTCCCTTAATACTCTACAAATTTAAGAGGAAACTAAAAATATGTATACGAAATCAGAGTCAAAGATAAGCAGACACACCCACTGGTTGCTTATGATTGAATTTGATTTTTGGTTTTGAGGCTTGTAAGCACATATGCAACTTATGGGACAACTGAATAAAGTTCGTTCGAAATAATTAAATTGTAGCTTTGGTTGACAGCGTTTTTCAAATTTGAAGATAATATACAAATAGGTTAGTTGCTTTTTTTAACGTCTTTACTGTCGCCATCCTTTGCCTGGCCGCGGCCCAAAATTTTCGCCAAACTATCCCAAATACCACCAAAGAAGATTGCACAGCTCAGATTCTCCAATGGCAGGAAGGGATCATGTATGCCCAGTAGGATGGATGACAGTTTAAAGTACACCAAGAATATAACAATGCCGAAGTAAACTAATGCATGTGGCGCTGAGATCCAATCAGTCTTTTTGTCCAGCACGAAGATAATAGAGGCCAGCAACGACGCTTTCGTGTAGCTGAAAGAAAGGAGTTGTCAACCATAGCCATAAATAAAATTGATCGACTGAGCTTACAACGTTGGCTGCATGAATTCCATTGCGGTCGGTGTCCAAGCACCTCTAATCAGGCGTTCTATCAACTTGGTGAAACCAGCGCCGTTGCCCTTTAAAGTGCCGATTATGATCATGATTATCCATGCATTTGGATACAGTTTGGCAGCATGTCCGACACCGTCATACACTTTCTTGGCACGGTAAATTTCCTTCATGGCACTGGCGACAATTTTCACCGGCAGAAACTTACCCACCTTGTAGCCAATATCAAAGGGTGTATAAAACACAATATACCTGCAATACCATTATGCATTTATTACATTGTCTACGTAGTTGAGAGTAGTTAGTCAACAGTGGTACTTACCACACAGCGGTGCCAACAAACAGCTGACCGGTATTCTTCAATGGAGCCAATATGGGCTCGCCGAGTAATCCATTGGCAACCATGCCACCAGCGAATATCACCAGCATTGTGGATAGCCAGCAGGCAAGTGGATGTTTCCTGGAGAAGGCCTGAGCGTTGGCGCCCAAATCCTCGCGCACGGCCAGCGCGGCAAGTAAACTGTGCGCGATATCAAAGAACGGAAACATTTTCAGCTTGATGACCTGATTGGCCACATCCAAAAATGCTTCCGGGTCCATGATCAGAGCTGATCTTGTGTCCTGCCTTCACAAAGTATATTCTGAAAGCGATCAAAATATATGTTTTTTTAATATATACAACTAAATTCAATTCTATACCATTGGTTTTTTTCTTGTTCATTTACTTGAAAATATTATATTACAAGTCTTGACATTTTCAAATGTTATATAATTGTAGACTAATTTAAGCGACAACTAACAATTTGTGCAAAAATAACAGCTAAAACGGTATGAAAGTTGAGAAAAACAAAAAAATCCCATTTAAGTATATATACACAAGCAGTATATTAAAAATTTAAAAATTATATATATACAAACATACACATATGCATTTATATGTATATGGCTATATCGGTGTACATACATATCTTAAATGCACTAGTGCCACTTTCTCACACTTGTGATTTTATAGTATGTTCAATTGAAGCTCTTTGAACCCGCACTCGCATCGAAATACCGAGAGATGTAGAAGTTGTCGAACTGTATGTTAATGTCGAAAAACATAAAAACAAATTCTAAGTCTAAATAAAAGTTTGGCTGCTTTGCCAGAGCTCCAAAAATACATTTCGCTGATGAATCGGGGAGGGCTGTCAGAGGCGCGAAACGGGTCCGTTGCCTGCCCTTCCGTGCGGTCGTCGCCTCTCGTTCGTCCGTTTCTACATATCTCTTGTTTAGTTGTGTGCACATGTACGCCCCGTGCTCTGACGCTGACTATTTTGGAGGTGTGTACATACATATGTACACATATGTATGTATATGCACAAAATATTTTCTTTGGTTGTCTCACTCGCATTTCCGGTTGCACCTCCTTCAGAGGACTTATCATTAACTATTTTGTGAGCACATGCTCACTGTTATTTATTACGCTAAGGATGCAGACATGTGCAATTTGTGTACATCTTTGTCGACATGTACATGCATATCCATGTATGTACATTACTTACATTAACAATAAAAATAATATAACAGAAAAAAAAAGAAGAAAATCTAACAAATTACCTACGTAAACGCGCGACAAACGGATAGCTGAGTGCAGCACGTACACGGGGAGACTGGGCTCGAAGCTGGCCCGTATATTACATGCTCATCTTCTTTCTTTTTCGATAATTCTATGTCGCTCTCGGGAATATGTTATATATTTAGAATCTGTGAGTCTTTTTGGTACAGAGAAAGAAACCACAAATTCATATGCATGTACATATGTATGTGCTCGCATGCGTAAAAAGCTAATTAGGCGGCTGAGATGATTGTCTCATAATAATAAGTTCTGGTCTATAACACTTTATGAATACACATGTTTGCATGCAGGAGAGTGCTTGTTTTGGTTGTATTTGGTTATTGGCACATACATGTATATATTATAAAATGCAAAAAAGTTCTTTCGACACGTCTTTGATGCTTTCCCTTGGCCCAATAAATACAAATCCATAATCTCCGGTCACATTGTTTCTCAGCTGCTTCTTGCATTGATAAGAGTTGAATTGGATAGTCTTTAGGCAATCGATAAGTCTTGAGCTGGATACAATCGATACATCGATTTGTTTTACTATAACATTTTTTATGATTTTTGACATCCCTAATTTAGGCTATTTTTTTGTGATCTTACAAATTCCAATTAAAACGTTGAACAGTTTGTGGCTTTCCTTTTTACAAGTCCGCCCAAGACAACTCGAATCTCGGCTACACATAACCATAAGAAGTCCAAGAAACATACATACATTAACTACAAAACTAAATAAGACGCGAATGTATTTGCATACTTATTGTTTGCACAAAAAGTGGCGCATATATTACATTACGTTTAACAATAATAAAAGGGCCCAATTTGGAAAAGGTAAGTGTGATTTGCAGTTAAATTGCAGCGCTACTTGTAATTACCAACAAATAAAACCAGCTTTCTTCTCATTATGTTGTTGATTTGCACTAAAATATTCATATGTGTGTGGGTTTATATTAACAGCCATTGATCACACACACACGCATACGCACTTTTTGTGAATCTTGGCTTATTTGTATGAACTGATTTGCACATTTTAAAGTTCTCAGCAGAAGCGTGTTAACATGGGAATTTTGGTTGAACTATAACTAATCGCGGATAAGCCACAAAGATATTATAATATTTAGTAATTTTCCAAATTTGTATTCATGTAAGTACATACATATACATACATATGTAAATAAATTACTCATGCTCCCATGCTTGCCAATAATCAAAAAGTCAACATTACATAGACAATATGTTAATGAAATGTATGTATGTAAAATTGCGTAAAATGCTTACTAATAATAACAATAGCTAAGTGGGGATCGCAATCTTATCGATTGGATAAACAATTCTTAATTTCCCGAGAAGCTGGAAACACAAGCATGCTTGTGTGATTTGATGGACTGTTTGTAATGTTTGAAATGGGACATTGATTTTCAGATGTCTTCGCATTCGTCTAAAAAAAAATCGTCTGGTTTGCGCATGCTGTGGATACCAGGACGAAAAAGTAATCCGAAAGGTCGATTGAGTTCAACAAATAAACACATCTCGTACTCGCCAGCCCAAAAGAAAAACGAGGTGTGGACCTTGGGCGGCAGACGGGCCCAAAGTGAACTGATTGACTTGTGAGTATACCACTATTGCAAACTCTCGACATATAGTCGAACATATTTTACAATTAGCAAGTACAATACGCGCTATCTAAATCTAAAAGTTGATCGTCCATTACCCAACAGCAACATAAACATTTAATGAAACCCTACACACTCGCAAGCACTATTTGCAATTGTTATTGTTACACCACGAATACCAGCAAATGTTTGTATGTATACAAATATCAGCAGGCCAAGCAAATATTCAATGTTTTAATTATATGTGTTTATTCGTAGTGTGTACTAAATGAATACTCATACGTACATAAAATACCTAAGATCTATATGTATATATAATATATATTTCATACGATAACTTCATGGTATTTATTCTATTCTTTTAGGCCCTCGGCGGAAATCACCCTTGCTTCTACATCATCATTGGCTGTATTGGGCACCATGTCATCAACGCTTGTGAAAGGTTTGAAAGCAGATTTACTTCGTGATAATATAACGCCAAATGATTCAATTGCTGTCCCCGAATGTGTCACATTACCAACGACTCCAGTCGCCGCAATAACTCCAAATTTGAATAGTCCACTCTCGGAGCTGGCTCCGTCGACACCCTCAACGGCAGCTATGCCATCCCCGATATTGGTTACCACAGTTGAAGTAAGTATCTCAAATCAACTGCCTTAATAATTAAACTAATGGTGACTTTACCCGAACATCAGCACAACATATTAAATCCTGATGATTTGCCAAAGTTGACATCGCTCGGCGAAACAGATTTGTCCACATCAGCTGTCGTATTGAATAGCTCGGCTGGGACGACAGCTTCGATAGCTACCAATTCATCACCATTGGCCAACCGAAAAGCCCATAGTCAGCCAGCAGCCAACAGCAGCTCCCCCCAGAAAGGCAGATACAGGAACCACAACAACAATCAGGTTAAACAAAATACATGATATCATGGTATAACGACCAGACAATAACTTTTGTTTTTGCCATCAAACAGGATGACATCAATTCCATCGAAAGCATTTCTAGTTTTAATCGAATCCAAGTTAGCTCCGATTTCGACTGGATCGATGATATGGTGCAACAACGCGACTGCAAAGAGCTGATGCATAAAAACAAACGTAAGAAATCAAAAAAGACACTCCACAGCAACGCATCAGATCAATTGGATGGATTTAAAGTAAAGGAGAAGAACAATACAAAACCTATGACACACTACGATGACAATGATGAAAAGGTTGTTAAGTGTCTGTATTATTCTCTCATGTGCTGCGACTGTTCAATATCATAGATATAGATATAGAAATAATAAAAAAAAAAAAAAACGGCAGAAAAAATGTGCATATCGGTGTACATATGCAGCTGTATGTACATTGTATGCATTTAAAAAAACATCTCAAATATTTTGAATGTATTTAAAAACTTGTACATTTTTATACGGATCAGAAGATAATTTGCTAATAAGTTTTTTCGTACGTACAAATGCTCTGTTCATAAAAAACCGTGACCAAGTATTCCATTAGACTACATAATCTCCACAGTTCATAATGCATCGAATTTGTGCAACGCACACATTTTGAACACGGTCAAAACTGAAAATCGAAATACTTCAAAGAATTTTTTGTGTAGATTTACGCCCATATTCTCGATAGATATGTATTATATACGCCTATTTGATACATTTTATACACATGTATATTTTTCTGTAAATAAAGTGAAAGCATTTTGCTACCGATATCTTTAAGTTGCATTTGTCACGTTGCCAAATCCTCGATCGGTCATCGCGACGCATTAGCAGTCACATTTTCATTAATATCTCATTGAACATTCACATGTACATGAATATACCCATAAAAAAAGTTCCTTTAAATACAGCTCCTGTTGCACAGGATAAGTACAAAAAATAAAAATAAAAAAAACACTCATTGTTCAACTTGACATAACATTTTTCATAAAAATTTAATACAAACATTAAATTTACAAATATATATATATATAAAAACAATTCACAATCACATATAAATTTCGGATCATTTATCATTTCGGATGTTAAATATTTCGATTCGCTACATTCCTCAAGTAAGGTTAAAATTTGCTAGTCCAGAGCAGAAAATTCAGGATCAAAGTTATTGGTGTTGCTATTGCGGCTATTGGTGCATTCACATTAGATTTATCAATGAATCAGCTAAGAACGTTGTTGCTTTGCCTTTTGCTGCTTCTACTGTTCGTTGCTTGATTCATATACGTGGGATTGGTGCATTCGGTGTTTAAATTTATGTTCGCATTGTAATGGGAATCGAATTCTGCACCTTTGCACTGAAACTCGATCGCATCAATATCATTTGTACTTTTAATCAAAATTTCTCTTCCATTCATTGGACCATTCGTAGGCTCGTAGAGTACTTTCCGTCTTTCGTTGACATCTAAATCGTCATCAGTGTTATCATCCGTATCGTCACCGTTTTCACCCACATTGAATATAAATCTAGCTTCATTACTGGGATCGCTCTTGTGACTACCTGATCTGGTCTTTATTTTCCTGTATCTCACAGATTTTCTCGATACATGATTACTATTGCGCTGCAAGTGAATAAATAATGTTCAGTTAATAATATTCGAACCCTTCATTCTGTGACTCCGCTGCTTACCTGCAAAACTGCAAATATTATGGAGAATATCGTTATTATCAGCAAACAGATGGCGACTGCAATTGCTGTGATGGCCGTCAGTGGTGAATCGAGACGCAAAACAAATTCCTTGCTATTGCCATCGCCGCTAGTTTCGGCTCGATCCATATTTCTGAATATTCTGTCGGAACCCACAACAGTGCGACGCTTTCCAGCTGTTGAGGCAGTCTTACATTCACCTGCAATTTACATTTGATTTATGTGTTTGATCTCTCAATTCACCTTATGGCGGCTAATGCAATTTTTACCCGTCTCCTTGTCACAGTGACAACAGTTTTCAGATTCAGTTTCATTATCGCCGCCCCCGCTTTTGTTCTGGCAGCACGGCACACACTGACTGTTCAATTGATCCAAGTGGAGGGGCGGAGCGCATGCCTTGCACGAGTAAAGGCCGGGGCCAAAGCAGGAGCGACAGGAATCGTGGCAGCTCTTGCACGTCTGTGTTATTGTATCATAGTACTGAGAGCTAAGGCATTCCATGCAAAGGCCGCCATCCAACATAAAGTGTGGGGGGCATGATGTGCATGCCAGTGGGCCAGCGCCTAAAACGACAAAAATCGATTTAATAGTTGACCTTATACATATGTATATATATATATTAACCATTGCAGGTTTTGCAGTAGTGATGGCATTTCTGACACCCAAACTCCGATTTGTAGAATCCCTCGGGGCATTCCGGATGGCATTCGCCAGCTGCCAGCTGCCACCCAGCTGGGCACTGCACGCACTGATTACGACGGGGCCCACTGCAAGTGTGACAACTAAGATAGCATTTGGCACAGATGCCACGATCGCTGTAGTAGCTGCAAACGTAGATAAACGCATAAGACAAGGAAGTAGATAAATGCATAAGATAGTTAAATGTAGATAAATACCCATCGGCGCATGTTGTGCGACATTCGCCGTTCTGCAGTTCAAGTCCCTTGGAGCAATTGCTGCAATTGGTGCGAGATACGCACTGGGTGCAAGTATGCAAACAGGGCGTACATACGCCCGTCTCCATATAGAAGCCATCTTGGCAGCCGCTTACACAACTGCTCTGTTCCAGCAAGCGATTCTGATGGCATGACAGGCAATTCGACGATAGTGGCCCGTTGCAGGTCTCACAAGAGTCGTAGCACGGCATGCACTTGCCCTCACTGTGACTATAATATTCAGCTAGTATGTAGGATGTGGCAGTAATGGGTAATGGGTGATTAACAAACAACTTTTACACATGGTAGCTAGGTCAATCAAATTATGTACTTACATTCAAAACAGCTGTCGCTGCCGGCCGCAGCGCATTTGTCCTTCTTGTTGAGCAGCCAATTTGGCAGGCATTCTGTGCAGATGCCATTGCTGCTGCACGACTTGCAGCCATCGTGACAGGGCAGGCATTCCAGGCGCTTCTTATCCGCATAGAAGCCATCCGGGCAGTTGTTAAGGCACTTATTTTGCCAGGCATATCGACTGGGTCGGCATGTGATGCAGTCAGTTTCGGTGGCTCCGTTGCACGTGGCGCAAGAGGAGTGACAGTAGGCACATCTGTGTGTTGCATGTGACAAATAAATAATACAAAAAAAATATATACCAGAGAATCTTACTTGTTCTCCTCCGTTTCGTAGGTGTCCAAGGGACACGCAGAATAGCATTTGTTCTCATGCATGACGAGATGATGATCACAGCTGGTACAATACTCGGGACGGTCCTGACATGACGCACAATTGGGCTCACAAGGCACACACGTTCGATTCCTAATATCTGAGTAAATTGATGAATTGATGGCGAGATATTAGGAATTTAACCGTTCTTTCTTGGTGCTACCGTGTATATGACATACCCTCAAAGTAACCGTCGGGACAAACTTGCAGGCAAACGGCGAGATCAGTGACATGCAGGTGTGCCGGGGCACAGGTGAGACAGCTGTCTGGACCAGCGCCAGCGCAGGTCTCACACGAATCATGGCATGGCCAGCATGTGCCAACTTGATTCGGGAACGAGCGCGGCGGACAACGGCTGACGCAAGTGCTTCAAAAGCAAAACAAACAAAAAATTATCGTAGATTAAATATGGAAGATCTTTAAAATAATTCGGACTGATCTGGAATTGATGCACAGACCGATGCGTAAGCGTTTAGGAGAACATAAATGGTGCTGCTTTCAAAGAATATAAAATAAGTGGAAAACTACGATTGCATTTTTGTTGTTCAATCCAAACGGTTTCGATGGCATGCAACAGACTAAACTTGTTGATTCCTCTTGATCATTAAGGTCATTAACAATGCTAGGTGGCGGTTGGTTAATTGGCTTACTTATCCAGGCGATAGTGGCTGCATGCCACACACTGTGTTGGTCCACGTCCGTAGCAGCCAAGGGAATCGCACTCGGCATCACAGGAATAGAGTATGACTTTGTTATCACCACTGGCCAAGGCATTGGGGATCGGGACAGCTGCTGCTGCTGCTGTTGACACATTGTGGCCGTCGAGCGTTGCGGTTGCTACCTCCGGACTGGAGCCAGCGCTGCTGAATATGTTTTGGTAGTTAAGATAGCTGGCATAGTTGTCCGTATTGAAGTTGCCACCTTCGTTGGCCGGTTGCCCAATATTGGAGGCGGAGGAAAATAGGAACGGATTGTTCGCAACGGGACTGTTACGCAATTGTGTATTCAACAGCTCCGATTTGAGTCGCATCGGTTGCGTTGAGGTGCCATAGAAGATCAGCTGCCATTTCGATAAGATGCCCGGCTGATTGACGCGTCGCCGACCACCATTGATCACCTGCAGTGTCCAACGGCCCTCGGCCTTCTCGCCCCAGTAGTGTACACTGAGGAACGGCCAGTCATCAAAGTTGGACTTGACAATGTCGCGCGGCCGTTCGAACAGCAATGTGCTTGTCGTGCCCATGGGCGAAGTGAGCAAAATACGTAGATTGCCGCGCGGAAAGAAACGTAACGTGATGCGGCACTGCACGTGCTCCAGATAGCGGACCTCGTTGATGGTGCCGGCACAGCCATTGACGTCCATGTGCGTTGCTAGCGTATAACCGTAGGCACCCTCAATTTTGCGATCCTCATTATTCTCGCGTGACTTGCATATATGCTGTGGCGGCACCGAGTTCCATTGCTCCGCCAGAGTTACCATAGCGCCCGCATCCATCAAACCGTAGCCGAACTTATGACTGTATTTGCGCTTAACCCCATTCTGTGTCCAACCGCTCTCCTTTTCGAGCGGCGCCGGTCGCGATGTGTAAACGACCAAATATTGCATATCGCGCCAAGTTAATTTTGGATTCGCCTCCAGCGCCAAGGCGCATATGCCAGCCGCTAGCGGTGCCGATGCCGATGTGCCCGTATGCTCCACCGTACAAATGTGATCAGGTCGCAAGCGTCCGTCCATGTCCACTGTCGCCACGCTTTTGTCGTGACCCGGCGTTCCCGAACTGTAGGTCGTAGCCAGAGTTGAGGAGCACTCCTCCAAATACCATGGCTTAAAACTGTCAAATCAAATCGAAGAAAATACATTAACTGCCTGCAAATCTGCACAACTCCACAACTTACCCAGCTTGCGTAGCGCTCGAAATGGACAGAGTGAAAATGGAATTGGTGTAGCCATCGCAGTTGCACGAATCGGTATAGCGACCGCCATTGCCCGAAGCCCACACAAATATGGAGCCCTTGCCCTGACGTCCGCTGGTTACGCCATAGATAAAGGCTCGACGTGCCAACGGGCCGGGCCCATCGACCGTGGAGCCATCATCCTCTGGTCCCCAAGATGCACTGTATATATCGATATGCGATGGATTCAAACTCAATGCCTGTGCCTCAACCACATCATTCACTTTGCCATCCAGCATGCGTACACCTGCAAGGCAAAACATAGAATTGTTCATAATTACATAATCAGTGGTAGGATGACACACACACTTGTCACTGACAGTACTTACCACCAATGCTGGCATTGTATGCAACACCAACTCCACAATAGTTATTAAAGGCAACAGCGGCCACTTCTCCGGCGCATCTGGTGCCGTGCTTATTGTCACCATTATCCTGAGGCGTTGGATCCGAATCGTTGCCATTAATATCAAATGAGGCGTCCGGATCCTGTAAGAGTACGTTTCATTTATATTCAAGAATTACTTCACATTATTCATCAAAATCGAAATATGCAATACTACATACATAGTTTTGAGCCAAGTCCGGGTGATTGGTTTGAATGCCGTCATCCAGAATGGACACAACGACACCTTTGCCCGTGTAGCCCTTCTGCCAGGCGGGACCGATGTTCATGTCAAGGCCATCCTTAGCTCCGCCATTCTTTCAAGGAGACACCAAAATACAAAAACATATTTATGTTTATATATTATAAAAACATTTTGAAGTTGCCAACTAAATGACTTAATGAAATGTATCTCCAAAATAAGTCAGATTCAATAGATGCATCTCCTGTGTAAGCCATAAATTATGTTATCTGTGTATGTGTGTGTGTGTGTGTGTGTGTGTGTGTGTGTGTGTGTGTGTGTAATATATGTACAAAATTCGAGTTTGTGGCTTTGAATGAATTCATTTACCAGTTATTTAAATACGGGTTATTCAAATTTCTGGGATTACCAACGACAATATGGTTTATATCATTTTAATTTACTTTTAAACATATATATGTATATATATATATATATATATCTAATGTTTAATGAATAAGATAAATTGTAATTACATATTAAGCAGCCTTAAGAGCCTCAGTTTCAATTAAAGTTGGACATTGGATATTTACAAATTGTACATAAGATGAAAGACATGAAAGGCATGATGACATACTTTACTCACCAAATACCACTGTTCCTTAAACAACGGATCAGAGAATAGGAGATGCGAGGTGACGTCCCGGTACTCAAGGCGCGGTGAATGCGTTCCAACCAAAGATGATGATGGTTCTGGGGAATATGAAAAATGCGTATTCGTTTGCGGATCGATAGCGTAGTCATTAATCTGGCGCAATATATTGTACGGACTGTAGGTGGGTATGTCTTGATAAGGGCCATCCCGTTTTTGGCGGATCTTCTCGTGTTGTTGCTGCAGCCATTTTATCTATTCAAAGCAAAAACAAAAAACAGAAACATTATAAAAATAGATATATTAAATTTAATTAAACGTCAATCAAGCGAAATCATTAAACAAACAAGCGGCAAAGGTCAGAGATCAAGGTACATATTTGGCAATGCACTCACCTCGAACTCCGAACTTAAGGCACTGTGATGCTTGCGGCTTGAACGAAGCGAACGCTTGGACAAACGATGATGTTGAAACAGATAATAGTCGTCAAGGGCGCCAATCTGTGGAAGATAATATTTACAATATTGAGTACAAGCCTGTACAATTACAATTACAATTATATATATATATTGATGAATGCAAGTGTTTTGTTTTCTGTTTTTGACGCTTTATGTACCTGTCCCTTATTGGTGAAGCCGTATTTGTCAGCTATGCTGTCAGCCACATATTTGCCAGCCGGTATATGGACAGCAAATTCATTTGTGTAGATGGGATCGTCGGGTATGCTATACGCACCAAATATATCAATATCGTCTAAATGATGCCACTCAGTCTGTTCAGCGTTCTTCTCCTTCGGTTGCTTCGCACTGGATGTTGTATTGTTGTTGTTGTTATTGTTCTTGTTGTTCTTGTTGTTGTTGTTGTTCTTGTTGTTCTTGTTGTTGTTGTTCTTGTTGTTGTTGTTGTTCTTGTTGTTGTATTTGTGAGTATTATTAGCCTCAGAGTCAGTCTCAGCGATGATCAGTGTTGGATGTTTACTGTCACGATTTCCAATTGATTTCGTTATTATTCTTTTGTTTGGTTGTTGGTATTTCGAGTTGTTGTTGTTGGTTGGAGAGAATTCACTGGCGCTCGCATCAATACCGAGTATTCCAACAGAATGTTGAGTTTCGCTTACGCTTTCAATATGATTATTATTTGTATAATTTGATGTAATATTATTTTGAAAAGCAGCACTAGTATTTCCTAGACTTATAATCGCTAAAACTAATACAAAATATATACAGCTTGTTGCCATTCGATTACATTTGCATAAATAGATTTTTCTAATGAGTTTTGCATATGGATGGCATCTGCTGGCCGTCCGTTTGCCCAGTTTAGCTTTTGGCGTTGAATATGAGCAGGGGGATGATGTTAAAGTTGATGATGATGTAAATGGTGATGTTTCCGGCCGCAGGTTGTTATAGTCGTTGGCGCAATCTGTACACGTACGCTCCACAATAAATGGCAATTCGACGGTTCTTTTGTCAGTGCCTGTATCAAGCATATTTAACTCGGTTCAGCTCCAGATTTATTTGTATTTATTTTGGGATTGATCCCGGTTCTTCTATTTGCCTGTGTACGTGTGGGTGTGTTTCTGTCTGTCCTCCAGATTTCATGTATCCTCATAGGTATATAGTATAATTATGAATTTGGATTATCTGCATGAATAGATAGAAATATATCAATTTACAATGTGAAGGCGCAATGGGCTCGAGTAAGCATCGCTTAATTACTTGCTTCACAAGCGAACCTCTAGCTCCACAGCACAACACTCATACTGTTGAACTGTTTGTACTTGGGCTAGTAACAACAACAAAAAATATAAGATAACTAAACGAAAATCAGTCGCCGGAAACGTGAATCATGACCCATCTCAATGCATACTGCTTAATTAAACATTTATGTGCGGAGTGCTCGCTATTCTTTAAAACTGGCTCTCATTGAAGCACTTAGTTATCATCATGATTTTTTTTTTATATTTTTATCTCGCAGTCGCAAACGTTTTTGCCATTTTCAAGTGAATTTGTGTGTGCACTAAATGATATTCAGCATCATTAAAGAATGAAATTATCTATGCAAAGTCAAATCTATTTGCTTAAGCTATTTAACTTAGTGTATGTATGTATGTATGTATGTATGTATGTATGTATGTATGTATGTATGTATGTATGTGTACTTCATGACGTTCTCTCACTCGAAGTTGCTGAAAGTCCGAGCTTTTCTCTCTTTGTACTGAATGTATCCATTGTCTAAAGGTACTTCCCCCCTTAAAAGCCGATTGGTCAACAAGTTGTACAAACAATCAATAATCAATTATTTACATCAATAATGATTATTTCCCACTAACCACTAATGATCATAACACATAATCAATTATTCATTGTTTATTTTCTTTATATATATATATATATATATATATATGTACATAAATATAACATGTATATATATGAGTATTTTTTTTCAGAGACGGCTTATCTACACATGCGAACGGGAGGAACAAGTTTTTTTTTATAAAACCAATACAATTTAAAAAAAAAAGACAATCACATTTATTTATTGTATGAGAGCGGCCCTGTGTTTGTTAAATACATATAATCACATTATCAAAACCGCGGGACCATGACAACAAAACACGAACTTAAGGGAAAAATTAAAAAATAAAAAATTAATTGCAAATAAATGTTGATGAAATTAAACTTTTGACGTTGTACCAGTTTCCATGTTCGGAAAAAGTACCAGCGAAATCATGTTTACAAATTAATCTTAAATATATTTGAAAACACATGGGGATGGAACATGGTAAAAAAAATGGTTTCGTATCGGCCGGGACGGGGAAAGGGATCTAATTTGGATTCCCGTTGCCTCTCTTGTTTCAACATAATAATTACTCCACCTATAAGCTACACATGCAAATGCATACACACATCTGCATCTGCAGGTATGGGTATAGGGGCATAAGTGGATATGCATTGTTGCAAGCTATGATGTACACACTTGTGTGTATTGTCTGGCCAGAAGTACATAGTACATACATACATTATGAATATACATACAATTATGCGACAGAAAAAAAAACCATATAATATATTGATTCCGGTTTCTGTTTTACTGTGCCATTCGTTAATACAACAACCAATCGTGCATATGCATGTATGTAGATGTACATGTACAACATGCGTATGTATTTACATGCAGGCATACATATGTGCTAATAGTTCACAATGTGTGCATATGTATGTTTTTGTTTTCTTTTTTTTATAAATTCACACACGTTCGTTTTGCCAGCATTTAATCACTGATTTTTTTACAGACACAGTGAAATATTTCGCACTCACCCTACAAACACAAACACAAAAAACAAGACAAAAAAAAAAAAAAACGGTAACAATAGCTTTTGTATGTGTGGGTGAATTATACAGGCACAGATTTAACACACAATCATAGACAAAGTTTGGTATGTAAGCTAAGCGCTGCATTTGGAATTGCATTTTACATGTGTATGTTCTTATATACATCATTATTTACACACATACAAATGTATTTACAATAAAACACGCTTTTGCACTGACATCCGCATGTTCATACACATAACAAATATGTATATATGTAGCATAGATGTAATCATATATACTATGTTTGCAAGTACCTATATATGTTTGTATGTTATATTGCAGTCACAACTTTTTTTTTCGTTTTTTTTTTCGATTGAGCCAAAAGTAGTTTATCAACAGCACTGAAGGAGAAGGTGCTTACCATGAGGAACTAACCGAACGGAGCGGACCGACCGAACTAGCAAACGACGCAACCTCGACTGCGCTCCAGCTTAAACTGAACTTTATTTTGAAGTTAAGCATACACCGATACGTTCATGTGTATGAACGTACAGATGTATGTATGTATGTACATACAGGCATTCGTATTGAGTCGTCGACTATCTCTTGCTCACTGGACTTGATGAGCTAGTGGTAGTACGTACGTACATAGATGTGTATGTACGCCTGTCCGAACATTAATACTCATGAAAGCACAGCTTATGAGCTTTCAAAACAAAATAAAATGCAAAACATAACACGCAACCATGCTGTAACACAACCCAAACTAATTAGTATTACGTATGTACATATTACCAACACACGTATACACTATATATCTCTATGCAGGTATATACGAGCACACATTTAAGACAAGTTTCGTATGCAATTTAAAGCCAACTTACTCACACAGCCACATAAAGCTGTGCGCACGTACATACACACACACACACATGCACATGCCAATATGTATTCATTCGTATGACGCTCTCAGTGCTGACATTCAAAGAGGTAGCGTCTTTAAAGCAAGGTTTTTTTATTGTACAAACAAGATAGACGATGGGGAATTCTGCTTTTTTTGCTGTTTGCTAAATGCACGTTGATAAATATTTATTATACCTGTTACTAAACACTAACATAATTATTTATTAATGCACATAATAGCATTCAATTTGTTAAGTGTGTGCAGGCTTCACATGGCGTTGCACTTATACAGGTTGACACAAAACTCATAGTTTGTCCTTGTTCAATAGTGGTTCATCAAGTGGACAGCTGATTTGATGACGCACATACGATTGTTATCGAAGTTATGAGTTGACCTATCGCGCGTGCTACTGATAAGCTATCCCTGTTGTTATGCATATAATGCAAATTTTTTATTTATATGCATATTTTACCCATCTTAAATTGTTGTCCACGTTTGTTACCTGCTACCGTTAATATCAGTCATGGCCAAAATTCGTACTCCATACACAAACACACACACTTTTATATAAAATGCGTATGTGTGCATACCTACACACATACATACATAGATTCATATGTATCTGCTCAGAGCAGAGCTCGTTTTGCTCTCACCCTTTTTGAGCATCGAACGATGAAACAATCAGCCAGCAATTATGGCGGTTGTGCGGCTTAAAGTATCTCGACACACCATCGCAATCGCAAAATAAGTGTGTGTGTACATATGAAATGTATATGGGAGAGTAATGCAGATAGTTCAAGTTAATTTAATTGCGTCATACATCGGCTCTGAGTGTCTGTTTCCTTTTGTGGCCAGCATCCATAAGCGATGCCGGTCGCGTTAAGAGTACGTCTTTTTTGTTTGCTTTTGGGGTTTGTGTGCCAGTTTCGTCGACCCGCTTCCGTCGTCGTACCTTGCTGTTTGGAATCAAATGTGGAGTTCCTGGAAATCGTAGCGAACCAGTATCAAAATCAAAGATACTTTAGATTTATTTGGTATAAGAAGTCTTTTATTGTCAAGTTGTAAAGAATTAAATCACGCTTGGTCAAATTTAAAATAAAAATTATCCAATAAATAATTATTTTCAAAAATCTGCAATTCTGGCCATTCCTTGGCATCCCGATTGTCCTCGATTCCTGTAAACATAAAAAAACGTTAGTCAAATGTCTTCACATTGCAGTATAATATCAGCTCAAATGGCTGCAGCAGAAGTCAACAAAAGTCTTTCGAAGCAATCGGTTTTCAGCCAAAGCTAAACAATGTCAGTAAGAAACAGCATCAGTTTGATTTTCAAGAAACCATGGATATATCTACATGTACATGGATGGTATAACCAGTACTATCAACTAGACACAATCAGTGAAACAGCAACAATTTTTTAGCTTCTAAAAAGGCAGGACTGAAAGCGATCTGTCAAAAAGTGAAAAGCAAATTGGAATAAATACGATTCAAAAGATTAAAGGAGGATTATGACCAACAGATAATAATGGTATCCTCTCGGTTGAATCCAACATATTTTATTGATGATCTTAACTTTATTTATTTATCCATTTCTATAAAATTTATTTTGGGTGTTATTTGTAGACAATTGTTAAACAATTCGACAGCAATTTTGATCTTATATCAATAATATACGATGGGTGCCAAAGACACTTCTACAAGAGCTCATTGAGAGCATATATATACATATATATATATATACATAGTGCATATATACAGTTGCAAAAAATAGCACCACTATGACATTTTTCCCATTGATCAAAAATCAAATAATTAGTTTCCAATTTTTTTAAAAGCTGGTTTTATATATATTTTTTACCGAATACGTAACATTTAGTACTGCCCTTGGAATACTTATCAATATATTTATCTTTTTTCAAGGGAAAAGCGAGGTAAATAATAATGGAACTTGGTATGTTTCGCAGATTTGCTGTTATAGAAACCGCTTGTGCTAAGAGATTCGACTTTGATTATTTATAATATATCTCGATCATAAGATAAATCCGAAATTATCAATGGGTCGTGGAAAAATAAACTCAAAAAAGCGAGGAATGAATGGAAATCATGTAGAGAAGTTAGTCGATTAGTTGGGTGATTGGAATAAATTGAAGACGTACATAAACAGTTTTTGGGAGTACTCAAAACTCTTAATCCAAAATACATACAAATATGGAGTAACGGTATTGCTAATGTTTATTATAATTATATTTTCGTTATTTTTTTTTTAGTTTTTCATAAAGTTTAAGAATGTTCATAGCCGTACATTTTTTTCGGTTTTTGATTTATGCAGATATGGAAATGTATTCATAAATTATTTAAACTTACAAGTGTAAAAAAATACACCTTTGAAACCTATTCTTGTGAGAATGGTGCTATTAATATGTACACTCAATACATAGAGGCGTCAATTCGATGTCGAGACAATGATATCCAAGTTTAGATGTGGCACAGGTCGCAGGCTCTGAGCAAAAACCCGATGCACTTTTTTGTCGATTTGACTGCACTATGTATTGAGTGCTTAGTGATATTATACAACTATATATGTGATAAAGTACCTAGGTATCCCTATGTAGTATTCAGTTTTTCAGAAACAGAAACAGAAACGGTTCGCTCTGCATATTGGATTAGAATACTTGATTATTTTGATTTCGAAACGTATGCTAAATTCCGATCCTGTTTGGAACTCATGTGGGTAAAACAGATTCTGCGCAGAGTTCGAAAATCAAAGATTTGCAGATTTTACAGTTCTTCTAGCGTTGGGAGTAGATGATTTAAGGTACACAAAAAGAAAACATAAATTCAGGTGAAATGAATAAAATAAAATATAGACACTTTTCCATTGCGTAAAAAGATAACAGAATTGCCAACAAATGCTGCTCGTTGCGCAATTAACAAAAGAAACAATATTGAGTACGTGACTGTAATGCCCGATGAGTGTTGGAAGTAACCCAACGAGTGTATCGTACACATACATATATTTATAAGCATATACATATACTTAATAAGCACTCATACATGTACTTAATAAGCACACATACATGTACTTAACAAATCAATTGAGAAGCTAGTTCGGGGTTCAGCTGTAGAAAGCTGAGCCTGAATTTTATTAATTCGTGATTGCTTTTGAAATGCAGCTGTATTATCCGAGTGTTTGATGCCTCAAAAAAGTAACCAAGTTTTGTGCAGTTAATTATACAAACACCAGAACTGTCACTTGAAAAGTAAATAAACAAATCCTAAACAAATCCACTTTTTATTTATGGATGAGTTCTATTAATAGTCGAGGTCATTTCGATAATTGCTTTTGATAGTCGTGACAATTGGAAATAAAACTCAACATGGCAAAAAGCAGGATTTGTTTACATACACGATTCAGACAGAGAAAGACAAAGTATAGACGCTGATTTTTTTTATTTTCATATGTATTTACTTTCGTTCAACGACTTTTGCAAATGTATACAATAGATATCAAGAAATCTTCTATCATTCACAACTGTTTCTGTACACACACACACTCACAAGCATACACAAACTCACACGCATACACACACTCACACGCACACACACACACACACACACACACACACACTCAAGCATACTATATTTCAGCATTTGATTATAAACCAAGTGTTAATTTCGTGACACATTAGGATAGTGAACCGTACATACCTTTTGCTAAATCAGGTTTTACTCCAACTTACAATGCGAATTCTCGCGTTGGCATCTTTAGGCTAACATGGAATATGCTGTTGCAGCGATCCCTTGAACATCATGGTTATATATATATATATATATATACCAGATGTGCCCAGAACATTGTTGGAATACTTTCCCTTTCTTTATATCCCACAAGGCTTGCTCCCCCCTAAGCCATAGATAACATTATTTTTATTATGATCCCCAAAAACCCAAAGTTTTGAACAGCGCGATTTTGATTTTATAAATTCAAACTATAGTAATTTGGTAAATCACCAAACATAAAATTGGCTGTTAACTGTAAATCGAAAATCAAAAAGATTTTATTTATGTTTTATTTGAGTGACCGCTGCAAAATGTAGAAAAAAAAATCAGTACTATATATATATTTTTTTTTTGATTCCTCTTATATATAATAAACTTTATATGATACGAATTATTTATGTTTTTGAAAGAAAACACCAACAAATTTCGAAGCAACTGCAGCTTATTGCTGGATTATATTATCTTTATGGATGAAAGTGCAGGAGCCAACATAAGATGTGAATGGATCAACATTTCAGTTACGTTAGTTGTCGAAATCCAAGTTGTTAATCATTACTGAGCAACGGGATGCTCAACAGATATCAGAATTAAAAAAAGATTAGCCAAAACACCTCTAAAAGATATGAAAATGCAAAAAAAAAGACAAAATAAATAATGCAACCAAGGTCCCATTCCCCCCGCCAAGTCAATTTTTAAATGTAAGCTCGAAGATCTGTGGTTATGTGTATGATATAACTGTCCCCCTTCTGCATACGCCAATGCAGCCCCACCGAACCCTGGAGCCACCACGGTACTCCGCCAGATACTCACCATAATTTGTTGCTGCACAACATTGAAGACAGAGACGAACATTTAATCTATGAATGTATGTATATATACATAGCATACAGCATATACTTATATTTGAGAAAAATTATTTAGACATGTTGGATAAGAAAGATGTTAAAACAAAAAGAAATTTCCAGAAGACGTTTTTTACATTTACAAAATGTCGGTTGTTTTCAAATTGTAGATATGTTGTGTGTGAGTACATATACAATTAATTTGCTTATCGCCCAATTATACACTTTTCAATCTATTTTTTCATTTGTTAAATTGCATTAATTTTAAGTTTTCATATTAAAACTACTTTGACGGTGACACAATTGAAAAATTATATATAAAATTATATATATATATATGTGTATATATATAAAATATTGTAATACTAAGATTATTCCTTTTTGTTTTTGTTTGTGTTGTAATTGTTAATTTTTTGTTTTTGTATGCATATTCACAAAATTGTGAAGAGTCAAATGTTCAACGTAAATCAAGAAAACTGCCGATTTACGGATTATCCATTATGGTCCATTCATTCAATCGGCTGTCTAAAAACGACGACGTCCCCATGGAACATTATTTCCGCCATTATTTCCACGTTGATTGCCGCCTTGGTTCATATTGTTAACCCCAAATTCAAAAGCAGCAAACGAGTCCTATTCGAGCAAGGAAAGTACAATTGTTCAATTGAGTTGTTACTGTTTGGGGACTGAGTAGCGAAACCCAATTACACAAACAAAAATAATAATAATGCATTATAAATAACAATATCAAAAGATAGTCCCCCATCATCCATCCCCATCCCCATCATTCCCTCACCAGAGCAGCGCAGCAAAATCATTTGCAGGCCGCACACCAACAACAGCCTACTATAATTAATAATATATATTTTGATTCCACGTAAGAGATGACTTAACTCCACACCCCACCCGCCCGCCCGCCCTCTCATGTTCGGATAACTGTAAGTGGATTCCAATGTGTTCAGCCTTGTAAGACATACAAAACAACAACTCTTGAGAATAACTTATACAACTTGCAGCGTTTGCGATGCGTTACTACGAAAAAAAATATATATATAGATTTTAGATACCGAATCGAATAATGCTGAAACTACTAAAGCACACACAAAATAAAAATAAAAAAACACTGCTTAAGTCAGTCTCAAAAATGTAAGTTGGATACGTCGTTAGCAGATATATTAGGTCGAAGGTCACTATAAGTTTGTCGGAAAGCTGACTATTCCTGATCAGCATCACTAGCTCAGTCGATATAGTCAGGTGAACCAATCCATCGGTTTTAAAGTTGTCTTAATGAAACTTGGCATATGTCGGAGCCGATCGGATCGGATAACTATATTATAAACCAGCCATAGAGACGCGATCGGTTAAAACATGAGTTGTTGTACAAAAATATACCAACGAAGCTCACTAAATGTGGGGGTATTTTTATGGACATCAGACTACTATCTCATACAGCGTTCATAGGGACTTTTTTGTTTGAAATCGGACAGGTTGTCACCGGTTTGCAGGGTTCTTCCTCGTTTTAATTATTTTTTATTTTTATTGAGTTTTCTGTATTGACAAATCGATGAGCCTCTTCTTCTTCTATAAGGCAATAGCTTCATGATGATTGCTATTTTAAAATCGATAGTCAAAAAACAGGAGAAGTGCGAAACAAACATTTGTTGTTCTCTCTGTCATTTTCAATCAGCCCTAACATGAGATGTACATAAAGTTCTATGCTCTTTGTATTTTATCTCTCTCTCTCTCTCTACCCAACATCCCCTCCCTTCCCCCCATCTATATGAATCAGAGTAGTTATTGAAATTATATAATTAAATAAGAGAGGAGAGGCTATGTTGAAGTTTAAATGGTATATGTTCACATTCGAACCGTACACAACGTTTTGGTCGTGGCGCACATACCTGTTGCTGGCTGTTACCACCGGGTCCGGGTCCGGCATTGTTGCCAGCCATGGACGAGTTGTTGGTGTTAACTACAATAAGTCATGTTACATTATAAATGTGTGTGTGTGTGTGGAGCATTTACCTCTGAATACTTCAAACGGCGAGTTGCTATTGCCTCCGAAATTATCAAAATTGGAGTTGCCACCACCGCCGCCGCCACCGTTGCCACCGCCGCCCCCGTTACCACCGCCAAAGCCGCCTTCCTGTTGATCAAGCAGCGAGTTCAGCTGCTGTGCCTGCATGAACAGTGTGTTCTCCTGCTGACGACGACGCATTTCCTCTTCCTGGCGCACCATACGGCTCTGCATTTCGGTCTGGTGTCGCCGCATGGTCTCCTCCTCGCGCTTGCGCATATCCTCGGCCTGCTTCTCACGCAATTCCCATTCCATTTTCTTGCGCTCATTGTCCGATTCGCGTTTTCTCAATTCTACAAAAGTGATAGTCGAGTATTAGATGACGATTTAACTGCTTTGCACTTTGATGATTGATGAGATTGACCGGGCAATTCCCGACACTTGACGTGAATTAATTAATATATATACAATCATCAGACACAGGTGCATTTATATTTGAAGATAATGGAGGATGTGCTTGGGATCAAGGATCACTAGCATGTATCCGATGATCCCAATCTGCGATAATTATAAATTACATAATATGTATATGCCCACGAATCCATCTTTACTTATTTAAAAAAAAAAATATATATATATTAAATGCTACTCGTAAGCGAGTGTGTCACAAATTTGACGATTTGAAGTGTCATCATTTTGTCCCCAAGTCGTAAATAAGTAAAAGAAAAAGTTGTTAAACACAATCACCATCGTCAATCCCGTTAACGATTTTCAGTCAGATAATCCCACCTTAAAATATACAATATATACTTACATACATGTATATGGGTGGTGAAAGAAAAGTCAATAATTGCAAGTGCTGTTTTCTGTTAGCTTGTGGCACACGTTTTAGGAAAACAAGAACTGTACAGATTATGAACAAGAAGCAGTTCTGCGAGGGCAGTTTGATAAGTCAGTGACCCAGTTGACCCAGTGAGTGATATATCAAAAAACGCGTAAACAAGGTTATCTCATTTATTGAATGTCTGTTCCGAATTGGATGTGTTCGGGATTTGGAAAAGTCAAGACTTCGTCGAAAGATCGCAACATTGTTATATTCAGCCAGTAGAAATATTAAATAAGCTGGTAGTTCTACCAATAGTGAAGTATATATAAAAATAAATAAAATGTTTAAATAATAACAAAAACTTTGAATACTCTTCGAAATGTTATTGAGACGTACAATATTAATTCAAGTATCAAAAAGCTTGACTATATTTTTCTTGAGAGCAAGAGAGCGAATCTGTAGAGATTAAAGTAGAGATTGGTTATGGTTAAGCAGGAGGCACCGAGATTAAATTTAAAAATCTCGTCGGTGCAAAGATTAGTTTTATGGTGTCCACGAAAAGGACTCTTCGCGAATGTCTACATATATATCGCTGATATCGAAGTTTTCACTGCATACAATTTATAGAAGGCAGATTACCCAGCAGCGGGTAAAATGATATATCTTGGGACTCAATGGTGTCTTCATAACCAAGAATAATATAATAATATTAACTGTTATTTTGAACGGCAACAGATTGTACAGCAGTCGGTTACGACCGACGGCAAAAGATTTGATCATTGTAGCATGTATAGGGAAGGAAAGCAGATTGGTAGAAAACACTGGAAAGAACTTCGGCTAGCCAGAAGATAAATATGTATTTAATACTCGTATTACCCACTGTTATACTGACCTTGGCGTAAAAGCTCTGTTTCTTGCTCATAGCGAGCATACTCCATCTGAGCTTCGAGCTTCTCTTCTTCCATTTTGAGCTCACGCTTGAGAGCATCTTGCTTGCTTTTGAAGAGATCGTGCAACTGTTTCCAACGAGAGCCGTACTCGTGCTCAAATGAATTTAGATCGGCGAAACGGGGACCAACGCTGCGCTCCTGATTGAACTCTTGCAGCTTCTTATTGAGCGCCTTCTCGGGCAATCCATCGTTATCATCGTTAACTTCCATCGGTTCCACCAAGCATGGACGCAACGAGGTTGTCAAAAATAAGCATTTCTCATTGCACAAACGCAGACAGGCGCTGGCCGATGATTTTTTTGCAAACTCAACGGTGCCCTCGCCCAAATGTTTGCCACGATCGTCGACCGTGATGCTGGCGCGCTCAATGGGTCCAAATATTTCGAAAGACTTATAAAGCAGCTCGTTGGAGACAAATGGTGTTAGATTGCTAACACGCAAGATGGTTGCATTTGGTGCAAAACGGACGCGCAATTGGCGACCCTTGCGCACGGAGCCGTCTAAGGCACGCTTGGCCTTTTCGGCATTGATGTGATAGTCAACCTTAAGGAATGTGAAGTTCTTTTCAAGGTTTGAAAATATCTCCCCTATTTCGCCGTACGGCTTGAACATATCGCGCAATTCCTCATCGGTAATATCGTTGGTCAAATTGCCAACATAAAGACGATTGCGGCCAGAGAACTTTGTCTCCTGGGCGACTTCGATTGGCGGTAGCTCGTGGGTGGGGCCACTAATGCTACGAAGACGTTGGGCTATAAAGAAATCATCGCCGCGCTGTGTGTTGTTACCGCCGCCAGAGTTTTGTCCACCGCCTCCGCCGCCACCACCACGGGATCCGCGATTTCTATCGCGTCCACCGCCTTGTCCGCCTCCGCCTCCACCACCACCTTGTCCGCCGCCACCACCACCACCGCCACCTCCAACATTACCACCTACGCGAACTCTAAATGCTTGGTTTTGAGCCTGAGAGTGCGCATGGGCATGGGCTTGAGCTTGAGCCTGAGCCTGAGCTTGGGCTTGAGCCTGGGCCTGAGCTTGAAGTTGGGCTTGAGCCTGGGCAGCTTGATTTATGTTTGCATTGCTGTTAGCTTCGATAGCCTTCTCATTTTGTTTTCCTCCATCCACTTTAGGTGCTTCTGTTGCCGACTTTAGCTAAATATGTGTGTATTATACATATCGATGGGAGTATATAAAGAAAGAAATAAATGTGATTTACACTACGCAATTGTTCAACTAGGATTTTCATCAAATAATTGCAACTCAATAACAAAATAAACCCAAGCAATTGACAATGTCACTTGGCTTGGCTATGTATGTGCAGTGCTGGACACTCACTTGTCTTCATTAAGTCAAAATAATTTTCTATATATTATTTTCACCAAAATTAATCATATTTATAAGATTATATATCCATTTATAAAAAAAAAAATATGCGAAAAAATCTTTCAAATTCAAAAAAAAAAAAAATGCAGACATATTTAAGGCAAAAGAACTTATCTGATGCTTTTCAGGTCCAAAATTATGGGACCAAAACAAAAAAAAAATCATATGTGCAACATTTGTTTTGTTTACATTTCTGATGTACATATGTATAAATATATGTATGTGAAACATCAAAGAACATATATATATATATTTAATTGATGTACATAAAAACAGACTTCAGCAGATTGCTGGCAACATGCAAGTCCCTTTAGAGCAAATAGCTGCAAAAATAGCACCCAAAAACAAATAATTGAACAAATTTTCCATTTAAGACTTTTATTGATCTTGAAATGTGTGTTTGTTGTTAAAGACTTTATTTTGTGTAAGCATTTAAACAAAAAATAAGCGAAAAACTTTCTGCATTTTATATATTTTATCAAGGAAAATATCATTCAATAAATGTTATCCCGCTTAAGTATTCTTATAATATGCACAAACATAATTCTTTAGCAAATGTTTTATAGTAACAGAACGTGCAGCCCGTCATTTAATAAGGACCAACAAAAAAAATAAATAAATAAATAAAACATGTACATAAATTTTGTTGAATAAATTCAATATTCGATAAGATAGGTTTCAGATTTTCAACATGTTTTAAGCATAGCAATGTTATCCTGCATACTTCGTCCGAGCCAAACAAATTGCATTAAAAAAAAGTCACAGCTGTAGTGTTCACATCCTGCTCGTAATATATAAATATCTAAAATTCATAATTAGCGATCCCAGCAAGACACATTTTTAAAATTCAGCTTAAATCCGAGCTGCAAAAATATGCCACGCTGTCCCCATAATCGTAACCCAAAGCACAATTGGTGCATGGAGCATATTTTTTAATTAAAAAGTTAAAGACACATGCGATACGACGAATAGTTTTATAAAACGCCAAGGTCGTTTAAGAACCATTCCAATGATTTGGAAACAAACACTGTCAATAGATTGCAAAACACAGTCAATATAAACACAAACATGCATACATCTATGTTTTCTTTTTACAAATTTAAGAAATATGTTCCCCAAATATGCCCTTTTAAACACGATTTTTCATGTAAACATTATATATATTTGCCTCAATGTGATCAAGTCAGTTAAAAGTACAAAAACACTTTGCGTTCACATGTCTGACTTTCACTCGATTAGAGTTTAGCAAACCATCGCTAACTCAATATTCACTTTTAAGAATTCTTACTTCATCTGTTATTTTCATTTTCAATCGAATTTACAATGCATATTTTGTATTATAAAGACAAATGAATGACCCTACGCTCAATAGTGGTTGATTTCCGAAATCTCAATATGGTGTGGATATCGTTTGCCGGTTGTAAAAACACACACACACACACACACACAAACAAATAACGCTTTCAACTGCAACTATAACGACATAAGCTGATGTATCTAAAATCCATTGGTGCGAATGAGATAAATAGTATACATGGGCATACTGTACGACGCACACGCACACGTACACACCATACACCATACACATAAGCACACGCACACGGGTGAATAGGTTTGTGTATACCAAACATACATACATTAATTTCAGCAGTTCAAATGGCTTCAGTATGCTGAACACAATACAGAAAAAAATATGTATTTATGTGCATGCAGTTTTGCAAATTGAATTTCTACGGGACTCCAAATTGTAGACGGACGTATGTTTCCGTTAAACATTGATATATGCCACGTATTTATTGCATTTTCAAATCACACTGCATCATTACACATATTCGCTGACCGCCATTCTCAATGTACACACTTGTACTTTTCATATGTACACACTTGTGTATGTACATACTGTTCATATACACAGCGTATGTTTGTAGAGGACATACAAGCAGATTTGTTAGTTTGAGCATTTGTTTTCTTCTATGTACTATTCAGAATAGCAGACAGTATTGTCTGCTTAGTGGTACTAAGTACAAGACATGATTCTCTTATGTGGAATAGACCAATTGTCGCCGGCAGTATTTAATCGAATTGAACGCAACACACATTTTTTTTTTTATACTTGTATAATCTACATGTACTCACGTTTGCATTATTCTGATTTGGAAAATTCGACCTATTTTGATTACCGACACGATTGCGGTTGCGATTTCCACCTCCACCAAATCCACCCTTGTTCGCAAAACTTTTATTTTGATTCGGGCCGCCGCTGCCGCCGCCTCCACCACCGCCATTCTGATTATTCTGGCCAAAGCGTTGTCTTTTTTCAGCCGGGCCTCCGTCCGAGACACCTTCGTTTGGCTTTGTTGGGCCATGCTTGCCGATATTCTTATTTGGCTGAGTGTGAGCTCTTGGTTGGCGCTGTGGCAATGGTGTTAAACTTTCCATTTTCACCGAATTTTCCATTCCAATGATGGAAAAAAATTAATATCTTTAATTATACAACCGCCCAGCTGCGTGCAGAAACTAAAGCGCAATAATATGAGAGTATTTGCGGAAACGAAACAGTTCTATACCTGTCAGGGTTGCTTATATCGTATAGTTCTATCGATATATCGATATTGTATTGAAAATGGAATGAAACATGCAACGCTCTGGGTGAATAAGCACTGAGTAAAATACGCAAAGACTTGCAAAGTATCTGAGACTATCAATGAAAGAGAGGTTTTTGACTACGGCGTTGCCATCTTATTTGAATTTGTAAAATCTTGCTCCAGTGTTGGGAAATTTGTACTTTTAACTGGCTGATCATTACCGCATAATCGTGTAATCGTTGCATGAAGATAACTACGTACGCGCCTTTTCTAGTAGGTTTGCATTGCCTGCCTAGTGGTAATATGTACTAATTACAAGAAAAAGCAGCTGCAGATTAAATCCTTCTGTTACATTTTTCAATCATTTTAAACTTGAAGCTTATATACAAATATTAATATTTCAGAATTCCGATGTGTAAAAACTAATTGTTTTTGAAGTGGAATGTCCAGAACTCTTAGGGAATCTATTAAAAAAAAAAAAATGTTTAAATTTAAATTAATAAAATTGAATAGTCAAACTAGCTTACCAATTTCATAAAATCCTTTTCTAAAGTATTTGAGAAAAATTTCGATGGGAAAATTTAAAAGCTTGCAGCGGATAAAATCTAGAATCGCTAATGTGGCAGAAGTAAGGGCCTTTAACTGTAAATATAATTTTTTAGATAATACAATATAGCAAAATGAAATTTTCAGGTGCGCCACACTTACGGTTGCAAAAACAACATAGTAGACAAGAGTAGTCGGAAACAAGAATAATATTGCAGAAAAGAATATCGTTGCTAGGTAAAGCTGTCGATTCATATAGTTATGGGCTTCAGTTCTATCTGAAAATTTGAAAAGATATTTTTTTTTTAATATATGCTTATGCAAATTTATTTTAGTATTGCCTTACTTCTTAAAATATTGTAACGATTGCCCCGTACCACTTTCCATAATACTGAAAGTCCTTTTACTTCAACATTGTTCAACCTGAAATAATGGATAAACTTTGAATATGTATATATATATATATTTTTTTTGCAAATGTGGGCGCAGCTCTTACACTTTGGTATAAACGTAAAAGCAATGAGCATGGAGGCCAACAATTGATATTAAGTCAGCAAGGAGTGCTATTTGATATGTAAGCCCAAAACATCCAAATGCACCAATTGCAAGAAAAATTTGTCGTACAATTGGTTCAATTAAGTCTGAAATAGACAACAAATTTATTGATTTAATGAACAAACATAAGATTCTATTTATTTCATACCCAAAAATGTTGACCACAATTCGATGTGATATTTAAAGCAATCAAGAAAAAAATTATTCAGGTGTATGTTTAGCTTCAGGCCGATAGGACTGCCTTCTAATACTTTCAGAAGGCTGTATAACTGATTTATAATGATCTGTAAAATAGTATGTAGGTATGTATTTAAGCGTACAAGGTCTCATCAAAACGTAAAGCTTACATGGGAGATTTGAATAAGGTAATCACCGGGATGAGAAACAAGTGTAAACAATGTCATCATCAATATAATGCCCAATGCTCGATCTATTATTATATTACTCAATCTAGAACTGGAAAATAATCGAATTAATATCAGAATCAGAAAAAAAACTTGTTTAAACTCACCCATTTGCGGATATCAATTGCCATTCCTTATAATGCCTATAGACAACAGTATGGGTTGTTATACCATTCACGAATGGATTGCCGACAAGATTTTCAAGAAACTGCATTGGAATATTTGCAAGCAAACATAAGAGCCGTCTACCATAGACACATAAGGCAGCCGAGTTGCGGCTCTCATCTGGTTTGGGTTTGACCAAATGAGCCAGCATATAGAAGTCGCACTCATCATGACCGTCTCTTGTCCAGTGGTTGAGTGCGTTCTGTCCTTTGACAACCAGGCTACGCACTATTTCTTGATCATAAAGTATCAGTTTGATTGGCTTTAGACATTCGGGCGTTATTCCAGTAAAGATGAGTGAAATGTTTGGCGAGTCCTCAGTATAAGTGAAGCATAGGATCATATCATGTGATCGGCAATAGCTTGAGTCCGCAATGGAATCACTGCACAGGATTGATCCCAAGAATCGCATTTTATTGGAATCAGAGTTTGGGTTACAGCTGTCAACATCCACCACATAATATACGACTACATTGTCTTCGCTGATGTGTAACTGTCCATACAGATTGCAGGTCCGCTTTAGATAGAAGTATTCGGTAGGTAAATATATTTTTATGCTCATTATTTACAGCGAAACTGGCATCAGTTGACTTCATAATACAAAACAAAACAATATTAAGACCAGGTGAATTATCTTGACTTGTATCGATAAGTTAAGAAATTGTTCTCAAAAATCAATCGATACATCGATATTTCCGAAAGGCAGTGCAACCGTGACTGCGTTCGTGTCTAAATACATCGTTCAATGATTTTTCACATGTTCTGCTTTATATCGTTTCGCAGATATTTATTGACATATACATTCGCATTTTAAGGAGGTACATATTTAATAAGATTTTGTTTTATAGTAAAAAAAATTTCGTTTAAGTCTAAATTGTTTGTGTAAACATCACCATGGGATATGATGGTAAGTGACAGCATTTAAATACAATGATGCCTTGAAGTTACGTATCTACAAACGCTCGTAGCTACGGGCATCGGTTAATTTACACATGCATGTATGTATGCCTGTACATAAGTTCACATAAATAGAATATTCGAATGTATTAATGCCTGTAAATTTAGACATGTGTACTTAATAAAGTATCATCGACGTTGTTTGTTTGTCAGTTATAAAACCATTTGTAGCTTTTACCAACGCTCACCGGCAGACATATTGTGAGGTACATGCATATGTATGTACAGTATGTCCATAAAGTGTTTGGACACTGGAAAAATTTCATATTTTCCAATTTCTCTTGAAAATAAAAGTATTTTATTATTGTCTTTTATAGATATTCTTATTTTTCTGGTATTAAGTGTACTTAACAAAAAAAAATGAACTAGATTCATTCATTTAAATAATTGTGAAATTTTAAAAACCAAAATTCATTCTTTGGACTGTCCATCAAGTGTTTGGACTATGGCTGTTTTATATGGCCGTTGGTATATTATAGCCACCAGATTGGCATTATATCAAGTAAAGTGAAAGAAAATCTTCAAAACTTTGATCAGATCCATTGCAGAATAGCTGTAGAAAGATACCGGTGTCACTGATTCACCTTTAATTGACGCACCTGGGCAAACAAAAACATCACTGCTCATTATTGAAAGCAGCTGCTTTTTCTATAATATCCGTGATATGTATGCATTGTGGTTGAGGCAGTTGCCTCACTGTTTCATGGAATACATTTCTCAAACTATGCTGTAAGGGATGAGATCCAAATTTTGGGGATTACCTTTCAGTATAATTGATAATATGCCAAATCTTGTTCATTTTTTTAGTTAAATAGCTTAAAGAAATCCACAAACAAATAAATAAGAAATAAAATACCTTTTTTTTTGCAAAAGAAGTTAGAAAATAACTTTACGGACATACTGTATGAACACACACTCACATGTATACGGATACATGCAAATATATGCATGTGTGATTGTTGAGCTTTCGGTTGCTTGCCTCAGGTTGCAATTGCAACTTATCCTGAGACTAACGTATACAGATGTATGTATACAATATGTACATCTTTCCCACCAAAATAACCACATTGCGTATAGCGATGGGACACTTTTTACCAAAAAGTACATATGTAAGTAGATATGAGTGTGTGGATGGATGTATGCATGCATGACATGTATGTGTGCAAATCCCCATGAGTATACAGAACACACTTCTGAAATATGCTTATGCTTATGCATATATGGGCATATACAAAAGTTAATGTGTGCTATGTTCTAGAAGGCCTATCATTATTTAGGTACCTAAACTTTTATGGGCCTGCATATGCACGTACAGTACCTTCAAGAATTTGTATCCGCCCTAAAAGGCCTGAACGATAGCATTAACAATCGCCAGCTTTGAACAGTGTCCTACCTCATTGAAAATCCGTCTTGCACATTTTAAATTCAATTTCAAACAATATGCCAACATTTAGTATAAGAAACAGTTTATTTATGTGTACGCACACTGATTAACACTTTAATCTGGGAGCCAGCTATTCGCACTTCATAAGTGCATTCATCGGTATTAGTTACCGAATACATCATCATGCATATTAGTTGCGTTACATTATCAACTATTGTTAATGTATATTAATGCGAAACATGCTATTTTGTTAAAGTAGATCGAGACCGTGACCGCGACAGACGTCGCCATCGCTCCCGTTCTCGTGACCGCCATCGTGAGCGGTCTAGGGATCGCCGTCATCACCGCAATTCACGCCGTAAGCCATCACTGTATTGGGATGTGCCACCACCTGGATTTGAGCACATAACACCAATGCAGTACAAAGCGATGCAGGCGTCGGGTCAAATCCCGGCCAGCGTCGTCCCAGATACGCCGCAAACAGCTGTGCCCGTTGTGGGCTCAACAATTACGCGACAGGCGCGTCGCTTGTATGTGGGCAACATTCCGTTCGGTGTCACTGAAGAGGAAATGATGGAGTTTTTCAATCAACAAATGCATTTAGTTGGTTTAGCACAAGCCGCTGGCAGTCCAGTATTGGCCTGTCAAATTAACTTGGACAAGAACTTTGCTTTCCTCGAATTCAGATCGATTGATGAGACCACCCAGGCCATGGCCTTTGATGGCATCAATTTGAAAGGACAAGACCTCAAAATAAGGCGACCACACGATTATCAACCGATGCCTGGCATCACTGACACTCCTGCAGTGAAGCCTGCTGTTGGTAAGTAGTTTATCAACAAAATATGTTTACTGCCTGACGGCCACGACAACATTATGAAAAACACAATTATCTGTATAACAGTGTCCAGCGGAGTTATCTCAACAGTGGTACCCGATTCACCACATAAAATATTTATTGGAGGTCTACCAAACTATTTAAATGACGAACAGGTATGCTTAGGGTGAATCCACATAAATTGATGACGCAACTAGCCGAGGATAACCCCAACTATGAAATATTATAGAACACGCACGAATTAGAAAGTATTTATTGTATTGCAGGTGAAGGAATTGTTGCTTTCATTTGGTAAGCTTAGAGCTTTTAACCTTGTTAAGGACGCTGCCACTGGCTTAAGTAAGGGATATGCCTTTTGTGAATACGTTGATCTAAGCATTACTGATCAGGTAAGTTGAACCATGCTCTGCTCCCTTCCCTTCGACTAAATTTCTGTCTCATTTTATTCAATCAAGTCAATTGCTGGATTGAATGGCATGCAGCTGGGTGACAAGAAACTGATCGTTCAGCGTGCCAGTGTGGGTGCCAAAAATGCTCAGAACGCAGCAAATACCAGTCAGTCCGTGATGTTGCAAGTACCGGGTCTATCGACAGTGGTGACATCTGGTCCGCCCACTGAAGTGCTTTGCTTGTTGAACATGGTCACACCCGATGAGCTGCGCGATGAGGAGGAATACGAGGACATATTGGAAGATATTAAAGAAGAGTGCACGAAATATGGCGTCGTTCGCAGCGTCGAAATACCGCGACCCATTGAAGGCGTGGAAGTTCCTGGTTGCGGCAAAGTGTTTGTCGAATTTAACTCGGTTCTCGATTGTCAGAAGGCACAACAAGCATTGACCGGACGGAAGTTTAGCGATCGTGTTGTTGTTACATCATACTTTGATCCTGACAAATATCATAGGCGGGAATTTTAGATTAACTTTGTACGTATTTTACACATTCACCAATATGTCCAAAAAAAAAAAATTAAATGAAAATAATAATGAAAAGAAAACAAAAGAAAAAATCACATAATAAAATAACAATTCATGACTTTAATCCAATACACAATTAGTTTGATCTTTCGCAATTAAATAATGGGAATATTATCGGCGGAGCCGATTGCCAATTGTATTTACCGCATTGCCGGAATTTTCAGCATATTGACATAGCCGACAATAAATTTGGATATTACTTAAACCGTTATACACTTATTTGGCATAGAAAAAACAGGGGAAGACAGTATAATTGATGTTTTTTGTACACATGTGGATGATAAAAATACATTATTACATACAGTATTCAAATACAATTCATAATTTGTGTAAAAGCAAACATATATAATATATATTTATTTATTTAAATATAAAACTCTGTGCTGGCCAAACCAGAAGACGTATGTTAATTCTAAGAAGCGGTCCATAAAATGCGCAAAATTGGCGCGAAAACTTTTGTTTTTGATTTCATCAACTTTTCTCATGTGCAAACTTTTGTTCGATTTGGTTTAAGACTTGTTCGACACAATAAATTATTAACGATGTGATTTACCAATTTTGGAAGTCTGCTGGGGAAAACACAACATTTTTCATTTAAGCCGCTTACACACTCATTTTCGTGTATAATCTTGAGACTTCACATTTTGTATGAAGCATTCAGTTAAATTGGAAATATAAATATGTATGCACAGCTGAAAACAGCGACGCATAATTAGTTAAGTGATATGCAAAATGCGATTGTGCATTGTGAAATGTAAATGAATCTAAGCTCATATGTAAATGTTTGAGATGACCACGTTTCAACTTGGCTTTGGAATTCCAAAAGAATAAATTGCTAGTCGTCTATCGATAAAGAATTAAGTAGGCAACGCCACACAATTCCATGGGTACATATTTGCAAATATGGTTAAAGTATAATTTTGTTTAGATTGCAGATTGGTATAACACTATGATTTGTGTCATGAATAACGTATATACATCTATACTCTTGATCAGTCGGGTTCATTCGTATTTTTTCCATAATAGCCAGCCTCAGTTTTAAAACTATCTTGATTCAATGTTGTCCATATCTGTACAACTTTCATATAGCTGCCTGCATAGGAAATATGCGGTCGGAACATGAGTTCTTGACCAAAAAAAAAAAAAAATCTATTTATTTTTCCAATGTATGGTAAACAACCTAACCAGTTATTAAGTTGGGACTACTGAAATAATAAATCATTTTTATTTTATACGGAAGACAATTGTTCTTTCTTGAATTATCCACAGAAGGAAATCATTAATCCTGTAAATCATGTTTCAGCCAAAGTTAATGAAATGCATGGCGATCACATAAGCGTGAGTTCATATATAGATACATATACAATTACGTACAAATACGTATCTCGAAAATTGACGATGACTATAAACGTTTGCTAGTGGAATGCGAAACTCTTCCCATGGATTACGCGCGTTAAGAATGTACATAGTTTTAGCAGTTGTAGCAGTCATACGTATCTATGTACATACATACATACATTTATGTAGAATCACTAAGCAGACAAGTGCATCAGGTTTGTCGTTAACATTGTCTAGTGGAAATCTTAATAGAGGTATCATTGTCGCAGCCTGGGCTCGGCTGGGACTCAAGGCGATGAGAAAAAACCTGATGCACTTTTTGTCGATTTGACGCCTCTATGTATTGTCTGCTTAGTGCTCGAATGTAGGTAAGTATGTGTTTATGTATGTGTGCGTGTAAGTTAACATACCATATACAGATACAGATACAAGTACAGATACAGATACAAATACAGATACAAATACAGGTACAGATACAGATACAGGTACAGATACAGATACAGATATGTTTTGTGTTGTGTTGTGATATGTATGCGTTGCAATTTTCCAGCATTGGAAGTTTTTGCCTTAGGAAGTGGCCCGACTTGAAATTTCAATATTAACTAGTAGAGATGACAATTCCAGCTCCTCGCTGAACTTATTGCGCAAAATGACGCTGCGATAGCCTTGGCGAACGCAGGCCAATGGATAACATGCCTGTGCTATGAAATGCGTTTCGGCAAACATATCCTCGTCCTGTACCTCAAAGCGCAACAGTGCAAAATGAGGATTGTGCACGATGAACTCAAAGGATTCGTTCCAAATGGGATTGAAGCCATTCTCATTGACTTTGCTGCGATACTTGATGCCGCTGTCGTAGCTAGCGCCAACGATTTCCACAACGATTTGCGGATTATTCGATTTGCCACCACGGAATAAATGACGTGCCGCTATAATGCGCACGCTAACCATGACTTCATTGAGACCGTCCGATAATAGATTGTTGGGATTGAAGCTTTCAAATTTCATAAACGCCGGCTTCAGCACGTAGCCGCATTGGCCATTATTCCGGAATTTTGCTTGATTGAGCTGCATGGCCTTGTCGCCCGTCTGATAGTTAAGCGCAATCATTTGCGACCCAATGTTCCAAAATGGTACCGGATTAAAATTGGATGAGTCCAGGCGCTGTCCCTTGGGATAAACGCGACTAATTTGATTGCGATGATATGATAGGAATATCGCCATATTCTGTTGTATAAACTGCTTCTCGGCTTTCGTTTCGGGAAAACTGGACATCTCCTGGAATATCCAAGAGTGATCGCGGAACGGTACACTGCGAAAATAGATTATCAAATCGGACATCTCCTTGGCAACTCGGGCCGTACGCTCCTTTTTGCGCCGTTCCGTGGCTAATTGACTGGCGAACAGTGCGGCATTCTGTAAGGCCTTGATCCATTCGTAAGCCGTCTCCTGATTGTCAAAACCAATTACGAAGGGATTTTGCATCGTCGGTGTTTGTATCTGCAGTTTAATTATAATGCCCGGTTCATTCGATTCAAAGAGAGACGCCACTGCTCCGTAGATTTCAATGGAATCGGTGCGACCATCGTTGCCCTCATCGTTGACCGAATTGTAATCCTCTGTTGCTGAATCAATCACCTTTCAAAATAAAACGCATTTTATTATTTGCAAATATTTTCGGTGTTTATGTTTACCTACCTTGACATAGTTGGCCGGCAGATGTTGTTGTATCAAGCCACCGTAATCGCCTTTCCACCACATGGAGTTCTTCCTTTGCACATTCGTAATAATCGCGTGCTTTGGGAAGGAGAGCTCGTCGGGCTTATCGGCTTTGTAGCTATACACAGCTTTGCATGTGACATATTCCTCCAAATTGGCGCCCATATAATTGGAGGCACCAGTGCTATCATTATTGTTATGCTCCCCATGCTGCTGGGCATTGTCAATTAGTGTCTGTCGCAACAACTCCTGTGAAACGGGATGGGTGAGCTTCACGTTGCGATATAGCGGATTCCTCATATAATAGTGGATGAGCGATACCAAGGACTCGAACTGCATTGTGTCAATGGCATACAGTCGACCCTCCTGAATGATGCGACAGTGTTTAGTTTTGCGATGTATCGTGAATGATATGACAAACGTATTGACACTCTGCACCGATGGCCGCACCAAAAACGATCCAATCTCCAGCTTGAGCAGTCCCTGCTCAGCCTGCTCCTTGGTGGTGTTTTGGTGGAACCATTCCTGGCTCTCATGCTTCTTTGGCTGTGGCACTGGCTCCTTGAGGATAATCGAAAACTCCGAGCTACGTAGCATATTTTTACGATAATACACTATCAACGAGTACAGTGAATCAAATACAAAGTTCTCGACCAGATAGTATTTGATGGATCCATTCTCGTGCTTAAGCTTAATGCGACAGTGATTGGGTCGATTTCGACGCCAAAAGGATAAGCTATAATCCCCAACAAACGTTGCTGACTCGCGTACCAAGAAGGTGCCGTCGCCCAGATGCTTATACTTTTCCAGCAATTGATCCGCTTCTTGTCTTCCACCTAAAAACAAATGATATCAAAATATATATACCGTCTAATCAAATCTAAATCGGTTTAAGTAATAATCCTTAACAAAAATGAAACGAGTTATAAAAATTGGATTTTCCACACAAAATTTACTTTTGTCGACAATTAAATTTCCATAACATGGAAATCTTCAACTTCCCTAAAGTTTTACTTTCAAAAAAGAAATCTCCCCCAAAGAGGAATTTGAATTGATTTCTGCACTTACCCTCCAATTTGCCGTGAAACCAATTTTCACCGAAATGCAGCTCATCGTTGGCCGACGTATCTTTCTGTTTCTGTTGCATGTTGCTATTTAAAGTACAGGATGACAGTCCGAAATCATCATCTTCCGAATTGCCATTGCGGCATTCGCCAATTTCGGATGTGTAGATTAGCTCCTGTTGGGTAAGCACAAATTGATAGAGGTTCCATGTCTTGTCGACTGGATCCTTAAAGTACAGTAATCCCTTCTTCAATATTTTCTGCAAGTTCTCATTGTCATCGGCCACACCGCCCAGCGAAGATCGATGGCTAAATGAAGCGATCGTTCCATTGTTACCAGCAGCAATCGATGGTATATTTATAGCACTAACATTCTCATCGAATTGCGGCAATTTTTTGTGTTTTAGCACTATTTTGCGACGCAGCTGATTGGGCGATGGCAAGTGCAATTCGTTTCGATCACAGGGCTGTGTGAGGAGCATATCTCCAAAGACCTGCAGCAAATAAACGTAGAAATTAATCAATTGCAGACAGACAGGCAAATAATGTGGCATTATATATACTCACCTCAATCAGAGCATGTGCCATATTACGCTGTTGTTCCAGGGAGCAATTCTGTTCGATGGACAAGATGACGGGATACTCGGATGTTGCGAATGCATAATCCTTAATGGTCTTGATGACATCCATGAATTTGATCTTTGAAGTCATCGTATGGCCATGGAATATGTAGGGTAAATTGTCGGGACCATTCCAGCAGTCTAGCTCGATGCAACGGCAGCCCATGCGCAGGGCACGAGCATATGCCTCGCACGAGGATTCGCTCGAGAACTGATCGCCCGTTAGATATGTGTTGTGGGATGAGGCGATCCAGTAGGAGGACAGCGGCTGGTTCATATCCATGAAGACACTATCGAATTTTGTGTCCCATAGATCATTTTGTTTTGAGAAGAGATAATCAACAAACTCGGAGATGGTTAGATATGGTTCTTGTACATCGCGTTCAACGTCCTGCACAAAGTCGCGCATGAACCCGGATATGATATTTAGTTCTCCAACATTATAATCATGCTGCTCACTTTCCAGAAACTTTTTAAATTCAATGGGTCGCACGACTTTCTTATCCTCCGAATAGGCAAACTCGGTACCCCCGAGAACATTGACAAAATTGGCGGGAAGTAAAAGTTTCTGATATAGACGCGAAAAATCGTCGAATTTCAAATCGTGTTTTCGCCTTATATCGTCTGTGAAGCATTCCATAAATTTACTGGTGCTCATTTTACAACTGACGCTGCTCAGGAACGTTTTGAAATCCTTGATGGTCACTTGGGAGTTCTGCTCCGATTTGGCCAAGTGCGAGTTGACATTTTCGAATGAATAGTATTCGCGTCGCAGCCAGCGATCGATTTGTAGGGGATAGGACGAACTAATCGTGTCCTTAACCATATACCTCAATCCCCGCACCCAGTTATCTGCTTCAATCTCGGAGAGCGCAACAACCGAGAAACTCTTCAGCTTGAAACTGTTGCCATACATAATGACAAAACATTTACTGTTCTCAAAACGCTGGCAGTCATCGGCATGCAGTCGGAACTCCTTTGAGTTCTTTCCAACTCGAATCTCTCGTATTTCCCGTAACTGGATCGTTCCCTCATACTCGGTGCGCGTCTGTGCGGCGACAGTTGACCATAACAGCTGACGAGTTTCTCTGATAAGCATTAGATGTCGTCGATCGGGGCGTCGTTGTTTTCCATAAAGTTTCGTTACAATTGTTCCACGCTCTAGCATACAAATTGTCTGCTCCATTTCCCCCAATAGAGGGGTATTCATTGCACTGAAACAACTCATTGTTTTTTCTTGATTTATTATTTGAAAGTCACTAAGCATGCATAGATTTGTGTATTTGTTACAATATGTTTCATATATGTATGTAATTTAGGTATGTTTGGCGTTAGCTCTTTAATGATTGAAGAGCATTGAACGTATGGTGTGATGATTCATTGACGTTTTATTAATTCGATTTGAACGGAAATTGGTAAATTTTGTTATTGATTACAATTGCACTTGTTGAATGGACTATTTTCCGTGGATTGGTTGTACTTTAAAAAGTATCGATAATATAGATATCGATGTCAGCAACGTAGGCTGTTATGGCAACTATGTACAGAAAATGAATGACAGCTAAGGAGAGGAAAGATTGAATCAAACAAACTAATAATAACATAATAATAATAACATACGAATATAAGATTACACATTGCACAGGACTATAATCTCTATTATAGAATAAGCTGTTTTTGTGATATCAACATAGACAATACACTTTGCTTCCTGTGTGTGAAATACGTGAGTAGAAACGTCAGCAATCGTTTCTAAGGCGCATTCACTATAAATAAAATAAAAGGATCCAGGAATGAACCTCCGTTTTGCCTCAAGTTTCTGTTAATTAATTAAATGGTTGGGAAGAATGATTTATCGGAAACATTTTTCGATTTTTGCTGTTAATTGACATCATATGTTCTGTTAATCAATGTTATTCAAAACCCGCTCATTTTCAATTTGCTTTTTTCAAGCTTGCTTTATTTTGGTTATATTTATTTACAGATTCCAATCGATTTTACGGATACTATTTACATATGGATTTCCAACAATCTGCTACAAAGACGTAAAACTGACTGATGTAAAGTAAACTCTTGTTATTTTTTTTTTCAATAGGATGTAGGTTGACGTCACAGCTGAACAGCTGATTGTTAAACAGAGACAACGAGCCTGCGCAATGCGTTATCACATTTAGTCCATTCATGAGGTGAGAACCTTTTGCTCATTCAATGTTAACGTGAGAGCTATTTCATGCTGTGGAAAAATTAAAGTATTGTGAGTAGACGTAAGAATTTTTGAATAAAAAAAATAGTTGTGAGACAAGCGCGCGCGTGGACAAACATCGTCGGCATCAGTGTGGCGTACAAATTATGCTAAAAAGCATCAACGCTGCCGTCAAATATGCAGAAAACAAACACAACAACGCCACCCACAGGAGCATCGCCAGCGGCACCAGTTTCAGCAGATAGCGTCGCAAAAACATTGATGGCGACGCCAACTTCAGCAATCGAATCCAATGCCAGAAGCAACTGCGGTGAATGTATTGACTCCAGCGAAGGCCCAACAGTAAGTTTCACTCTGTGCGTATGTGTATTTCTCTTTCTTTCTCTCTCTCTCTCTCTCTTTCTCTCTCTCATTCTTTCTCATTCCCTCTCTATATATATATATCTATTTATCTATCTACCATTTCTGCCAGCGCGCGCTTGTGTAAGTGTGGGTGTATGTGTGTGTTTTGTATTGGAACTAGTTTTTTTTTGGAATTAAAGCTGTTTCTACCTTTTGTTGCAATCGTGCCGCAGTTTGTCCTTAGCATTATATAACTTATTGACAGCGCACGCCTCTTGACCTTGCCCCGCCTTCCGCTCACATCCACCCACATCCACAACAAAAACAACCCAAAAAAAAAACAAAAACAAATAAAAATAGAAAAACAACCGTAGACGTTACTAGCTCTGGCAATTTATTATTGCTAGCCAATTTTGGATGGCTTTTGCCATCCATTGTAATTTTCCGCTGCCAGGTTGTTCAGCAAATGTGCCTCCGCATCCGTCCAACCATTAATCTTAAGCAGTGCTGCGCATGCCGGCGGCTTGTGCTTGTGCTTGTGCCCCTGCCCACTTTGACCCCCTTTCCACCTACCCTTATCACGTTCACGTGAGAGTTGCGTCTTCCTGGTTTCTCTTGTCCTTCGGTCTGCTCACAACCCACGTACACACATCATTACATACGTATATATATTATATATATATATATATATATATATATATATATATATATGTATATATGTATATATGTATATATGTTTGCAAATGTAAATATCTTCTGCGTTGTCTTTTGGCATTCATCATTTAACATTTTGTTTACCATTTTGCTTTAAATAGTTCACATTTGGCGGTTTCCGCTTATTTTCTACTTCACTCTTTAGCCACGTCTCTTTCGCTTCCAATTATGTCGGAAAACGTCCTTGTGTCTTACGTATATTTCATGCAGCTCTTCGCCTCTCTCTGCCGCTCATGCACCCCCTTTCGCCGCCCGTTTCCTGGGCCATATTCGGCCTTCATCGCTTGGGCTTTCGTATCGGTGCCTTTCGCTTCCTCTCACTCCTTGCATCCATTGCGAAATAAAAATGTATGTATGTAAATATTTATTTAGGATCAGGTGCAACAGCCCAGTTGATCTTTCGCTTGTGCCTTAACCCAGCACTATTAGCAGCAATAGGAAATGTGTGAAAATCTTTTCCTTCAATCCAATTCCAATTGGAAGACAGGATGAGTTGAACAAGCTGTTGCACAACTATTTCACATAGTGAAATGCATTGGCAAATTTCTGGCTTAATGTTTGCTTTGCACCTTTAGTGTGCCTCAATCAATATTAATTATTCGCTGCTGCACTTTAAGTGCTATGTTAATTAATTAATTAAATTAGAAGAAACTAAAATAGTTGAGGGCTAATTACGTCAAGGTCAAGGTCGTCAAGCTACCCTGTTATATATATCTTTTTTTTGGCCATTTAATTATTTTACGCATGAAGCTTACTAACCCAATTATTTACCTAATTTAAAGGGATTACTTGAAATGATATCATGAATAAATCCAACTGGTGTTATTTCAATAGCATAAGTAAATCATAAATTCATTTCTTAATTACTTTTAATTTGACATTTTTTTCTACGCTGTATTTTTGATTTATATTTATAAATAAATATTTTTTCTTTTATCATTTTATTATAGAGCTTTTTGTTGTTGTGCACCTAACCACAGACTCATCAATATGTTTGCCAGGGTGTTAGCGAGGTAAGCGCCAGATCGTCAAAGTGTGTTAACCTCCTATTTCAAAATCAATTGGTTTCCATTTCAATATATACAAATGTATCTACAAATACTTTGATTGATTCTCGTTTTGAACAGTATGCAGCATCATCAAAGCAACAAGAACAACAGCAACAGCAGGGGGCAACGTCTAGTTTTAAGCAACAGCAATTGCAGCATGAGCAGCCAGCAATCGCCATACATTATTTGGCCAGCTTTCAAGAGCTTTGTGTGGTAACTGCGTTGCTGCCACTGATTACGCTCTTCACATGCTTTGTGACCGCCTACGTCTTCCAGTACGACGATGTACACGAGACACATTGCCGGGTATGGGCAGACCATGGAATGCATTGAAAGCAAACTTATTTCTAATAATATTGGTATTGCAGGTATATAATATAATACCCTCGATAAGTGCCATTACTGGCGTCAGTCCGCAACGTTATTTCTGGCGTTTCAGCATTGCGTTGCACATCGGTCCGCGCATACCCATTGCCTTTGTCTACAAGAACTATTATCGGGCGCAGCTGGCGCGTATTGCCCCAGCATTGGTGCCGAAAACTAGCTGGTTAATCACACTGATTCTGGTCCTCAATTGCATTGAAATTGCGGCACTGGGCGGAGTCACCTATATATCCAATCGCGAGAATTATCGTAAGTATAACTATAAGTCAGCAATATACATTTATACTAACATTATCCAATTTGCAGCCGTTCATGAAAGGATCTTCATTACCTTTATGATATGTTCATTGTGCTACATGCTGGCTACCATTAAGCTGAATGGCATTTTGTATGCACGACAAACGCTCACTGCACACCAACGACAATCCATCAAATGGAAAAAAATACTCTTTGCAGTATCCATAATGAGCACTATGGGTCTCCTGGTCTTCTTTGCCAAACATCGTTTTTACTGTCACGACTTGGGTAAGCTTAATTAATACAACTTAACTTGACGATTTGGGCACGTGAATGATTTGATGTTTACTCTCTTCTGCATTTCTCGTAATGTTGATTTGAGATGTAAATGTTTATGTTGTAAAGATTCATGCACTTTAAGTCATAACGCGCCCAACTCTCAAGCATTAGCTAATCCAATGCAATTGGAAACATATTCATAATAATGCATATTGATCTATTTACAGCTTTCAGTTGGTTTGCATTTTTTGAATATTTGATTGCCATTGCCAATATGCTGTTCCATTTCACCATTATCTGGGACTTCCCATCGCAGTTCATGATGATTGTTCAGGGACCGCGCGATAATCTGATGCAGTATTTGGGTGTTAAGCCGAAAACCAACTAAGCCCAGTTCTACTTCTAATTTCTAATACATATATATATATATATATATATCTTTCCTAGTTTATTTGTATGTGTATATGGTATTGTTTTTATATTTATATACTGTATAAACACACACACACACAGTTTTACTGCACTAATATATAGAATGCGACTCGGAAGAAACGTACGATTATGTAATTGAATTTCTTGAATATTTAAAATTAGCGCTTCCATAACCAAAAGAACATTCAAATATAAATTGAAATAATTGTATATTGTTCTCCCCAGTTCCAGTTTGTTAATTAATTAAACTCGATTTACGATTTATACGGCATTATGTTAACTAAACGTACAAAAATTCAAAAGTTCCACAATTCCAATTAATCAAGTTATAGTATATAGTAAATAGTGAACACAACAACAAGCAGCATCCATCTATGTAGATATAGAGTATGTGAATGTGTGGCCAGCTCAGATGCTTGAACAACATTACACAAACAAAAGAAGTGCAATTTGTTATTAAACACTATTCACACACTATATATATATATACATATATATATACGAGTATACATGAATATGTACATATTTGTGCAGTTTAGGGACATTTGTTTTTACTTAAAGTTAACTAGATACATTAACTCTTACCTGCTTTTCCTTACTTACTACCCATCTTTTATTCTATTTGATTCAGTCAAAAAGTTCTAGTATACGATAACGAAAATAAATGGAAAAGATTGAAACCAGTTTGACCTTGAATATGAAGCTATAAGGCATCTTCGCCTTAATTGGTAATCCAATAAAAAAAGCTTTAGTAAAAGAATGAACTTTGAAAACTTGGTGTAGCTAACATACGAATATATCTAGATCAAGAATAAATTTAAGTATATACTGAAGTGAGTCCTTCTATACACAAACACACTCTCCTTTTATCCTTTCAAACTGTTTGCATAACTACCAATAAATGCTCTCTCAGATTTAAACATCCAAATTTTGAACTGAAAGCATTTCAAATACATTTTGTTTTGCAAACTTTGTGTTCGAAATTTGCGTTGCTGTACTTTGATGATCTCATGTCAATTTACTAATATTAACTAACTATTTCATTTGTAAGATTTGGAACTTCAATGCATAAGTACGTAGTAACATTTTAGCCAGCAGTACATATCGTTTATACATGTGCATTGAATCTTTTTTGGAAATCGAAAGAGTGGAGTGGAATTTGTGGGGCCGCCTATGGTTTATGTAGCGCGTCCTCGACTCACCAATATACTCAAAAGTATTACACACTTAATCTAAAACAAAAAAAAGATAAATATTCAGCCAATAGCTATTTAAGCTGGATCAAGCAACGAACATCAAATTGAATTCGCATAAAAAGTAAAATCGAAAATAAAATCAATCAATATAAATAGCAATTAGACGATGATTGGAGATAGATCACTGAAAATGTAGCAACAAGGTATAGAGTATCAAATGTATTCGGTGAAAACCAAACAACAGAAATGCGCACATATTTATGGTAGTTTTTAAACAAGATAGTTCGACGCATACTTCGGCATGCCGAATATTACATACCCTTGTACACCTGAGCCCAACTTCCAAAATCCGCTTTTGTGCAGAATGGCAGAAATGTTGGTTTCAAATTTATAGTTTATCTTAACGGAACTTCTCATTCGACCGATAGTTCCTAAATTCCTATGATATAGTGGTCCGATCTGGTCAACTTTTAGTCAAAAGTTCTATCAACTGGGCAGCATGCTTGCTCAGATATTATTCCTTATCATATCTCCTGCCGATCACTAAATACTCTCTGCAAGGGTAAGGTAAACATGATTAACATTTGCTTTCGTTGATTTGATAAAGTTGTATTAACAAACACCTATATAGCTAACCAAATTCTTAACTATTAATGTTAATGGTAATTACATTATTTTTCCCCAAAATATTTAGATGAATTTCAAAATCGATAGTTCAAATTTGAAAATTACTTAAAAAGTTATTACTACAAAAAAACATAATTTACTGAAATCTATATAAACGTAATGATAAAAGGTCAAAATTAATGTACGCATTTGAAAGTTAAGAAAAACTAGATAGCGTATTTCCTATTGTTATTAGCGACCCCCCCCCACAACCAGACGAGTAAATATATGTATCTACACACACACGCAGAGTTTAAACACCCTGAAAGTCTTTAACAAATATGTATGTATTAATTTAAAAGTATAATTAATAGTTTGTTGCCAATTTGCACGAACAACAAAAAACCCAAAAAAAAAAACAATCTTATATTACTCTATAACATGGAATATGTATGATGTCGGTTGAAAGTTGTGGACATGCTGTTTATAATGAACTTTATACATCATTTGAAGTGTTTTCCATTTATTTAATCTTGTCAACTTGTCTCATTGAGTGCCTCTCATCTATTCCAACGACTATTCGGATATGGTTTTTGATATTGCGAGAATCAAACTATAATATGTATATTTATACGTTTTAATGTGCAACTTTTTACCTTTGCATAACTTTTTAGACAACACATCGTAGGTTGATACAAAACAGATTTCAACAAAAATTGTAAAACTTTGTAGCTTCCTAATTTTAATAAAGATTAAACATATATATATACATATATATATTTTCTAAAGTATTTTATTTGGAAATCACCAACAGAAACAATGCTTTCGCTCTAGTGGATCAAGGGCCTTTCCCACAGGCAATGCATGCAGTGCATACAGTGGCTCACAGTTCAAGTGGATCAGTGTCAAAGAAAACACAAGTAATTGCCTGCCATAATTTAATTATTTATTATTTTTCAAAAATTCCAATGACCTATGGTAGGTACATATATTAACCACCAAAATTGATATATGGCCCCAACTGAGGTTTCCCCACTACCTGCTAGGTAGGATTATGTAGAGAATACCCTATATTTTGCTTACTGCTTATTTCGAGCAGTCTTAAAAATGATCCACTTGAGCTGTGAGCCACTGTATATATACAAGTTGAATTCGAATTTGGCTGTGGACATCATAACCCATGGACAAAATACCCTTTTCCAATAGAAACACAAAAGTAAATTGGAAGCATTTTTATGGTTTCAATTTTGCATTGTTAGTTATTTACAGGTATTATTCAAAATGTTTAAACCGTTACAAAAAAACATATACATACATAAATATAATACTTGCACATGTAGAAGGTAAACGATTTCAAATATATAAGAAAAATAAACAAAAAAATTTAAATTACAATATTAACTGATTTTAAATAGGTTTTATTCGAAAAGCAACAACTACATAGATGTATTCCCTACGAACGTTTCCATGCATGTAACTGTGTGGTCTAAATTGTTAGCTGCTTACAAATAATACGGGCCGAATATATACATTTACAGTTATTGTATGCGTGCATGTAGTATATATATATATATTTATATATTTGATTACATATTTATATAAATATATATACACTTAGCCGATTTCGGATGGGCTCATGTAGACATGTGCGAATGGAGGAGATTTGGGAGCGGGCGGGCGATGGGAAGGACTTACAAATTAAATTCAGTTCGAATTAGCTACGGGCAATGTATATATAAGTAAAGATAAGTATGTGTGTATGCGAATGCCTACAGCTAATCACCTAACAGTAGGTGTATATAATTATACATATATATATATACATATATATATATATGTATATAACTATATATATTTGTGGTGTATGTGATAACTATTGTTAATTGTTGTTGTGCGTTGTCAATCATTATGTTCATCTAATCTGGTAAATCAATGCTGATGAATGGCACCACCGGCTTTAAAATATCATTCTTGGCCGCTTTCTTGCTCTTCTTGTCGTGCTTGCTAAACTCGTGCAACGCCTCTGTGGCAGCCATGTTGCTTGTAGATGATGAGGATGCATCCAGTGGCACTGATTGACCCGCGTGGCTTTGCGTCTCTGCATGATAGCTAATGTTGCCGTACTCCTGCAGAAATGGCATGGCCGAAAGCAGAAACTGGCTAAACGATTTACGAATACCAAACCACCACATGTTGCCGCCCTTGGCGGTGAAACTTAAAATAATGAGCGCGAGTATGGAGACCAGCAGCGGGGCAAAGACCACAATGTACGGAAACTTGATTTCGCCATCCAGTTTGTCGCAGATAACCACCTGAATGCAAGCACAAAACCAGATTACAATGGCGATTAACTGCAACGCAGTGCGATAAGACTTACCTGAAAGCAGAGCAACGGAAGAACGGTGCAAATATTGCCAACGGCCGCATTAAGTGCAGCTTTCTTCTGCTGCAGCGTCACTTCCGGTGTGCGCATCATAATGCCACAGAATATGATATTATAAAGGACGCTAACCAAGCTCAAACAAATGACAATCCACATGGGCACAAACACCACGTCCCAGTTCCAGTAGACAAACTTGTCCAGCTTAAGCGGCAAAGATACAAACTGCAACGCATTGACAGCCAAAAACAACTCGAGCTCGAAGGAGCGATCATGCTTAACTGCCCATACACAGGCACCGACACTGACCACAGAGCCAAAGATGAGCGGTATAAAGACGAGCACCCACAAATGACGCTCCGACGTGAGCTTGTCGCAAGCCAACAGCTCGAACATTAGCAATATGAGATGCAGTGACAACGATATGAGCATCGCCTTGAACTGCGTATAGGAGTCGCCTTCAAGGCGATAGTGTGGATAGCGGCACCAGACAATGGCACCCACTATGGCGCCTAATATGGCAGTGCATTTCCAAATCCACAATGGTGTAAAAATGGCCCAATAGGGCCAATCTGCAATTAATCATGGATATTAGTTAAAATGCTGTTTTTGCTCCTCCTCACAGTTGATTGCCATACCTATGTAACCATCGAGACGCAAAGCAAAAAGCGTTACGAATGTAAATAGGCTGCAGTGGACTATAAATTTACTGTAATAAAGGATCAAATTGGAATATTCACACATAGAACGTTTTGCAGTTTTTTTTTGTTGTCTGCGTTACTTACCATGGGTTAAAGTCACGAAATAATGATTCGAGATTCATGTTACCTCAACCAGAATACAATATCTGCAGTGGTTTGCTTGTTGTTATCAAAAGTTGCAGATCCAGATGAAGACTTCCGCCACTAGTTGCACATTATTGTTGCCCTTGTTGCTCTGGCAGCTGACGTGTGCTTTTTAACTGGCACACAGCGGAAAATTGATCGAAGAATTATTTGTTGAATATTTTTGGAACAGTTTCCTAATGATTATGGAAACACTAGGCTACTATTAGGAAAATTTGTAGGTATTTTTGTTGTGTTTATCAATAAAATCGATGACGAGAATCGATGACGTTTTTTACATTCACTGATAAGTAATCGATATGACAGAGATGAGTATTGTTGTTGTTTGATTTTTGCTTCGATATTTTGAGTTAACTGTTTTCCCCTGTTTCAGTTTGTATTTATTTTATTATACTTTATATTTTTTTTTTACATTTGCTATGACATGATAAATAAACAGAAGTATGTGCTTCCTATTCAAATACATTTATCATTGTGAATGAGTCAGAGTGTCTTTAATATCGCCCATCTCTAGTTGATGCACATGCCTGACGAAGTGAGCGAATCGGACTGCTGCGGCAATGGATGCACGAACTGCATTCTTGACAATAGACCAGCTCCCAGCCAGCGTGCAATTTTGGCTGGCAAGCGTAACGTCATCGAAAACTATGCCAGATTCCAGCTGCTCAGCAATGAGGCAATGAACGGAGATGCACAGGTGCGAATGTTGCACTTTGACCACACTGTGACTGATAATGAGGACGATGATGACAGCATATTAGATATTCCGCCTGGTCATCATATAATGTTGCGCGCTGAGCTTGCAGGCCATGCCGTTTTGCGACCTTACTCACCCTACTGGACGGACTTTGTGGGCAAACAGTTTAAAATTCTGGTCAAACTGCGAGCCGGCGGACCCATGTCCGAATACTTGGCAACGTTGCAACCGATGCAAGTGCTGCAGTTTCGCGGCCCCATTGGCAACTATGCGCACGACGCAAGCCGTGCCAAATGCATATACATTATAGCACAGGGCGTGGCAATTGCGCCCACGCTTCCACTGGTCGCCCAGGTGCTGGACAACGAAGATGACATGTGTTGCATACGGCATTTGATATGTGCACAGGATCTGCAACATGTCTACTTTCGCGATCGTTTGCTTGACTTTGCCCAGTACTGGAATTATAATCACTGTCTCTATTTGGCGCATCAGCGGTGTGGCTCCTGTGCCGCCGATTGTGATGAGTCATGTGAGCAGCTGCGCAAGAGTTTGCGCTACAGAGAAACGGTGCACACCGGGCGTCTGGATGCCAACCGCATCGCATCACATGCGTCGTCCACCAATGCGGCTGCTCCCATTGTAATCATATCCGGGCATTCAAGTTTTCAGCAGGCAATGCGAGAGAAAGTGGCCAACATTTTAGCTGTGCCAGACGAACACATTTTTTTACTCTAAATTACAGATTAGTGAAAAGTGGAAGAAATCCATCTCATGGAATCAACCACAACAGACTCGTGTCATATGTATATATATATTGCAGCAGCAACATCATTAAAGGGACGTCATCCTCTCTATTAATGACATATAATCGATTCGTTACATGGCATTTATTATTATCAATTATTATTCAGAAATGTGTTAGACGCACTGAAGACCCTTAATTGGTTTTGACTAAAACGCCAAAATACTAATTGTCTTTTCATTGGCATATTGCTGCTCAAAGTCGATCAGCCGAGGATCAGCAGTTGTCAAGATTGTACTTCATTTAGTGTTGCATCTACGACAATTTACACTTGTGTCTTTGAATTCCCTTTCTGTAAATGTATGTATGCATACATATGTATGCAGTTCGGGTCAGTTCGTGCTTGTGAATGGAACTAGAATATATTTAACAACTGGGTTCAGGGTATATCGTAGTCGAGCTCACTCGACTACAGCATTCTTACTTGTTTTGATTTATATTGCACAGCAATTTTTGGAAAAAAATCCCGCAAGCTTATGGATAATGTATCAAATCAACTGTAATATATTTAGATATAAATTGTGATAGAACAAAAAATCTTATTAACAAAATTCAATATTTTTGATGTTGTAGAAATTGAACATTTAGGTTGATGCATAAAAAAAACTGCTTAAACGTGATTTGAAAAGTTATTTGATATTGGTATACAAAATAGTTATGGTAACCGACAGTATTTATTTATTTATTGCTGGCTGCGGAAATCGGGCATGCAATCGGCACAATACCATTCGCCCACTGGCTCCTCATAGAGGCCCACACAGTAATAGTGAAACCACTCAGTGGGGCAATTTGGATTGTCGCAAGCAACCATATCGCCATAGGAGACCTGGCGGCATGTGCAATACAATGGTTCGTTTGGTGGAATTATTTCGGAATTTTCAGAAGCCACCTTTTTCTCTTTGATTACCTTCTTGGGTTTTTTTTTTTTTGGAGTCTCCTCATCCTCCTCATCCTCCACATCCTCCTCATCTGTGCAAGCTCGCTGCCTTTTAGCCAACGCTCTGGGTGAACTACGGGTTCCTGAGGTCGTCGGTTGTGACTCGGCATCCAAGCTACACCAAGGGCGCAGCATCTCATAAGTTCTTTCAAGCAGCTGAAATTTCTCATCGTATAAAACCCCGAAATCGTTAAACATTTGCCTAATGGACTCTCTCTCCGAATTGACCACCTCGCGGATCCCCGAGAATTGCATTTCCACAAATGCCTTCAAACGGCTGCGGAGACTTTCGGCCAAAGCCGCTGCCCGATTATCCATATTCTTCATCTCATAAACGTTCTGATCCAGGTCAATTAACAGTGGATCCAAAACGTCCACAAAAATATCACGTTCTTTTGCTGATGCCATTTTGTATAATTATTTTGTTTTTTAACTATTTTTCGTTCCTTAATTGCCGTTTACTAACAAAAACCAAGCGTCTATTTACGATTTACAAGCAGCTGCTCCTTTTTTTAAAGTTGTTTAAGGTTGCGCGCCAAACCTAGTCAGAGTAAATGAACAAAATATATGTTTTATGCAATCAAATCAGAAAAATAGTAAATACATATATTTACTTTAATCAGTAGCAGTATAATTTTAAGTGATGACTAACTGAACATAATCATAATATTATTTGGTATCGATTATTCACATGCAATATGCAAAAATTAATAAAATTAAATGAATAAGCAGTTTAAAAGTTATTATTTGAAATTAGTTGGGTGTGGAGTAATTTCGTTATGTGTGGAGCCAAGTCGATTATTTATGTATGCTGCACATGCTCTGGTCATCTTAAGTGTTTTCTCGATACCGCAACCAAAAAGTACTCGATATTTTCGATAGTAAAACAAATGCAAATTTCGAACGATTGACGATGACGAACGCTTAATGAGCAATGAATAAACAAATTGATTACATTATTAACGAATTTAAGTGCTTGTGCGTGTGCATTCATATCCATCCATTGCATTAAAGCCACCTGGCGCTGACAATCGCGGCACCAATCTCAACTGCATTGGTTGCTGCAGGCAATTAGACCAATAATTTGTTTGGAGGTGTGGAAAGATGACCGCCTCGGACAAGTATACTTATCAGCGGACCGTGCTATGTTTGGCCCGCGTACTGGCTGGCATACAACCCACGCCATGGGACAAGGTTGGTGCTCAGTGGGAGGGGAGAATGTGCTATGACTAGCTAGGGGCTGGAGGGTGGTAAGACAAGTTCTAAACTCTGACCGCGGAATTAAAAAATCGAAGTTTTGCGCAATTAGCGTTGACCTTGAAACGCAAAAGACATGCGTGTTCTGTGAGGGGGGTGTGTTTGGGATGTTGGTGCTTTGTTATTGTTATTTGTTGCTGACATTTGACATCTTTCGTGCAGGTGCAAACCCTATTCCGTTACTGTCCGCAGGAGAATGCATCGGGCGTATTTTGTTTGGATTCGAGGGCCCAGGATGCGGTCATTGCATTGGGCATTTACTTTCTGGAAGGTGGGTGCCAGCACGAATCACAAATCGTACCCTATCTACTGCGACTGGCCAAGAGCCTGCCCAAGGCCAGAATACATGATGAGCGCAGCAGTAAAGTCGAACGTGAGTGTATAGACAATAAATACCATAAATGGCCCCGACTAATTCAATATTCAATCGATGTTGTCGGTGATTTGCAGGTGTTCGCATTCCCGTAGCGGAGAAGTTTAGCTTCTGTTTGAACACACTGCTATCGGATATAGCAGCGAAATGTCCAGATTCGCGCGAGGAAATCATACTGAATCAGGTGGAGACGCTGGGCACACTGGCGAATATTGTGAAGCCCGGCAAGGATAGCAATTCGACCCCATCGCCAATGATTTTGTGCAATGCTACGGTTCCGTTGCTATTCGGCTTGGCCAGATCGATGGGTCGCTATGCGAGCAATGATCCGCCGCTGTTGTGCCGCATCTTTCCGCCGGAACAACTGCACATACAACGTGCCAGCGCTGGTGGTGGCAATGGCAATTACAATAATAGCTCCTTTAGCAGCAGTGAACGGCTGGCGACCACACAATTTCGTCCAATCATACCACGTTCGATGTCCGGCACCTTGGCCAACCATAATAATAATTCGATTTTGGATGACCATCATCATCGGCTGCGCCCATTGGGCTCTGGCAGGCAAAAGTCATCATTGCAGTCGTATTTCTCGGTGCCGTACGATCCACGCACGCATTTCTTTACACGCTACGGATCCAGTTTCAATCAGTTCCCACATATGCGTGTCAATCAATGCGAATCGCCTTGCAAGAGTGGACCAAAGCCATTGTATCGTGTACCACCATTTCCCATCCAGCATTTGCAGACGATCTTTGCGGTGTCCAAGAAGCTGCTGACCAAGGATACCCTTGACTATTTGGATGAGCTGGGCAGCGATATATTCTCGCTGCATTTGAATAATGGCAATTGCTACAAGAGCTTCTCCGAGATGCTCAATTTGGTGCTGGTCACATTGTTGCGCGAACTGTTGCAGCATCAGGTCGATCTGCCCACACCGTTCACCAAGGATGTGCAGGAGTTTGTCAAGCGTCTGTTTCTCAACGGTCAAACAGAGCTGCAGAACAAGCAGCAGGATCAGGAGCGCGAACGACGCGAAGAAAATGGCATCGCCGTCGTCAACAAATACAAAATCAATGTGATGGCAAATGCCGCCTGTGTGGATCTACTGGTTTGGGCCATACGCGATGAGACGGGTAAGTTAATGGCCACTTTCGTATAATCAAAGAAAAAAAAACCAAAAGAAAAACAGAAAATGGATAAAAAACGAAGTTGTCACTCACCCAATGGGAAATACGCTCGTCTTGAAAGTTTAATAAATTTTTGAGAAGTTTTTTAAAGTTCGACTTGCAGCCCTCAGCCAGATATTGACAATAAATCCTTTGCTTCTGTCCGTCTGAAATTACGAGTGAAAATATTCCAACATTTATTTCAAGAGTGTCAAAATTTCTGCCAAAATTGGCACATGAAATGAAATTGAAAAAAAAAAAAACACAAAAATGGATAAAAAATCAAAGTTTTCACTCACGCACTGCGAAAAACGCTCGTCTTGAAAGTTTAATAAATTTTTGAGAAGTTTTTTAAAGTTCGACTTGCAGCCCTCAGCCAGATATGAACAATAAATCCTTTGCTTCTGTCCGTCTGAAATTACGAGTGAAAATATTCCAACATTTATTTCAAGAGTGTCAAAATTTCTGCCAAAATTGGCACATGAAATGAAATTGAAAAAAAAAAAACACAAAAATGGATAAAAAATCAAAGTTTTCACTCACGCACTGCGAAAAACGCTCGTCTTGAAAGTTTAATAAATTTTTGAGAAGTTTTTTAAAGTTCGACTTGCAGCCCTCAGCCAGATATTGACAATAAATCCTTTGCTTCTGTCCGTCTGAAATTACGAGTGAAAATATTCCAACATTTATTTCAAGTGTCAAAATTTCTGCCAAAATTGACACATGAAATGAAATTGAAAAAAAAAAACACAAAAATGGATAAAAAATCAAAGTTTTCACTCACGCACTGCGAAAAACACTCGTCTTGAAAGTTTAATAAATTTTTGAGAAGTTTTTTAAAGTTCGACTTGCAGCCCTCAGCCAGATATTGACAATAAATCCTTTGCTTCTGTCCGTCTGAAATTACGAGTGAAAATATTCCAACATTTATTTCAAGTGTCAAAATTTCTGCCAAAATTGGCACATGAAATGAAATTGAAAAAAAAAACACAAAAATGGATAAAAAATCAAAGTTTTCACTCACGCACTGCGAAAAACACTCGTCTTGAAAGTTTAATAAATTTTTGAGAAGTTTTTGAATATTCGACTTGCAGCCCTCAGCCAGATATGAACAATAAATCCTTTGCTTCTGTCCGTCTGAAATTACGAGTGAAAATATTCCAACATTTATTTCAAGTGTCAAAATTTCTGCCAAAATTGACACATAAAAAAATGAAATTGAAAAAGAAAAAAAAAACACAAAAAAGGGAAAAAAATCAAAGTTTTCACTCACGCACTGCGAAAAACACTCGTCTTGAAAGTTTAATAAATTTTTGAGAATTTTTTTAAATTTCGACTTGATACCTCAGCCAGATATTAAGAATAAATCCTTTGCTTCTGTCCGTCTGAAATTACGAGTGAAAATATTCCAACATTTATTTCAAGTGTCAAAATTTCTGCCAAAATTGACACATGAAATGAAATTGAAAAAAAAAAACACAAAAATGGATAAAAAATCAAAGTTTTCACTCACGCACTGCGAAAAACACTCGTCTTGAAAGTTTAATAAATTTTTGAGAAGTTTTTTAAAGTTCGACTTGCAGCCCTCAGCCAGATATTGACAAGAAATCCTTTGCTTCTGTCCGTCTGAAATTACGAGTGAAAATATTCCAACATTTATTTCAAGTGTCAAAATTTCTGCCAAAATTGGCACATGAAATGAAATTGAAAAAAAAAACACAAAAATGGATAAAAAATCAAAGTTTTCACTCACGCACTGCGAAAAACACTCGTCTTGAAAGTTTAATAAATTTTTGAGAAGTTTTTGAATATTCGACTTGCAGCCCTCAGCCAGATATGAACAATAAATCCTTTGCTTCTGTCCGTCTGAAATTACGAGTGAAAATATTCCAACATTTATTTCAAGTGTCAAAATTTCTGCCAAAATTGGCACATGAAATGAAATTGAAAAAAAAAAACACAAAAATGGATAAAAAATCAAAGTTTTCACTCACGCACTGCGAAAAACACTCGTCTTGAAAGTTTAATAAATTTTTGAGAAGTTTTTTAAAGTTCGACTTGCAGCCCTCAGCCAGATATGAACAATAAATCCTTTGCTTCTGTCCGTCTGAAATTACGAGTGAAAATATTCCAACATTTATTTCAAGTGTCAAAATTTCTGCCAAAATTGGCACATGAAATGAAATTGAAAAAAAAAACACAAAAATGGATAAAAAATCAAAGTTTTCACTCACGCACTGCGAAAAACGCTCGTCTTGAAAGTTTAATAAATTTTTGAGAATTTTTTTAAATTTCGACTTGATACCTCAGCCAGATATTAAGAATAAATCCTTTGCTTCTGTTCGTCTGCTGTCAAAGGTGAAAACTGAAATGCGAATGGGTTAAACGGAAACAGGAAATGTCAACTTTGGAAAGTGTTGATATGATGAAAATGATACATATAATGTTATCGATTTCGATTTTTAATTAGATCATGCCTGCCTGGGTGTATGTGTAGCTTCGGTGTCGGGCTCCGAGGATAGCTTTTATATTATTGGTTGTTTTTTTCCTATTTCTATTTTTGTGTTTGATATTTGCTTTTTTTCTTCGTACAAAAAAAAACACGTAATCTTTTTACAGTTGATGTCGACTATAACGTGCCATCATTGCAAAATGGCTTGCATTTTTTATTGAAAAAAGGTCAAGAGCAGTTCCTGCGCCACACACCCCCTCCCCCTCCCCCTGCCCCTGCCCGCCTATCACAATTGTTAATTATGCCAATAGTTTTGTTGATTTCTGATTACCTGGTTATTGATTAATTTCTGTTCTTTTGTTCCGTGATCATTTCCATCACATTCGACACTGGATCATGGGAATCCCATTCGAATCCCATTGTGTTGTGCATGCTGCTCCATCCAAAAGTACAAAAAAAAAAAAATAAATGTTTGAGGTTGTCGTTTTTTTTTTGTTTTTGAATTTCCGTTTCTGTTTCCCTGCAGCTATGTGTCTATGACATGTTTCTAATCGTTTCAAATGCTACCCACAGAGGCGGACAAGCTGTGCGGACGACTGTCACAGAAACTCAATCTGATGTTGAGCCATAAGATCGTGATGGATCATATGCCGCTGCTTATGGTCTGTTTGGAGGGATTGGGCAAGCTGGCCCAGAAATTTCCAAATATTGCCGGCACATCGATATCGTATCTGCGTGATTTTCTCGTCGATCCCAGCCCGATATTGGGTAAACTGCATACGTATGCAATGCAAACGATTGCGCTGCAAAAGAAGGAGAAGGAACTAACGCCATTCAAGATTGTTGTCCAGCATTCGGATTCGCGTTCGGTTGTCGACATCTTTGGCGATAATCAAAAGCAGCAAGGCACCGGCCGCAGTGGTCATGCGGCCTTCGAGGCACTACGTGATGCAGCAATTGAGAATCTATCGATTGCCCTACGCTCTGCTCACACACTGGACCAGTTCTGTGTGCCCGCTTTGGTTGCGAACGTCTCCAATCGTCTCTTCACCGCCGAGAAGCACGAGAGGTGAGTCTATCGCATTGCCATACTTATTGTCAGTTATTAATCATTAAACTTGTAATCTCCACAGTGAATCAACGCTAGTCAGCTTGAACATAATTGTAATGCTGGGTCACGTCGCCGTCGCATTGAAGGACACGTCGAAGACGACACAGAACATACTGCAGTTCTTCATACAGCGCTTCTGCAAGGTGCCGTCGGAGCAGAATGCATTGATTGTCGATCAGCTTGGCTGCATGATCATCTCGCAATGTGAGACGCACATTTTTGATGAGATCATGAAGATGTTCTCGCGCGTCACCGTACAATCGGCATCGCTGGCATATAACTCAGATCCGGAGAATCGAAAGCAATTCCATCATGTCTCCGATGCGGTGGTGAATGCATTGGGCAACATTGCTGGCAACATTCAGGGCGATGCCGAGATGCTTGAGCTGCTGGGCAAACTGTTGGAGTTGTTTGTCCAAATTGGACTCGATGGCGAGCGCTCATATGATAATACGCCGGGCGCCCAAAAGGCCAGCTCCCGTGCCGGTAACCTGGGCATGCTAATACCCGTAATTGCTGTTCTCATGCGTCGTCTGCCGCCGATCAAGAATCCGCGTCAGCGTCTCCACAAGCTCTTCAAAGACTTTTGGGCGTACTGTGTTGTCATGGGATTCACAAATGCCCGACTCTGGCCAGCCGATTGGTATCAGGGTGTGCAGCAGATAGCGGCCAAATCGCCGCTGCTCATCTCGCAGACGGCACACAAATCGGATATGCGGGAACTCAACTATACTCTGGCAATTAAGAGCGATTCGGTGAATGAGCTGCGCAGCCAAATTCTGGTGCTGCTCGAGCATTCCTCGGACAATGTGGCTGCTTGCATCAATAAGCTCAGCTTTGCCCAGTGCACCTATCTGCTCAGCGTGTATTGGCTCGAAATGCTGCGCGTCGAGAATGCCGATGAGCCCAGCCTGGAGCCCATTATGAGCTATCTGTGCGATACGGCTCTCCAAAGGGACAAAACCAACATTTGGCAGTGCGTCAAATGGTGAGTCATCCAAAGTAATCTAATTTATGCCTATATATTGAGATTATTAATGCAATTTTTTCACAGCGTTGCCGATCAGGTGTTTGAGAAGTTTCGCAATGTGCTCTATGCGCACGATGAGATCCGGGAGAAGGTGCTGGAATCGCAGGCGACACTGCTGTTGGTGTACTTCAATCACATCCATAAGCAGATCCAGCTGGTGGCGGATCAGTATCTATCGCAGCTGGTCGATCGTTTTCCGCATCTGCTGTGGAATCGTCGTGTGTTGTGGTGCATGCTGGACATACTACAGTTGCTGGCGTACTCCTTGTCACTGGATCCGAACGAGGAGACACCCATATTGCGTGTAGTCTCAACGCCGTATACGCTGCAGCTGATGGACTCGCTGCCGGCACGTGAGCTCCGTCTCAAGGATTTCGCCGATCGCTGTCAAGGCATTGTGAACGAGGCAATGAAGTGGGCGCCACGCTCAACACGCTCCCATCTGCAGGAGTATCCCAATCAGATACCCACACCGGTGCTGGCCCATCACAGCGGCCTGGCGTTGGCCTTCGATTCGGTTGTCAACAGCAGCACCCTGCATCCGGGTAATGCGCTGAGCACGCTCAGCAAGCGACCCAGTTGCGTTAACTCGGATACGCCGCGATTCGTATCCGTGCTGTGTCTGCGCAGCAAATACGCCGGAGAGATAAGCGGCATGCTGGCCGTATTAAGTGAACAGGATAAAGTTGGCCTCGCCGATCGACTGGTGAGTGATGTGTGGGGTGCCTGTGCGGAGAAGAGCGATGCTCGGCATCGTGGCGCCTTGTGGCGTGCCACTGCCTATCTGATCATCTGTGCCGAGATCGATAGGAAGCTGCTGCATGCGGTGGCCAGTTCGCAATTGGAACTGTTTACGGAGTCAGCGATGGAAACGGCTGTCGAGTGCTGGCAATGGGTGCTAACGGCTCGTCAGGATCTCGAGCTGTGCTTCATCCAGGAGATGGTCAGTGCATGGCAGACAACGTTTGAGAAGCGCATGGGTCTATTCGCCTGGGAAATGGAGAGCACCAATCCACTAGCCGCCTATGACGGCTGCAAATTGGTCAGCAAACCCATCTTGATTGCGCCGCATCTCATCTGGCTGCAGTTACTCTCCGAAATGGTGGACACCGCCAAATATTGTAATCGCGACAAAGTGGAAATGTTCTGTCTGCTTTTGCATCGCTGTCTGCCCATATTGAAGAGCAGTCGACAGAATCGTCAGGTGGCAACAGTTGGTTGCCGCTTCAAGTTGCTGCAGTGCGGCCTGTTTCTGCTCCAGGGGAATACGATACCCAAATCGCTGGCACGCAACATATTGCGGGAGCGCATTTATTCGAATGCTCTCGATTACTTTTGCGGTCCGCCCACGTGCCCCAGTCAGAGCCGGGAACAGCTGCTCGAGGACATATTGATCTTGCTCAAATTCTGGCAAACGATGCGCAGCGAAAAGAAGCATCTGGTCACATCGGAGGTGGGTGATTATGATATAACCAGCGCATCGGTTAGCTCCACCCAAATGCTGGCGGTGCGCAATAATCCAGAGACGGCATCCCTCATCAGTGGTGGCGCCGACTATGCTCGCTCCATGAGTGCAACGGGCAACGCAAGCGGCTGGTATAACACCATACCACATTCAACGTCCACGTTGTCGAAGCGTTCGTATCGCTCCAAGCGTTTGCAATACCAGAAGGATTCATATGACAAGGATTACATGAAGAAGCGCAGTCTGATACTCGAGCTGCTTGCCGTCGAGCTGGAGTTCCTCATCACCTGGTATAATCCCAACAGTCTGCCCGATCTGATAGTGCCAGGTATGGTTGCCAGTTGCATTTATCCTCTTTGATGGGTTGTAATAAATTGAAATCACTCTCTCTGATTTGTTGCAGGCGAGGAGCAGATCACTGAGTGGCGGAGTCGTCCGTACAAGCCGAATGTTTGGCGAGACTACGCACGTTTGGCATGGTGCTACAATCCGGCGCTGGCCGTCTTCCTGCCGCAGCGCATCAAGAATGCAGAGACCATTGACGAGGAGGTGTCGCGACTCGTCTGCTCCGATCCGATAGCCGTTTGTCATATACCAGAGGCTTTAAAATATTTGTGCACCACCAAGAATTTACTGCAAGAGAGTCCCGATCTTGTCTACATACTGTCCTGGTCAGCGGTGACGCCCATCCAAGCGCTCTCATACTTCTCGCGACAATATCCATCGCATCCGCTAACCGCACAGTATGCGGTGAAGACGCTCAGCTCGTATCCGGCGGAATCTGTGCTGCCGTATATACCGCAACTGGTCCAAGCGTTGCGTCACGACACCATGGGCTATGTGGTGGAGTTCATTAAGAATATATCGAAACGTTCGCAGATAGTTGCCCATCAGCTAATCTGGAACATGCAGACAAACATGTACATGGACGAGGATCAGCAGCATCGTGATCCCAATCTATATGAGGCATTGGATGTGCTAACCCAGAACATCATTGCCTCATTCTCCGGCGCCGCGAAACGTTTCTATGAGCGTGAATTTGATTTCTTTGGCAAAATCACAGCCGTATCCGGCGAGATACGATCCTTCCCCAAGGGCATTGAGCGCAAGAATGCCTGCTTGACGGCACTGAGTCGCATCAAAGTGCAATCCGGCTGCTATCTGCCATCCAATCCGGAGGCAATGGTACTCGATATTGAATACAGCAGCGGTACGCCCATGCAGAGTGCGGCCAAAGCACCCTATTTGGCCAGATTCCGTGTCTATCGCTGTGGCATCACCGAGCTCGAGACACGCGCCATGGAAGTATCCAATAATCCGGTAAGACACAATCTGGCTCATCATCTCTACTCTAGTTTCGAAGCTATCTCAGAGCCCCTATGTAGCAAGACTCTAGTCAACAAATTGAGAATTCGACTGGAGATACCCCTTAAAAATCGATCGATTGTTGCCATGAGGGAAGCTATATGCTATATACCATAACAATATACTCCTATCGAGTGACATCGTTGTCTAATTCCCTAGTATTCCATAGGGGAGCTTAACTGGAAATTCGAACTGTGTTTCCGAATTTCAATGCAGTTTTCAGAGGTCAAATCGAAATTGAAATTGGAAATTTAGTAAAAAAATTAGAGAGGCTTTTTTTAAATCCCAAACTATGGAGTTTTTAGATGTTTATGTTTAGAAATATTTTCAATTATTAAGAAATTTTAACTCAGGAACTACTTAAAAAAATCCTTTCCCAATCCTTTCAAAAAATGGTAGATTCTCGACTGCCTTACTAAAGTTTAGCTGTCGTCAGCTTTTGAGGCTATTCACGATTTTCAGATAAACTGAAATGCAGTTTTTTAAACTATGTTTGGCTTCAAATAGTAAAAAATAGAAGCTAAAAAAGAATTCTTCTGCCATGTGCAAAAATAGAAAACAAAAACACTCGAAAACTACTGATAAATAATAATATCCTTAGTTTTATGAGCTAATCCAGAGCAGCTCTGTCTCAGTCTAACTCTCTCTCTCTCTCTCACTCTCTCTCTCTCTCTCACTCACTCACTCACTTTCTCTCTCTCTCTGTATCTTTGTCTAATGTGTGCTTGAGCAGAATTCACAGGAGGATGCCCATATGACGCTGGGCGTCGAATCGTGGCAGGCAGCCATATTCAAGGTGGGCGACGATGTGCGCCAGGATATGCTGGCACTGCAAGTGATCACCATATTCAAAAATATCTTCCAACAAGTTGGCCTGGATCTGTTTCTGTTCCCCTATCGCGTTGTTGCCACTGCGCCAGGCGTAAGTATTACAATCTATATAACATATAATTGTTGTTAACTATTTGCGGTTGTTGCACAGTGCGGCGTCATTGAGTGTGTGCCCAATGCCAAGTCACGCGACCAGCTGGGCAGACAGACAGATTCGGGTCTATCCGAGTACTTCCAGCATCAGTATGGCGATGAGAGCTCCAAGGAGTTTCAAGCGGCGCGCGCCAATTTTGTGAAATCGATGGCCGCCTATTCGCTAATTGGATATCTGCTCCAAATCAAGGATCGACACAATGGCAACATCATGATCGACAAGGATGGCCACATCATACACATAGGTATACATATATTTATATATCTATATATTTATATATATATATCATCTGGCTGTGCACTAAACTCTTTCTAAAATTGATCCGAAACAGATTTTGGTTTCATGTTCGAATCATCGCCGGGCGGCAACATTGGCTTTGAGCCGGACATGAAGCTCACCGACGAGATGGTCATGATAATGGGCGGCAAAATGGAGGCGCCCACCTTCAAATGGTTCAGTGAGCTGTGCGTGCAGGCATTCCTCGCTGTGCGACCCTATCAGGATGCGATTGTATCGCTGGTATCTCTAATGCTCGACACGGGTCTGCCCTGTTTCCGCGGACAGACGATTAATCTGCTCAAGCAGCGATTTGTGGCCACCAAGAATAACAAGGAGGCCGCCGCCCACATGTTGGCCGTTATACGTAACTCGTATCAGAATTTCCGAACGCGTACCTACGACATGATCCAGTACTATCAGAACCAGATACCCTACTAAAGTCTTCTCTACCAATGTAGTTTTCTTATTTTTGTTTCTATTTTTATTTATTTTGCTTCTTTTTTTTGTTGTACGTTTTGGTTTTATTGCTTGCAAGGTTGTTGATTGAGTAGTGTTCTGGTTTTGGGGTTCATTGACTGGCCAATTGCTGTATTATTTATTATATATATATATTTATATACTTATTATATATATATATATATATATATATTATTATACTTATTATTTTCATAATTTGTCTTGTTTTTTATATGTGCGTTTTGTATGTGTGTTTTTGTTTTTGTATTTAAAAGCTGTTACAATTTTCGAAGATTTTACGAAGAATACTAAATCAATTATAGGGCAATATGTTGTACAATGTATTTGTTACCTACATGTATACAACCAATACATATTACTTACATATTTATATATCAGTATATATATATATATATACATACCTATGCCAAAATACCGATACAGCAAATAATTAACGGGCTTCAAGTTGCGAGTTGATCACAAATAATTCCATATATCTATATATTAAAAGAATACAATAATTGCATTATTTATCTACTTGCAATATTTAGCCATTGTGCATTTTTTGTGTGTTTAAAAATGTATGTACAAGTACTTACGCGTTGTTTGTTGAAATTCAAGGAAACTGAATAAATAAAAGGAATATTTATTTGAAGTTCTGCTTGATTCGATAAATACAGTCAGTTTCAAATGACGTTCAAACAGAACAGCTCCACATTTAGCAGAACTGTTGTGAGCTCTGTTAATGTTAAAATGTTTCATAGGCAGTGTTGAAAAGCGTTTATCTGGGCATGCAGAAGAAGAAGCAGATGAAGAAACGGGGCTGACAGAAAGAATAGCAGGAAAGAAGCTAAAAGTACGCCTACAATATCGAATAATTATCGTGCAATGTTCTTTTCATTATCACTCGTTTGCTTTGGCACTTCATTCGTCGTTTAGTTGCTTCTCATACACGAACGAACGTGAACGTGGAACGCGCGGCGCATATTATTTTTCGTTTAGTGAAAGTGTAAGTAGTGTTGCCTGCCTCGCTGTGGTTGTTGTTGCAGCAGCAGTTGTAGCGACGACGTTTTGTGCACAATACACACGGCCGCCATATTAAAATGGGCAGAAAAAGGTAGTCGATAAAAAAGCATACGCATAATACACAATACTCTCTGGTTCTTGTCTGACAGTGCCAAATATTGTTGTACAACATTCAACATACAACATGAAACTACCAGCCAACGTGTGTGTGTGTGAGAACAGCGAAAGTAATTAGAACGAAAACGAAGCAAACGCAAATGAAATATACGAAAATGAAGCAAAACCAAATAGCAAATAGCAGCGAGAAGTGTTGCGCGTGAAGAAGCAGCAGCGCATAGTTGGAGCGAATAAAAAAAATATAGAAACTCTAATAGAAAACTATGCAAAAGCAAAAAAAAACCAAAGGAATTCTGTGTACGAAGTGCTAAAATCTTGTTAAATTTCAGTTGTACAAACGGCTATTCATTTTTTTTTTCCACAACGACACAACGAATAAAAAGTATATACGGAAGCAAGGTGTATAGCGAAAGACGAAACGAAACGAAAAAAGGCAGCGGCAGCGGGTCGCGCTCTCTGTGTATACTACATATGTATGTGTATATGTGTATATGTATGTATGCATGCATGTGTGTGTAAGAGCGTGTGTATGTGTGTGTCGCTTCATGCATGTGTGCGTGTGCGTGAGGCGGCGACAGCAGTAGCTAAAAGAAAGCAGTGAAGAAATATATATGTGAAAAAGAAAAGAAAGAAATGATAGCAGCGCAAAAACGAAAGAAAAGTTATACATATGTATGTATATATATACTTATGTATGTATATTTGTATATCCTACATAATAATGGAAAAGCAGTTCTAGCAACGAATTTTTTCTCTTTTTTTTTTGTGGTCAGTGAGCAGCAAGCTGAGCTAAAACATTCAAATTAGTACACACATACACATGTAAATGCACACACACACTCACATTCGTTTCTGCTAATGCAAAAGAAGAAATTGCGTTACACAAGCGCCCCTTTTACCGCTGCGCCGCCTCAGCCAGCCGCACTTTGGCTATGTATGTGTGAGAACAAGTGCCTTAATCAGCTTGCCCCCGTATATATGTGTGTGAGTGAACGCGTGCGTGCGTTAGTATGCGTTTGTGCTATTTAATAAACTATATATTTATTATTATTAGTTATTATTTCTTTATGGTTTCGTTTCCTTCTATTTTTTTTTTTTGTTTGAGTGTCCTAACAGTTGCATAGGTACATAGTACATGAGTATGTACATACTATGTAAACTGAATTATAAAATGAAAAAAAAAACATTGATTATGCGTTGGCGCGCCGATCTGTTTCTTGCAGTCCATCAATGTTGCACAGTGGTGCCAGATCAATGCAGTGGGCAAGTGCTGTTATTGTTGTTGTTGTTAATGTTGATCTTGAAATGAACTATAAAATAAAAGTTAAAATTGGAAAAAAAGAAGCATTTTTGAAATTTAAAAGAGTTGCAATATCATGGGAAATATCATATTCGTATATACATAAATATATATATATATATATATTATTTTACATAATATTTAAAGTGTATAAAATATTGTAGAGCAATTCGGTTTTTGTGCGTGATTTGAATTCCAAATTTCTACATTACATTTTGCATTTACCGTTTGAGTATTATTATTATCGGAGTATTGTCTCAAGGTTACTTGGGGCAGCTTGTGAGATGCACCACTGTGCAAGAATTCTGCGCACATGCTACTTAACGGCTTAACAATAAAGACCCGACCCCGCTCAAGGGAATTTCAATTAAATAAAACGAAAATTTGTGCAAATTTGTCGCTGTCACGCTGTTGTCATCCATCGTTGCAAAGTGCAACCAGCCAGCGACATGCAAACCGCCCGAAGTACACACACACACACACACGAATATGGTTGTATGAGATACAACGTAAGCTAAAGTCCCAATAGGACTTGTAATTGACCATCCAAAAGCACTTATCGCTGCATGCCTTTTCTGATCAAATTCTTAAACGCTTTGGCTAGTTAGAACTTTGAACAGGGGAGGGGGATGATGGGCGGTTGGTCACGGTAGTCGTTGTTCGTGAAACACGCTCGATTTTGGTCAGGGACAAGTGTAGTGCCATGATGACACATGCGGTATTTACTTTCGCCAAAGGCCAACAGAAAAACTGTATAGAAGTGAAAACAAAAATGGGTAAAGTTACAGACTGAACAAAACTTTGGTTAGCATTTTGGAAACTTTGCCACTGAACTATGATATTTGGAGATATTTAAAACTTGTCATTTATAGATGTAGAAAGTGTGTTTACATGATGAAAAGGTGGCACACACAACTATTAAAGTTCAAAGGGTAGCTGTCAACTTAGTGCGTGCACGTGTGTGTGCATAGGCACGAGCTAGTGCGTGTGTACGGAAGAGCGGGAGAGCGGAAGTGGAAGCAGGAGAGCAAGTGGCGCCTCTGCTGCTGCTGCGGCTGCTGCTTGGCAACTTAGTCGCTTAGTGTAAACCGTTTGCTGCACGGCTCCTCTGCCGGGCCACAGCTGTTTCCATGCACGTTTGTTTTTCGTGCTTGACTGCCTGCCTGTGTGTGCCTGTAAGAGAAAGAGAGAATGGGGAAGGGAGATAGAGAGAGAGAGAGAGCACGTGCATGTAGGCTGGCAACACTTTTACGCCTGCGTTGTCCTTCGCCTGCGCGTGACATTCCGATACTTATTTCTTTGTACTAAGCTTTTGCACGCCGCAAACTTTTATCGATTATTCAACGGAGCCCAGCAGCAGCCCCAATTGGACTTAGTTTTCTGTGTGTGTGTGTGTGTATGTGCGAGTAAGTGTGACTTTGGTTTTTGTTTGCTGTTCTGTTTGTTTCACAGTTTCCTTGCAAATCGATTCGGTTGGTGTCAGTGTTGTAAAGCAGCACTAGTTGCGCCCATTGCAGCACTGACAACCGGCCACCTAACTCCATTAACAGCGCCAGTAGCAGGCAGCAGGAGCAGCAGCAAAAGCCGACTGTAAAAATCGGAGTGTTTTTAGTCAACGCTGACGCCGCTTGACGCTGGCGTCCTGTGCACCGCGTGCTCTTCGTATTTTTAAACGCTTATCGCACGTCTTAGTCGAAAGCAGCAGCGAAAGCCTCGCTGGTTGATTTTTTTTTTTACTATAATAAAATCAATGTGAGAATTGTGGTCGTGAAATTTAGCAATAATTTATATATATTTGTTTTATTTTTTTCATTCATAGTTGGAGTTGCTTTTTGGTTTGTCGGTCGGTCGGTTAGTCAGCTGCTACCAATGTGATTGCTTACATAATTGCTGTATTTCGTGGGTGTGTGTGTGTGTGTGTGTGTAGGGCCTGCAAGCGGCTGTGAAATGCACACACACCCACACATACACATCCACACACACACTCATGCATAACAGCTGTTCAGCTGACATTTCGCTTCATTCTTATTCATACCCCTTGCTGCAAGTGTATTATAATGTTTCGATCAGTGCCAAGTCTGTGTCGTGTTTGTAACCAAATAATTCCCACAGTATTGAGACTATATCTTCGGAGCTAGAAACTGCTTTTGACACTTTTGACACACCAGATCAAATGTTTTGCTTGTTTTGTACCTTATAGAGCTTGCATAGGGACAATCGGCCAACAACTGTGTTGTATGAAATTGGACATTTTGTAGCAAGGATCAGAAATATATAGTACACTTCTATCTATGTTTGTCATGAGAGCTCCTCTCTTGTTTTTATGTGACATTCTTTGTTGCTTGCGTTAGTTGTGTTTTTTTTTTTGTTTTTGCTCTGTGTGTGTGAAAAGAGTACAAGAGATGACCAAAAGTAACGTTGAAAAGAGCGCAGAGAGCGAATTTCACAGCTAATTAAAAACTGGTGATCCACCAATACATGCTAATATATGTAATTCCCGCTCCCTCATTCGCGCTCTCTCTCTCTCAAAGTCTCTTTGCGCTGGTAACAGTGGTGATCAGCTGTTTTTGACCACATAACCGCAATGTTGAAAATACCACAATCAGAAAAACTAAGTCGCCATTGACTTAAAAGGTGAACCCCACACTTCCCCTCGCTTATCAATAAGAATTTCGTTTGATATCTGCTGATAGTAACCACAAGAAAATATAAAAAAACAACAACAAATATCAAGATTTAAATTTAAAACATCGTCGCACGCAAAAGAGAGCCCAACACTCAAAGTATTCTTTATTCTTTGAGAGGGCAGCGATAAGATTATGCTATCCACTAATTCACATTTTCTTTGTTTTTTTTATACATACATATATATATATATATACGTAGCATTTTTCGTATAGTACAATTGTTAAACAACAAACAAACAAAGAACAGCAAAATGAACTTATCGAAAATTTGGTAGAATTCACTAATTTCACAACGCATGTGTGTATGTGCGTGTGTACATAACGAAAGGATCACAGACACGCATGCAGAATTCGTAGCACGCTTCTCGGCGCACAGCAGATGCGTGTGTTTCAAGATCTCGCCAGGAATGTCCGAGTGTCCATTGGTTAAATGGCAACGCACGCAAAAAACGTTTTTGTTTCGCGCGTGTGCCAATAAATAATGTGACTAAAAATACATGGTACGGGCGGAGAAGAGAGCGAAGAGCGCAAAATATGAAGATGGCCGACGACGACAACAACAACAGCAGCAGCAATGTGAGACAAATATGAGAAGCGCGCGCGGGGGCGTTACCCCAACCATCCCATCCACTGTTAGCTGGTCTCAGGCTACCAAAAAAGAAAAAAAAATAGATATATATATATATATATATATTTATATATAAAAGAAGCGAGTGACGACTAAATGGGCCACACTCAGGAAAGCGTTGGGGTGGGAGGGGTGATGCTAATTGAAGGGGAGGTGTGTGTGGGGGGGCAGTCCTTGTGTGTGTTTGTTTATTGTTTGCTCGATTGCTCGTTGATGTGTGCTACGTTTCAAATTCAATTAAGCAACTTAAGCAAATCGACCAACAGCCAAATTCAATGGCTATCGAATATATATATTCGCTCTCTCTCTCTCTCTCTCTCTGCTGCTCTCTCTCTTTCTCTCTGCTGCTGTTTGTCTTTCGTTTGACGCTGCCAAAATGTTTGCCATGTCGTTTTGAACCTTGATGGATTTACTGTTGTGCCTGCTGGCAGATAGAGAAAGAGAGAAGCAAAGAGCGCAAAAGAGAGAGATTGGTGTGGTTGGTTGCCTGCAAACATATTCATTGGCAAATGCCATAGCATACATTTTGGGAGTATGAAGATGTTTGCGACATTCCCCCTCCACTTCCTGCCCCTCCCCTACCAACTTGTCACCTTGCCCTTACTGCGTGGAATTTATCAGTGTGTCTCTTTTGTTCGCTTTTGTTTTTTTTATTTTATTTTGCTTCAGCTTGGGTCGCCTTAGTTGCGCATCGATTCTATTTTAGCGCCAGGGTTGCCAGGTTTTCGGAAATTGATCTAATAATCGATATACATGTCAAAATCTAAACATGGCTTTTGAGCTTTTGATGTAAAAGAACAAAAGGGAATAGAAAAGTAAAATATATTTTCGTTATTCACAAAAAGAAAAACCGTACATCGCATTTGCCTCTATAGCAATTCAAATCCTGTTGAAAATGAGCTCATGCCGTGGAATGACTTTATTGTTGACATACCAATTCACATACATACACACACGCACACACACCCATTGCGGCATTTCAAATGTCTACCGCATTACGTCGACGTCAACGTTGCCGTCGTCGCTTGCAGAGAGCAGCGTCATCATTCTTTTTGGCTGACAGTTTATTTAGAAAAAACCGATATCCCCAGCCCCTGCAACCTCCCCTCTCCGCCTCGGTGTTTGCTCTTGCGAATCTGATATGCCCCTATTTATTTGCAATCCCCTCGCCTCGTTTTTGTTGTTTGTTTTATGTAGTTTTGATCAAATATATTGCATGCAATGTGTCTTGTGTGAGTGTGTGTGTGTGTGTGTGTGTGAGGGGCATCTTGCGTGGCATCGGGTCATATATTTTGTTTTGGCTGCCTTCTCTCTCTCTCTCGCGCGCTTGTACGGCGTGTTTTATTGGTGCTCTAGTTAATTTTAAATGGTGTCATTGTCAAGCAAGCTTTCGCGCTCACTCTAGCTACCTATATGCATATATGCATTTGTATATGTAACTTTTGGTCACTTCCACCTGTCTTTCTCTCACTCCCAGTTTGTTGTGTGCACTTAATGCATTTTTGTGGTACTCAATTACTCAATTTTCTATTTAATTTAAATGACTGATGTGGACCAAACACACACACACACACACACAGATGGGTTGTGTGCGCAAATGAAATGTGCTCATCTTGGAAATAGCATACGTAGTGGCGCTGGATTTAGTGCCGGCGTCAGCTGTTGTCAGCGTTGGGCCACTTCGCAAATGGGGTCAATCAGGCGCAGCCACGCCCCAATCCAGGGCAACACATAAATGCACACAAACTGACCTAAGCCAGAGTAACCCCCCTCCTCCTCTCCTCCCCACATAGACTTGCAGCAGCCACTAAAGCTTTGGCTGGCTCCACTCAGTAAAAGTGTGTGTGTGTGTGTGAGTGAGTAATTGCAAGCTATTTATTTTCGTGACAGCAAGCAACAATAACATGCACTGCCTGCCACTCAATCAATTTCTCTATTTACTTAGTTGCTCGTTTAAAATGCTGCTCCTTTGCCCTTTTTGTTTGGCATTGCACATTAAACTTGAAGCATTGCCAATAATGAAAAAAAAAAAAAAATGAAAGAATCGAAGATAATGGGAAGAGAAAAAACCATTTCTAACTGCATTGCGTGTGTGAGTGTGTTAGTGTGAATGCAAGTTTTGTGTAAAGTGTTGTCCAATTACCAAAAAAAAAAAAATAAAATAAAGAAAGAAAAGGACAGTCGCCGCAAGAGGCAACAACAATAAACAACGTGTGACGTGTGGCATTGAAACATAAGTGGAACTAGAATACTTGCAGCGCCGCTGTGAATGCGAGTGTGTGTGTGTGTGTAAAAGTGAGTGTACATTTTTGTGAATGAGTGAGAGCGTCACAGCATTAGCAACAATGGGAAAGAATTACATTACAGTTACCGTTCCGATTACATACGGCAAACAGGAACAAAACTAAGCCATGAAAGCAGAGAGAAATGGGAAGAGTGAAAGAGAGAGAGAGAGAGAGATAAAAAGTGTCGCGCGGAAGCTGCAAACAAACACGTGACGTGACTGCGATTATTAATTTTTTTTTTTATTTGTTGTATTTGGCTTGTGTTTTTTTTTACATATATATATATGTACAAATACTATACTATATATATACATATATATATATATATATATATATAAATATATGTATACATGCTTTGCAATGTTTAATAAAATTTCAATTCTTTATCGATTGCTTGCAGCCGTTTTACAGTTTCAATTTGATCATTTTGACGATTGTTATGTCTGTGTGTGTTAACCAACCAACCAACCAACAATAAATAACAGTAACGCGTGTATTAGTGCCGACTATTTGGACAACAGCCGTCGCATCACAATATCCACATCCACACGGAAGCCAGCCAGACGCAAATAAACAAACCGAAAGTAACAAAATAAGCAAAGCAGATATCAAAACAATAAACATCAACAACAACAACAACCAATCACAATTACAAAAACAATAACAATAGCAATAAAAACATTTATCTAAATATTAAAGCTAAAGCAAAAGAGAGGCGAGTGTCAGCTGTGTACAAATCACGACGCGTGTGTCTTGTATTATTTTTTTTTTTTACTAAAAAAAAAAAGAAAACGATTCTGCCTGCGAAACGCGATTTCTTCCAACCAACCTGCTGTGTTTGTCGTCCTCTGTGTGGGGACGAAAGACAAGTGACCTTCCAACCTCATATTCAAACATTGTCTGCAAAATCAAAACAAAAAGAAACGGAAGCAAAATTAAACAAAACAAAACAGAACCAACCAAACTATCCAGAGTATCAAAAATATTAATCAAATAAAAAGCGATCAACATAACTCATTTACCAAACTGACCTAGTGCGAGTGTAAAGGAGTGATTGACGAAGAGAGAGAGAGAGGGAGAAGCAGCAGCAGCAGCAGCACAGCATCGTCACCATGAGCGGTCGTCCAAGAACCTCCTCCTTCGCAGAGGGCAACAAACAGTCACCAAGTCTGGTGCTAGGCGGCGTCAAAACCTGCAGTAAGTATAACAATCACAATTCTAACAAAAAACATATTACGTATCTATGCCATTCTAGTCCATTACAGTCTGTTCCTACATGGACGTGTTTTGGAGCACTTTCATTTGCCATTTGAAACAAGTGCTCCAAAAACTGTTCACTTATCAAAAAAGTGACACAGAGAAGCTCAAAATTGAAATGTCACTGCAAAATAACAAATTTTACAACACTTTTTTCAGTTTGCCTGACCTTCATTCCGATATGCCCCACATACATACATAAAAGGGAGGAAGAGGGGGAAAGAAAGCTGTAGCTTGGTTAAACATTATCAGCAGCTTTTAGTTTTTCGTCTGTTATCAGCTGTTTGAGCGAATTTCTAGCAACAGCTGATTGGTGGACTGCCTTGCGACACCGAGCGAGCTGGTCTTGAACACCTGGTGAACACATAACCCAAAATACACAAAGCTAATACAATTAGAGTGTATAAGAGCTTTTAGGATAGAGATTTAGAGATAGAGCCAGAAAGAGAGAGTGAGACAGAGAGGTCGGCGCTGGTGAGAGAGTCACGCGCTGCTGATCCGATATCTGCGTGTTTCAATGCTTTTTTCTTTATATATATGCTGCATTTCTTTATACACAGATACACACACACATGCACACACACACACACACACACAAGCGCAGAACTGCACGCAAAAGTTTGTACTTTGAATCAAAGTAAAAATGAGTCGCCTTAAATTCTAATCTGTAGAATCAACTGTATTGGCTTAAAATGTTTTGCAATCAAACTCACACCAGGGCTGCTCAAACTATTTTGCTTATGGGCTGGTGAAAATTCAAATTCAATTTCGATATTTAACATTTGTATCAGACATGTATATCCATTTTAATTATTAATGCTCTGCTTTTGCATTTGCTGTTACGGAAAAAGTAAATAAAATGTTGTAAGTCACTAGCCTGCCATTTTTTATTTATATTTTATTTATGGTTTCACCAACACTTGCAGCAAATGTTGGACAATTTTCCATTTAAACATCCAAGGATATTTTACATTGTGAAATTAAATTAATGAATTGCTATCAAAATACAAATCCTTAAGGGATTTAATTTTAATTAGTATTTTTCTAATTCAATTTTGTTAACTTAATCTAGGCTGCATTAGTCAAATAAAATAAATAATTGAATAAAAGCGAGCAACCCTTCAATCGAGGCTATTTCTCTTAAATGGCAAATTATCAGCACTGCTTTTGCTGCGGTCAGCATTGCCTCATCGTCATCATTATCATCAACGTCGACGTCATCGGCAACGGCATCGGCATCGACATCGGGAGCAGAGCAGTGTGTCGCCGTTGACTAAGCAAGCATTCTTCCTTCTCTCGATTCTCTTTACATGGCGAGCCCAACCCTCCATCCCTTTGATCCCCCTTGATCCATTAGCAGTGCCCACAGCTGCTGTCAGAATATTCATTTATGCAGCGCCAGTGAGCTTAATCGATTTCACACTCACACAAACATTCACAAACACACAAAAAATCGCTTACTCACCACAGCCCCGCTCATCATATCTGTCGCTCGCTCTCTATCACTCTCTCCCAGTTGCAAAATTTGCTTTGCGTGTGTCTGGCTGGCGGCACAGTGGTGCAATGCAGTAATAACCGCGCCGGTCACGTAAGCGAGCACGCCGACCCCACTGTCCGCTAAGGTGATGTCGCGCAGCAACTGTGCGACTTCGATTGCCGCTGTTTTGTCTGTTTAGCACCAAATTATATTCCAACACAGACACACACACACGCGCAAAAAAAACAAAACCATAAATATATACAACACACATGCATGGGCATAGTAGAGGTAAGAAGCTCGCACGAAGTCGAGAAGTCGCCACCGCATGGCGAGTGTGACGTGCATGCCAACACAGCGAATTCGCACACACATGCACATACAAACACAGATACAGATACTCGACAGTTTCACCTCACACGACCTTCCGCCTCAAATTTTGCTCTCTTTTTGTCTCTGTCTCTTTGCCAGCTGGTATGGTGTTATTGCTCTCTCACAGAGAGATGTCGACACTGTCTCGAGTGTTGTTGGTTTCATTTTCGCCGCTAATACTGCGGCCGCTACCACGGCATACACTACAGTTGCTGTGTGGATTGTTGGATGAGTTGAATTCTCGATACTCGTGTTGTTTTTTCGCTCTGGCTTTTTAGTAGCACGAAATTCGTCGAAGTAACGCTGAGAACAACGCAGAAACGCGCGCGCGTTCCAACTTCACTTTACTTTTTAACTTTTGCCCGCTGTTGTTGCTTGTGTTTTTTTTCTTCTTGCTTTTGTTTAAATTTCTTATGTGTTTGTGTGTGTGTGTGTGTGTGTGCGTGTGTGTTGTGTATACATCTTATGGAGCTTTAACAAAGTTTCACACACACACACCAAAAAAAAAAGTAATGAAAAATTAAATGTGAAAAGCGCAAAGCCAGAACGTGAAAAGTGCCAGCAGCCAGCAGCGATTGCTGCAAGCTTTTCCCTCAATTTCGCGCCGTCTTCTCCAACACCCTCCCTCTTCCTATCCCACTCCCTCTGTGTGCTGCATTAGTGCATTCAATTACAACTACAACAATATTCGACGCTGTGGTCTCGCCTGCTGCTCTCTGTTTATCTAACTTCCATTGTGTGTGCGTGCGTGTGTAGTACATACATACATATATATACAATTAATGCGATTGCAACGCAGGCGTTCAAGTTAAAGTTGGCAGCATTTAAAATACAAATTCTGCCGGCCGACGCCCCCTGCTAAGAAAGTTCTTACGCTGATGGAAAGCACCGCAACAATAATAAACAACAACAACATCAGCAGTAGCAGCAGCAGCAGCAGCAGCCCTCGAGTAAGAAGGTCAACATCGACGTTGGCGCATTGAACACGCTCTCTTCTTGCTCTCTTGCTATACTGCTCCACGTCGTTTCTCTCTCTCTCTCTGTGTCTCTCTGACAAAGCGCAGCAGTGGCGGCACTGCACAGCGTTTTTCTCTTTTTTCGCTTCTACTGTTGGCTGCTGAAGGTGACGAGCATGTTGATCAATCGCGGCTCACTTCTTGAAGGTAAAAAAATGCATCAAATAAATCATAACTCTACTTAAAATATGCTGTACACAAAATTATATTTTAAATGTACCAACCGCGACTCACACATGCAAACACACATGCATACACGCATGTATGCACCCATACATATACACCTGCATACACACAATGGAAATAGAAAAAATGCATCAAGTAAATCATAGCTCTACTTAAAATATGTTGTGCAAATAATTACATTTTAATTGTACCAACCGTGACTCACACATGTATGTACACATGCATACGACATGCATACTCACATGCATATTAACATGCATGCACACATGCATACTCACACGCAACTCACAAGCATATGCAGCGGCAGTAAGAGAGCAATTTTAAACAATTTTACCTGTTGAGATTAAAGTTCTTGCGCTCGTCGCACTCTCTCTCGCTTCATGCATGCAAGTGTGCATGTTGTGTATGTATATTTTGTGCTCTCTGGGTGCATATGTGTGTGTGTGTGTAGTTGTGAACAGCTTCGTCTCCTTTACTCTCGCGCAATTTCGTTAACCTGTCGTCGTGTTCGTTTGCGGGGTGGAGTGGGTTCGTGTACCAACTGCGAGAATTCGCGCGGGCAAAAACTTAATTCAATTAATACTTATTATGAATTTGGAATGTGCATACGTATATGTGTGTGTATGTTAATATTTATATATATGTGACGCTCGTACGTGTGCATGAGTGTGCGAGTGTGAGCAGGTGAGCGTCTTGATTAAATACACACGCAAAAGATATGACGCTTATCATGGGTAAAAAGAAGAATGAACGGCGATTACATACCCTTGCTCAATTGCGGCATATCAAGTGCGTTATAAATTAAAAACAATGAGCACATAAACTGACTACTAAAGGCGTCGCAACTAGCACTTGTAACTAGGTGGACTATGGAGAATGAGATCCTTCGATGCGCACAGTAAGTGCGATGGTAGAAATCAAACTTGCGGAGTTGACGATTAGATTCGAACTAAACTGCTCTGATGAGCAGGCTCTTTTATTTATACTAAAAGGCTTATACATGTAAACTGCAGCTGGATCGGGGCCTATCGATGAAGGCAGCTGGATCGGGGCCTGTCGATGAAGGCATCTGGATCGCGGCCTCACAGCAGCGGCTGGGTCGCGGCGACCGTCGATGAAGGCAGCTAGATCGCAGTGACCGTCGCGCCGCGAGCTGGCGGCAACCCGTCGCCAGCAAATAACGGTAGTTGCGAATCCAACTTCAGCGGCAGGTACCGCGATGAACAAGGCTGGCCTGCAAGGGTCAGCCATCAGCTGGTCAGCGTCACACGCTCATTCTCGAACACTCACATGTGTATAGGGTGTTCTTTTTTGAACACTGTGTGTCTGCGCAATCTGCAGCGCACTTATTAAATTCATTTATATGAACCTAAACAGATGGTTTAAGCTTTACGAAAAATTATAATACACTTTGCCATGGGTATAGAAAAAAATGAGGTGTTAAATAGTGAAATTGAATGTATATCTAAAGTACTTATATAATATTAAATAGATTTCGATGTCAAAATTCCAAGAAATCTCATACAAAAACTGCAAGTCTTTTCGCTCGTAGATTAATAATTTCTGATTAGAATATTAAATTGCTTATTTTTTCCTTTTAATTTCACGTTTTTATATTGGAATATAAAGAATTTATTATTACTTTATAATTTGTTCTGATCTGTAATACTTTGTTGGGTTTTTAAGCGGGAAACAGTGATGCACTCGTTTTGGCGGTTTGCCAGAACTTTTATTCAATGTATGCTTATATCTAGTGGTGGTAGTTGGGGTATCGATCGCAGTATCGATATCACTGTTATTAACAGAAGTAGTGAGAATGTTGTATTGATATTTTTATGATATGTACGTCAAATACATAATTTGCATCGATTCGACTATCTCCATCCCCATCTCTCAATCTGACTCTCTCAATAAATTCTTGTTTAAAATTAACTTTCAATTCTGAACATGTGTGTGTGTGTGTGCGTGCGTGCGTGCCTATTTGTAATTTGCACTAATGCATGCAATTGACATGTGATTGTTGCTCGCTCTCCTACGCATCTGCACAGAGAAAGAGAGAGCGAGAGCGAGATAGAGAGAGAGAGGAAGAGAGCGCCCAACGACCCACAACGTCGATTTGCGTCGTGCGGCTCCCTCTCTCTATCTCGCTCGCTCTTGCTGCACTCTGCTTATTGCTCTCTTGTCGTCTGTTCTATTGATCGTGCGTTTGCTGCTGCTGCTGCTGCTGCTGAGACGTGGCGTCGCTGTTAAAGTAAGCTTCGTTTTGGTGTAAACAAGATAATGACCCACATATACAGGCACATAGACAGTTAGACAGACAGACGGGGGCGCATACTGAGCGTTCAGCAAAGCGGCACAATGCAATGCAATGTTAGTAATTTGATACACTGTTCCCACAAGTGGAACGGGCATGTTGATTTAATTGTACGCCTTTTACAGGGCATGCATTGGATATGCGCAGCCTTTTTTTTTATTACAGCTAATATAACTTGGATTGCAACTAGAGTATACAGAGTCGCTGAGTTGTCGCAGCATTTGCTTTGTCTGTGTAGCTACTCAAAATTAGATTAGGTCTAGAGTATTGGGCAGTCGTTGACGTTCGTTCTCAGTTTTTTGTTATTCTTGCATTCACATAAATATTCAATTTATCTATCTATTTATGTATTTAGTTGAGTTTGCAGCTGCCAAGCTGCGACCTCCCCAAAACAAAATATACATATATATGTAAATCTATCTATATATATAAATATATATATCTATTATATATATTAACAATAATAAAAGAAAAAATGCGTTCGTCTGCCCCAATTGTGTGCTTTTCGCTGCTGCTCTTCAAATTGGCCGCTAGCCAGATACGTGCCCCAAATGATGAGTTTTGTTTTTGGCAATTTATGAAATTGCACAAAGCGTTTTGAATTAAATGTGAATATCCACGAGTATTCTAAGAAAAAATACAAAAAATACAAAAGCAAGCAGCGTCATGCATTTTGAGGCCAACGGCCCGATCTCCCCACGTTTGCACACATATAGCACAGATTTATAATATCAGATTGTGATCGGTAACCATACAAAGACATTTTTATTGCTCCCAGTGCAACTCTCGGAAAGAATACAAACAAAGAACGGCCGGCTGCCTGAGACGTGTCAAATGTAACAAAGACAACCCTTGCAGATGGGCGAATTCAAATTTTCACATTTTCAATTTATTATTATTATTTTTCGGTCAGCCAACCAATGGGTTAAAGATAATGCGCACATAAGCTGAAAAGTTAAGACTTGTGTGTTTAATCCAAAAAATCGGAATATGATCTTAGTAAAATATTGCAATCTTCCATAGGGGAATCTTATACTGAAAGTTCAAGAACTTTTCTTAAAGGTTTCAAATTCAAATCGGATAATCTCCAAAAGGCATATACATTTGGGCTTCTATTTATTGGAAGAACCCCCCTAGAAGTAATCAGGCAAATTTATTGATAATAATTGCAAACGATGTGGAACTTATACAACTATTTTGGCAACTACGAATGAACATGATAACTAAACACAAACATCATTAAACACCATAAAAACTACAAAACAAACTAAAATATATATATATATATAGGGATGGAAATTAGGATTAGGTTTTGCTGTCAGGAACGTGTTGAGGGCGTCGAGCAGCAGACCATGGACACATCCGTTGAGTTGCAATCCTAATTACTGTTGCTGGGGCAGTTCCTGGGAGAAGGCAAAATTGGAGCTGTTCGTATTGGTCTCATAGAAGCCGCTATCGGTGCGAAATAATCCGATCCTTGGTGCAGCCTGTTCCGGTTCCTCATGTAGCTCTGCTTGTGGTGCCTGCTGTTGCTACTCTTCTTCCCGCTTGTCCGACTCATCCAGCATATTGGCGCTGAAGAATTGCAACAAGTTCTTGCGACTTGCGAAACGATGCCGACGATAGTTACGCGGCGTATCCAAATTGGAGGAGGTGCAATTGAAACTATGAGTGGATAGCTGTGGCAATTGCATACCATCAGCATCCACATCCTTATCCTCCGCCTCCTCCTGATCGGTTTCATTGTCCGGCATCTCATCCTGCTCGATCAGCGATTTCGCTGGCAATTGACGAGCGCTGTCCACTCGCAAGCGACTCATAAGCTGATTAATGCTGCTATCCGAGTACTCCAACCCCATTGGCGATGAGCTGCGATTCGGCGTAAATTTACAAGCCTCTCGACCCGTGCCCGCCAGCTCCGAGAGCGTCACATGCTCACCGCTACTGCTGCTCTGACTGTTGCCCGCCATGCTTTGGAGTCGCCCGCTAAAATGCCCCGATGGTGCTATGGGAGAGGGCAGATCGTCGAGTTCGCAGAGCAGTTGTTTGCGCTTGAGTGCGCTACATGGCCCGTTGCCATCGTCCGGTGTGCCCGGATGCAGGCCGCACAGGCAGCCAAAGCTGCTGGAGCCCGCGCCCGCCGAATCTGACAATAGGCCGGCGAACATGGTCTGCTTGGCTTTCGGACTCGAGGCCACCTTCTGCGAATGCTGCTCCTCATCTCCGGCTGACTGCCGGCGCTCCTGTTCCCATTCATTCAAGACAATCACATTCTTCAGATCGAACAATTTGCGTCGCAACGAGCTGTTGAAGAGATACGGACGCAGTGCCTCCTCCAGCGCTTTGGGTAGCACAGCCAGCAGCGATAGCTCCGTTTGCACCTCACAATCCCGCGACCTGGGCTTGCTTCTATTCGAGATGGGCGTATTGTCGGCGATTTCATTGAGTATGATGCGTTGCTTGCGCAACGGACAGTCCACGGGACTGGGCACTTTGTGAGATTCCTTAAAGTATGCACTGATGGCCAGCTGAGCCTTGGACTCCTGCTCGGCATCCAGTGCGTCATAAAATTGTGTCTCATTTGGCTCCACATCGGCTGGCTTCAGTTGCGACAATTCCTCAATATCCCATTCAAATTGGGTCGACGACAACGCCGTCGTTCGCGACTGACACTGAAACAGCGATGGACTGCAACGCAGGATTAATGCTTAAGGAGTTGTCTGATAGGAATATATCCACAAGGAAAAACTCACCTGGCAATTAGTGGCAAATGCAGGCGTTCGGTTAATGCGCTCTCAAATGGATTTTCCACACGTTTTGGTGGCATTGTGCAACCATTTGTTGTTCCGCTCATTTGAGGACAGCTTTTCAATTGCATTTGGTTCGCTTCCGTGGCGCCATTCTTCCCCCTTGTTGTCGACGCCGTTGCTGTGTCCATTGTGTTGCAAAAACGATATTAGATTAATTATGAACAACAATTTTTATATAATTTTTTTTTTAAATTTTAACTACGTTTCTCGCTCGGCTGCTCAAAGCAGAATAAAAAAAAATTTGTGTTAATCTTTTGAAAGATTCCTAGATCTGTTGGTTTTTGTTGTTTCCAGTTCTGTCACTAATCATTGAAGCATTGAAGGAAATGTTTTGCCAATCTCGAAATATGTTTATTCATATTAGATGCGAAAAGATTGATTCGTATAGTTCAGATTTTTGAGTTTTGTGTTGAAATGTTAGTTCTTGGCGATAGAAAATAAGGCATAAATTGTCCGCTGCACAATATTTACTATATATATATATATATATATATATATGTATATATAGTATAGTATATATAGTTTACGATGCGAACATGCTTATCATTTTGTGAAATTATTCCCGAGTCTCACAATTATCACAGAGCAATCAATTCAACTGCCTCTACTTCTATGTCCCTCTCTCGCTCTCTGTCTCTTACTCTCTGTTTCACTCTCTCTTTGGCTCTCTCTCTCTCCCTTTCGCATGCTTGATTTTCATTACATAGCAGTATGCTACAAATTACTTGTCAGAAATGTAGGAATACAAGTGATATATACACAATTATACACAAAATTTTAAGAATATTTCGAAAGTCAGTTAAAAATCGCATCAAAATGGCCAGTGATCGAACGGTGAGGATGAAGAGCGTCACCCGTGAGGCGGGTGCCGGCGCAAAGTTTGCGAAGCTGCCTCCCAGTGTCATCAGCCGGCCAGTTCCCAATAAGAAATATGACAAGCATTTTGTGCATGTAATGTCTGGTTAGTTTCCATCTAACCACTGGACTGACTATAAGCCCATCTCTCTCTCTCTCTCTCTCTCTCTCTCTCTCACTCTTATTTATACATGCAATATATGTTTACATCATTATTAATTGTATTTTTCTTCTTGTTTTCATTTCAGGTAAGTTGACAAGCACTAATCGATAATATGAAATAATCGATAAATACGAAAAATTATATTTCATTGTGGGTAAGCGAGCAAACTTTGAATATAAAAAACATGAAGAGATATGTCACATATATATGTACAATATGTGAGCAGCAAAATATGCAAAAAAAAAAATGCATATTCTTCCTAATCAATTACATGACTGCAGCATATGCAGTATATACTGAAATACGCTTATTTACAAAAATGTTGCTATCAGAACGAATGCTGTAGTGGAGTGAGCTCGACTTCGATATACCCTGAGCCCAGTTTCATTGCCAAATTTCCCTTTAAAGAGTCTTGCACACAAATTGCACACAATTTCATCGCTATTGGAAATCTAAATGTATCGATATTCCTGAAACGGTGGCAGTTATCGATAAAATAAAGCAAACTTGATCTGCGCCTGGTATTCGAGAACCTATATTCTATTTGAATTTGAAGTCTCTAGCTCTTATAGTCCGCGTGTTCATACAGACGGACGGACAGACGGACGTGGCTATATCGACTCGGCTGTTGACCCTGATCAAGAATATATATATACTTTATGGGGTCGGAGATGTTTCTTTCTGCCTGTTATATACATTTGCACAAAACCATTATACCCTTTTTCAGCGTATAAAAATACACAAAAAAAAAACACAGTTGCATTTATTTTGTGCCGCATACTTTTAGGCTCCGCACGAAAACCTGCCAAAATCATTCTCATGTAAGCTGTGCATTTTTTTCCAATGCACTGTGTGTGTGCGTGTGTAGCCCAATTAAACGTGTGATTTGATCATAAGACAACGCATCGTCGACGTCATCGAATCGAATTGTAACATGAGTAAACGCATGCAGTCCCCTCTCCCTCCCCTAACCCCTCGCGCCAACAGCGCTAACAAGAATTTTTAGCGCTCTCTGTTGCTATTCGCTCTCGCTCTCCCTCACTCTGTTTCAACATGCTGCCGTGCACTCTCTTTCTCTCGCTCGCTTCCTCTCTTGCCCGCATTTACTCTCTTGGTTTGAGCGCAATGCGTTGTGTGGATCAACTTTGCGGTTCTTCGCACCGTCCAATGCTCCAGGGCAAAAAACAACAAAATAAAATGTGAATCAAACACCACACACACACACACACACATATACACGCACGCATACGAACACGAACACGCACATATGTAGGTGACGCTGGCGTCTCTGCCGCCGTCGTAGCTGCGATTTGCCGCCGCCGCCAGAGCTCCAAGTGGCAAAGTTTTAGTTTACTCGCGTTGAATCTACCGTACAGGCGTATACGTATTTTCGTCTCGTCGCGTCTCGAGTGTCTTCGTCGCTTTTCGTTTTCGTCTTCGTCTTTGCGCATTTCGCTTAGTTACGTCTACGTGCCGTTCCCCCCAACCACATCCCTGTCGTCATCACCACGAGTGGGGGGCCCGCAAAGCGCGCAAATCGAAAAAATATACATGCATAAAAAGCAACGAAACACAGTGAGAAAATACGAATACAACAAAATCATTTTATCTAAAGTGAAATAGCAACGTTTGCATTTTATTTTACTTTGATTCGCGATAAATATAATTTACACAGACATATAAACAGACGATTGATTTTATTTGGAAAATTTTTGTTGTTGTGGTAATTAATAATTGTGTAGTGTGTGTACAGTGTAAATGAATTAAAAATCTAATCAAAATTTCATAAAACCCAATTTTATAATTGTTGCTTTGATTTCACAATTGGTTTTACTGTTGTCGTCGTAGCTGCTGCTAAAAATAAGCAAAAAATGCTCGAAAAAAAATCGACTTGCGCACATTTTGTATGACGAATTGAAATGTTTGGCAGATCAATTTTTGTTTAATTTGTGGTTTTCAAAACTGAACGCAACGAAAGTTCTAGAGAGCTCCACTTGGGAGTGCGGGAGTGGGAGTGGGAAAGACGATAGTCAGTCAATGGAGCAAACGAATTGTGCTGCCATGGCGCCACTTGTTTCCTTCCCTCCTCTTTCGCTCTCTACTTATGCCGTTTTTTTTGTTTTTTTTTTTGTTTCTCGAGCGCTTTACACAAAAAATTCATCAATGGAAAAGTTTGCAATGTCTTCCATCTCGCTCGCACGCCACGCAACAAGTGAGCAGAAAAAAAAAGGAAAAAGAAGAAAAAAAATAGAGTTAACTGCGCGTCTCTTGCCGTTTTCGCCGTCTTGTGTTCGTCGTTGGCATCCAGCAGCAGCAGCGGCAGCATCAGCAGCGGCAGCGAAGCGCGTCTTCAAACCAGTTTCGTTTCACATTGTTGTTGTTGTTACACTTCTGCTTGTAAATGTTGTTGTTGGTGCTGCTGCTGCTGCTGCTTATGCGCCTGCGCGCTAATTGGGTGGCTTCTGCTAGCGAGCTTTTCAATTGTTGAAGTGTTTCTCTCTCTATCTCTCTCTCTCTCTCTTTGTCTTTCCTTCACTTGGTCTATCTTCTTGCAGAGTTTAATCAGATATTTGTTGCTGCTGCGCCGACGGTTTGCTTTTGCTTAAGTTCTTTGCTTATAATACTGCTAGGACAGAGAGAGAGCGATATGCAGAGGGGGGTGGGGTGGGAGTTATTTCTTATAGGCAGCGCAGCGAAACAAGTACGTGCATGCAATTTCTTATTGGCGACAATGTTGAAATGTATACAGAAACGCCAGGCACACGCAGCCAAGCCGCATGCCTTGGGCCAAAAGTGAATTATTCATGTTGTTGCTTTTGCTGTTGCTGCTGTCGCGTTGCCAGTGGAAAATTCCCAAAAAAAATTCGCATGAACTGGGGCCCCATCCTTGTGCCGGCGTTGCCGCTTGCCGCCTTCCTTCGCTGCCCTCGCCCGCTCTGCGCACCAAGCACCAAGCACACAAAGCAGAAGTCAAGTCAGTCAACGTCTTTTATACATTTTGCTGTTGTTGTTTTTGCTGCTGCTGCCTTTGCGCGCTCTTTCGCTTTACTTATTTTTTTTTATTTATTTTATATTGTTTCTTTTTTTTTTTGGATTTTGTTATAAAAATAGCACAGACGAAGAAATGTTTGCACACAACAACAACAACAACGTCTGCTGCTCATTTTCATGGCTTGACTTTTTGGTGTTGCTTTTTTAATGTGCTTCTAATACATAAAAAATTTGCATTATGTTTGCAATAGCAATGGCTCTCTCCTTCTCACTATCTCTCTCTATCGCGCTTTGGGTTACGGCTGCTCTCAGTTCTTGTGCTCTTTTTGGGAGCACGCCCACTCCGATAATTGTGCCAATGGTTCAATGCAGCAACAACAACAACAACACAGTCGATTGATCAGCTCAGCATGTTGAGGAAATCAAAAGCTTGTCAACAGTTTCTTTTGTCTGCCTGTGATTGATGATCGAAAGAGCTTTCAGTTATGCATGCGCTCTTTATGCTTCTTCTGCGACTTGTGCGATGCAAATGCCAAACGCAATGGGAATCAGCTGTGATGACATTTTGACTATTTCATAGCCAAAATGAAAAAATGAGATGTGCGCAAATAAATGGTAAATGTTATGAAAAGTACATCTAAAAACATTTGCCTTTTAATTGCTTGACTTCTGTGCAACAATTGTCAATGTTTAAAGCCTTTCCTTAGTTTCCTTTAGTTTCGTTTCGTTTCGTTTCTCACGCGTTCCGCAAATGCGCATCTCACCCTGTGTGTGGTTCCTTCTGGCTCGCTTATAAATTTGTTCACGTACTTACTACATGCATACATAATTAGTCTCGTCTGTGTATGTAGCACATGTATTTATTCAGGCATTTTGCTGTCTTATTTGTTGTTTTTTATGGCATAATGACGCTAATGATGACGCCCATAAGCGAACCGATCTCAGGTTGCTGCGATTTCTCACGCCCATTTTTGGAGCTGCGCACTTTGTCGAAACCAGAAACATTCGCTTGTCGCATGCGAACAAAAAACAAAAAAAAAATAAACAGAACGCTTAATATGGCAATAACAAGTGTAACGCCGACAACAACAACAACAACAATAATATTAATAACAGAAACAAAACGAAAACAAAAAACAACTCACGTTTCGATTTGACGTCGACAACGGCAACGGGAATCTGTCTTTTTTTTTAACGACATTTTCCGGCTTACAGATGTCGACGACGTCGTCTTCTTCTTCTGTGTGCGTCCCTTGCATTGTGTGATCAGTTTGCCATAAAGTACACACACACATGCACGCACTCACATACACATACAAAGGAATGACAAAAGCAGCACACATTGTCGAGCACGCGCTGTTCCATTCCATGCGTGCCCTTATACAAGTTATCAAGCATTATTTTTAATGATTTTAACAGCCATTAACAGAGGAGTAATAAAAAATAGCTTCAAGCCAATCGGTATTAAATTGGTTAAAGAAAAGAAGTAAAATATTTGAGTTGAGAATGCATTTTTCACAACTCATCTGGCCTTTTACAAATTGTATTTAAATGCGGCTATAAAATTTCCTTATCAATTTTCACTGCTACGATTTCTTCAAGAACAAACAAATTTTATCAGTATGAAATGCGTTTCACATAATTACGGAAAATGACATGCGTTCCGCTAGATGGCGCTCCGTGTGGATCCATTTGGATTATATCAGTGCTTTGTTCTATTGTCCGAGTGCAGTTTAATCAATAGTTGATAGTGCATTGGAAACATGTAAATGTCAACTTGGAAACTTGGAAAGGTTAATCTAATTGAATTGAAGCTCTATTGCTTTTAACGAACTGGTTTGGTTTACTACACAATCCACTGTTGCATGGGTGATCGACTGCCAAATGCAGTCACTGTTACAGTAACATTATTGTTAATGGTAATGTTACTGTTCATGTTAATGTTAATGTTACTGCTGCTGTTAATGTGTTGTCTTGCAGTGTTCCATTCCATTTGGTTTTCTTTTTGTTTTCTGAAGATTATTGATTGAATTAATTAGTGACTTGGGTGAAAATAATTAACGAGCCAAATGTCAAATAGAAATGTCGATAGGGGGATGGGTGGTGCCAAAGGGAGGGAGGGAGGTAGCCGGAGAATGTTGCTTGTTCATATTTACGGAAATTTTGCACGTTGCTTGATTAATGCGAGAATGTAGAAAGTGCTGTTTAACTTTTTGCAAAGAATGCAATGTATTTATGTATATATCGTTGTCTATATGTATATTGATTTATTATTGTGCGGTTTGTTAAACACAAACCAAATGGCATGCAATATTATGATTATACGTATATACGATATATATACTTTATATATACTTTATACGAGGTTCTTTTGACATAGCATTGGCTTTGACTGTTTTGTTGTGGTTGTTTTTGTTTTTTATTATGGTTCTCTTGTCGCTGTGGTAGTATTTGTGGTTGTTTGAGGCCAAACAAGAAAACCAGTTAACCACCCCACTTTACTGCACAGCCTAACCCGCACCTCCCCCCACCCTGTCGCCTCCACAAGGCCGAATACCGAACAAAACAACATTTAGAAAGTTACAAGCCATAGCCATGTGTGTTTTTGATATTTGTTTCGCTGTTTTGATTGATTTGTTAGCCAAAAACAATCATAGTACAGAAATGCAAACAACATTTAAAAAACATGCACCTCTCTATGCACCTGTCAGCTACAGTTACGGGTTAATGGCATTGTGCATAAGAGAGCAGCAGATACCAAAAAACCAAAAAAAAAACCAAAAGCATATTCGGCCTTGGACTTTAGTTGTAGTCCGGTTTGAGGTGTGCGTGTTTTTTTTGGCTAAGCGTGCCTTGCCTGCCGTCCAAGAAAAAAATCGATAAATCGCTCGATCAACAAACAAATATTTAACAATTGGAACGAAAATAGATTCGATTTGTGTGCATTATATGATTACACCTTCCACACGCAATTAACGCCTGTCTCGACTATTTCTAAAAAGCTATTTTCGGCTGGAGGCTATTAATAAATAAAGAGGTGGTTTATTGAATGATTAAATAAAATCGTCGCGTTTTTCTACTGCTTCTTTTTTTTTGTCACATGATGTTGTGAACACTTTGCCCAGTTACTCCTATGTGAAAATAGGTACGCCTCTCCTCGGAGTTCGCAAAACTTTCCAGTCTGCTGCACAGATCAATGTGAAATGGAACGAAACGGTATACACGAAACGAGCACAACAAAAGACTGGCAAATATGTGCACACACACACGCGCACACATGCACATACATATTTATATTTTGCTGGCACATCAATCCCTCATTCTCATATTATGGCAATTAGCGTGCGGTGGCCTATCGGAATTAGCACATCTCTAATCCCAATGTTGTCTCATGCTGTACACAGTAAATTAGCACGTCACGAGCAAAAAAATAAATCAGCTTGACAAAAAGAGGCGAAAAATAAAACATCATAATTTGTTGTAAAAATATCTATAAATAGTTTATATATATATATATACATTCATATGTTGTGTGTGTGTAATCTGTATGGGATTGGCAGACTTTTGAACTACTTTGTTGTAAGTCTATGTCAATAATTGATTAACTGACATTTTAATGGAAATTTGCTTGCACATTTTTCCACTGTTTACTTCGCTTTGTTCCATTTCAACTTAATTAGCACTTTGTTACTCCTCATATGTGAAAAATTAAACAAACAAAAAAAAATGTATTATCCGCTTTGCCTTAAATATACTTTGAGGATTGAGGCGGTTCAGTCCAGTTGTGTTCAATAAATCATATTTGAAATAGATTTAAATAAGAAAAAAAATTATACAAATGCAAGTTTGTGTGTGTGTGTGCGTGTGTGTGTGTTGCGCAAGCTGCAGTCACACTTGCCAAAGTGGGTCTAGTAATCTTATCTGACACCAGAAGCCAATAGGGCTCAGAACATGGCGCACCAGCACAAACCTTCTTTTTTTCTGGTTATAACAATAAATTAAAGAAAAACAAATAGAAAAGCTGAAATCTTGTTTTTGGATAACAAACTTAATTAATATTTAACAAGAACAAAGAAATTATTTTCAAGAAAAATTGTACTTTGTGTTCCAAGTGTTCCATATTATCATAATCGTAATCAAGTAGCAGTATGTTTAACGGTTCGGTGGAGATTAAGTGAATTGAAATGAAACCTTTGTGGACTGCAACAATCCGCATGACAAAATAAACATTCATTTTCATCGTGACCTTATCAACAGCAAACACACACACACACACAATCACACACACACTCACACACATACGTATTTGTTTGTACCAAGTACAAACCCAGCAAAAACTCAACGCAGCAAGTGTCATAATCAAAATTGCCTTCCTTTCAGCGTCCGTTGTCGTCGTCATAAAGTTTGGTTATCAGCAAGTGCGAGTGCACTCTTTCCCTCTCCCCCTCTCCCTCTCTCTTTGCCTATTTGCCTATAGCTTCGCTGTGTGTGTGTGCGTGTATTGAACTTTGTAGCTAGACTGGCGCTGCTTGCTCGCATTGTTTGTTCATAACTTTGAGAAATTTTAACTTCGACTTTAAAGTTGAAGGCGACGGCGACGCCGAAGTTTGCCGGCTGACGCAAACGCTGCTATTCAATTGCGTCATTTGCTCCACGCTGCGCAGAGGGAGAGATAGAGAGTAGAGAGAGAGCATCGCCGAACAGTGACGGAGCAAAAAATACAAGAGAATGAGTGCGAAGAGCGAGATGCTTGTGAAGAGGAGTGTCGGCATTTCTGTGCTGTTGTTGTTCTTGCTGTTGATACCCTTGCAGTGAGTATCTGTACATGCGTAACGCACCCACCAACAACCACCCCCCCCCACCCCTCCCACTAAATTCCTGTGATGCTATGAACGACCAGAAGTTTTGTTTGTTTACAAAGTTATTTACCGCACCTCCGAAAAAAACACGTGGCTTAAAATTTTGTTTTTTGCTGTTGGAACTCGTTTCTAACAATTCAAATTCATAAATTGTCTAACCTGCTTAATGTGTTCTCCATTTTGTAAAAAATTGATCATAATTTATAATTTCTCATCCAAATATTTTTATACTTATTTATCCTGACAAAAACACCGTTGGTTCTCACATACAAGTATTGTACCTGCTTAGGGTATTTATGTTTCGGCAATGCGCAACTGTCTTTTTTTCTCGTTTCTTCAGTTTCTGTTCGTTTGGTTTTTTTTGGGGCGCGCTGCTGACGCTAATGACGCATGGCGCAGTCATTCGCGTCGGAGCTTAGACTGAAGACGAAAAAGAGGCGATGGAAGCGGAGGGAAGAACCGCAAAACTATAAATACGCTGAAATATGTATAAACGAAATTGTGGTGATGGTGTGTGGGTGTGTGGGTGTTGTGGGTGTGTGTAAAAGTAAAGAAATATGCGTAGAAGAAAAAATCAATTTGCTCAATTAAAATGTTTTGTTGTGATCCGTTCTCTCTCTTTCTCTCTGGCTCTTTTTCTTTCTCGCATGTATTAGGCACACAAACACACACACACACACACAAAAGCTGTTGTTGTTGCTGTTGGCACACTTACGGTATACTTAATGTGTGCCTTCGAATTGGCTGACGCAATTAATAACTCGGCTTGCGACGCGGCACAAACTCTTCAGCGTGATTTTAGCGGGCCACAACATATATGTTGTTGTTGTTGTTGTTGTTGTTGTTGTTTTAGAGCGGGTCAGTTTCACATTTGTGGAGTGAATGAATCACACACGATCGTACAAATTTGAATATTTTTTTTTCGAAGGGGGAACTCTTGGTATTTTTAATTTAATTAACAAGTAAGTAGTCGATGATTAACTAAAAACGATAATTAAAAACGTTTGTTCTTTGTATATACATATATATATATATATATATGATGTAATTGTCCGATACAAACTCCGATTCGTAGATACCCCGTAGCATGTAACAACACATCTGCAACTACTGTGAACAATTCTTAGGAACGAACAATTATGCTGATTGATCTATCTGTGTCTGCTAACCAAATGTAATTATATACCCGTCACCTAAGCCATTACAGGGTATTTAAAAGTACAACAACAATAACATTTTGAGCAACGAATGCACTTGGAATGACAATTGTTAAACAATTTGAACTAGTTTTTCAATTGCAATTGCTTGCGACGAACTCTGTGTGGCAGGCACTTGCAACGTACCCCTCCTCCCCCCGCTCCTCACTCCTTCTGCTCCGCTGTGGGGTATTTTTCTTCATTTTTGTGGTCGCGTCGATTGAGTCATGCCAAAACAGTTTCGATGTTCCCCCCACACATCCCGCACCCCCTTCCTCATTATGTAAATTGATTGTTTTTGGCTTAAGCAGCGACTGTTGACTGTTTTGAATGTGTTTCTGTCTGTCTGTCTGGCTGTCTGATTGTCTGAACGTGTGTCTGTTATTCACGAGTCTGATTGTTATCCATAATAGATATGCGACAAATGTGTGGTGATAACTGATAATTATTATAATCCGCTATTGTTGTTGTTTACAAATGTCGGCGTCTCTGTTATTGGCTGTCATTGGAAACAACAATAATGCCATTAACAGAAACGAAACGGCGCAGAACTATAGAGCATAACAACAACATTAACAACAACAACAACAACAGGAACAACAACAACAAATCCAATAGACAACAGGTGCGCATGAAGAAGTCTGTCAAGTCTCTTACTCAAAATATTCTATTCCCAAGATCAAAAGTAGAATACCAAAAAAACAAACAAATTATGGAAAATTAAAATCAATGTTATTTTGATAAAGAATATTAACAGAAAATCGGTAAACATCAAAAAATAATAATAGTAATAGAATAATGCCCACAGACTATGAGAAATATTCATATCTGTATTCGTATATTTTGTTTTTTCTATTTACTATATTTGCATATATATATATGTGTATATAAATACTACTAACAGGTACTTTTACGGGTATAAGAGTATTTTGGATAAGAGTACTTTGGATATGCCAGTTTCCGAGTTTCCTGGAAAACACGGAAAAGTAGTTAAGCGCCCCAAGCACGAATATTATTTTTATTTTTGTTAATATTATTATTATTGTTGTTGTTGTTTTTGTTACTGTTGCTGATTAATTAGGCTTTTTTTCTTCTTTTTTTTTGTTAATATTGTGTTTAGATAAGATTGTGAATTGCTTGAAGCAAAAAATGAATAAAGCATACATTCAAATTGACTGACCATGAATATGTATTTGGCACAGCGGTGGTGGCATGTGGCAAGTGGACGAGAATTGGTTATGTTAATTGGTGAACTTGTTGCTACCAGCGAATCAATCAATCAATCAATCAATCAATGTTGACATTCAGTGCATTTAGTCTCAATTTAATTGTGCATGCATTCGTTATCAAGTTCGCAGTTTAGTCAATCGATTTCACATTTTTGTGTGTCAATTAACGCATATGTGTTTATACTATATACAAACATACATAAATATGATGTATTTACTACATAATTTGTCATTTGACTTGTGTGTGTGTGTGTGTGTGTGTGTGTGTGTGTGTGTGTGTGTGTGTGTGTGTGTGTGTGTGCTTATATTAAATTGTATTCACTTTCATTTTGACCAGCCTTGAAATTGCTATTAATTTTCAGTTCAGCCATCATTCTTCATTCAATGAAAAGTATTTCATTTTTTTTTCCTACTAAAATTTCTTTGCTTTTCATCTTGCGTGCTCCGTTGCCATTTCATTTCATTTCAATCGTAGTTTTTACGCCTCTGTCAATTGGCTTTTTTGGCTTGCATTTCAGTAAGCTTCAGTTGCTTTGTGCCATTTCACATTTCCAGTGGCCTGTTCCATTTCACATTCCCAGTGGCTTGTTCCATTTCATTCCCATTTGTTTTGTTGCCCATTCTTGAACATGAGGCCTAAGCTAATAGTGTGCATTTAAAGTGCATTCATATCAAGTTGTTATCAAATTGGGTTAAATAATTAGCATATACATAATTACTCTCTCTCTCTCTCTCTCTCTCTCTCTCTCTCTCTCTCTCTCATAACAAGAGCATACACAAATACATATATATATATTTATATAATATGTACCGCAATAAGTTTCAGCTAAAAATGATCGCATTTTAAATGTCTGAGACGCAGTTGCTGCTGCCGATTCATCTTGTTGCTATTTGGAACAAGAACATAGTAAATACAAACACGTGTTTGGATTGATTGATTGACTGACTGATTATAGATGACTAATCGTAAAATATATAACTAAATGAAAATTATAATTGAACAAAATCGATTTTCAATATATGTATATATGTTTTAATATATATTAATGAGGAGAGTGTAGCAGCAATTATTTTAGTTATTATATTTGTTATTGTTCACCACTGCGTCAAACGTCCGTCAAGTCAGTCGGGCGCTTGAGACTGTGAGCAGCCCACGTCATGAAGCCAACGTTGACTGCGACGCCGACTGTGACAGAGCTATGTTTCATGTCTTTTGTTCCCTCCTTCTTCGTCTCTCGTCCATCGTCTATCGTCTCTGGTATTTGTGCAATGTTGTGTTCGCTTCGCTGACATCTATGCCGCCTCCCCTCCTCTTCGCTTCTCTTCTCTTCTTGGCTCTTCCTCTCGCTTGGTTAGACTGTGCTTTGCTTTTGTCCCATTATTGTCATCTCATTGTCTTTATCGATTTGCCTTTTCACGTATATATAGAACGCATATGTGTATACACCACACACACACACACCCATGCACATGCACACATATTCACACATGTATGCGTGCTTTGGCTTGTCAACAACAAAACAATTGCCTGATTAACACGACAGTTCTTGTTGTTGTTGTTGTTGTCTGTCGTCGTCGTCTAGTTAACTCTGGTTTAGTCTGGTTAGCTGTTGTGTTGTTTGCCGTTGAAAGCAATTACTTAACGCCATATTGTCATCATCAGATATCCTTTTTGGTATCCAGAGCTTAACCGCTTAAGCAGCACTAAATGATGACGCACACTGTTCACAGTTCGTTCGTCCTTTTGTGTATTTGGTGTTGCTCTTTTGCTGCTTTTCTGCAGCTCTGCTTATTGTGTGGCAATTGCTTTAATCATAATCCGCACTCGATAATCAAGTATGAAATAGACGCTTCTGTAGAAACATTAAATCCAAAAAGAAATATGTTCTTTGATTAATATCTCAACTATGATTTTAACAGGGACGATCTGATGTCCAAATATAAAGTATTGGATATAGCATAAAATAATAGAAATTTCTCGATTATCGTGTCTATTCACTCTTAAAACTGGCAACGTAAATTGAATTTTCAATTTGTAACTGACGTAGCAAATGTATACAAAAACAGTTGACGGTTGATTCGAGAAATGGAACAGCTCCTGTTTAAAAATCGAAAATCAAATTAATGTGAGAACGATTCTTCTTGTCCAGCGTTGTCGAGTCTTGCCGAGTCATGCTCGCACAGCACTGCGGCGCCATCTGTTGGTAGGAATGGAAACAGCAATAGAAATAGCAAATAGCAGCAGCGGAAAAAAATGAAAGTAAAAGGTAACGGAAAATAAAGTTAACAAAAGAAACGAAAGGGACAAAATGTGCATATACATATACACACAGACACATACGTATGCACACATATACACACACACATCTATGCATATTTGCATTTCATTTGTGAAAGAGCAACAACAACCACAACAAAGGGAAGCACGACAACGCCACAAGAGATTTTCGTTGAGTGCTTAGACCACCGAGTATTTGCCTAAGACTTGAAAATAACCACAAAAGTTAAAACAAAGCACAAAAAAAATATATGTGTAAGATAATTGTACAAAAATGATGAAAGGTGAATTAGCAGGTCTGCAGGAATGCAGAATGTTAATTGGGTTGGGCTGTCACACACTTCCCCATTTCCCATTTCATATCGCCTAATCACCTAGCGCGAACAGCAACAGCAAAAGCAACAAAAGCTCTCTGTCAATACCTGGAATCAATAATTGCAATAATTGACGGGGGCGTTGGGCATTTAAAACCAATTAGCCACATTGGACAGAATCGATCAGTGCGCAGACCCATTTGGAGCTCCTTGCCTCACCCCCACGTACATATCTAAACAGACGCACCTGTTGCTGTGTGTCCGTCCGTTCAGCTGATTGAGCTAACCGGGAACAGTCAATAGATAAAAACGAGCTGGAGCAAACTGGTTGTTGTCCAACAACATTTAAATATACAAACAACTGCAACAACAACTTGAGGAGAGGAAAACTCTTTTCAACAATTTCGAACTGAATTTGAATGTGTAATAACAAATAACAAAAAATAATATTGGCAGAAAAAGTGAGTGGGCTAAGACTCAGCTTTTGAAATAGCTGTGATAACTATTAAATCACAGTTGGTAATTTTGTAGTGCCCATTAAAACTATTTAATCTCTCGTGGTAGGTACCCAAAACTACATATCATAATGGGTACCCCTCCGGTACCAACTGGAATGATAGCCAATTTTAATGGTAGTTTCCCGTTCTGATAATGGGATAAAAACCTGCTGTTTTTTGGTACTCATTGGTAGATAATCACTTCCATTTAGAGCATTCTCAGTTGGTTTTTGTTTTTATGGTGAATCTAGTTCCAAAACAGTATAAAATATATATATATATATATATATATATGTATCTCTGTTTATGTACGATTGCGTGATTTGTAGCTGTGTTATCGATTTATAACTTCGAAAGGGTCAAAATTGTAATAGCCTTGTAAAAGTCAAATGTCAAGTGTCAAGTCTCAATTAATTGTAGTGTTTCTTAACAATCAATATATCAAAGAAAGAAGAACAACAACAATCGACAAGAACAAATGTTGGAACAACCCTTGGCTCAGTTTGATTCTATTTATACCAAAGGCACCTTTTGCACTCCCACCATTAAACAGTATATATGTGTGTGTGTGTGTGTGCTGGTGTGTGCTGTTGCTGTTGTCGTGCTGTGCTTTACACGTGTGGCAGTTTGCCGTAGAAATTGTCGACACGCAAGTTCAAGTCCGGCGTCAGAGCAAGCAAACAGTTTTAACCTAACCACAACAACAACAGCAGCAATAACAACAACAACAACAACAACAACAGAAGCAACAGCAATAGCAGCAACAACAACAACAACAACAAAGTCGCTAAATTAAACTTAACTCATTTGCCATGTAAATTGAAGCAGCCCTTTTCCATTGGCTGTTGCTCCCCCTAATAACAGTGTGTGTGTGTGTTGCTGAGCTGTTGGGGCTTGCGAAGGTTCCAAGAATGAGGAAACTCATTGGTAACATTCTCATCGTTATTGTTGTTGCTGTTGTTGAGTTGACTTTAAGCGCACAATTTATGTTTAATATATAAAAAGGCGCAACACAGGGTTGACAGGGTTGACAGGGTTCGCATCTAGTATACACGCCTAGTGAGAATAACAGCTGCTACTCACTCCACTCCCAGCGAGCTGCGCTCAATGTCAAGTCGATAAAAAACAAACAAATATGTGTGGGATACTTGATAGTGGAGCGCCCAGTAAAATGCGCACTTGTTTCTGCTGTGGATTATTGCGGCTGGTGGGCGAATGGAAACTGGATGAATTTTCATCGGGTCAATAGTCAAATGTCAACAGTTGTAGAATGTGATTCGATATGCTATCGATTTGTTGAACTCCACTTGCTGTTAATAGTTTGTTCGTTATGAAATCTGTGTTTCCCATCCGATCTTAACGAAATGTATAGCTTAGTTTATTACTTAACGAAGCGAAAGGCTCGTTGAGTGCTATTGGAAATTGATTTGTATCGATAAATTTGCACAATGTGACAGAGTTATCGATCAAATTACATAGATACAGAGCTATCGATCAAATTAAATAGATACTCCTGATCCTGACACTGGTAGACGAGAACTTGTACAAGAACTATAGCTGTAGCTCTTATAGTCTCTGAGATCGGCTCGTTCATACAGACAGACATGACCAAGTCGATTCGAACATTGATGTTGATCAAGTATATGTGTATATATAATTTCAGAATTTTGAATTCTTTGGCTTAAAAGCTTGGAAACTGCAGTGGAAATAAGTTAATAATATAAATAAAAGGAAATGTGATAATGGATAGACGATATTCAGTTTAATCTCCCACAATTTAAGAGCTAGAATTAACAAAATTTAGTAGAAGTAGTTTAGTAAATTAGATTAGTTAGCCACAGGTAGTTTGTTGTGCCACCTGTTATCAGATGTGGCATACAACTGTTGAAAGAGTGTGCCGCAGTCGGATCTTAATTTCTGTCTTTTCACTGTGGAAACTCAACTGTAAACTGAAATTGGAAACCATTTTTGTAATATACTAAATACCCTTGTATTTATCATTGTTGTGGCTCTATTTGACTGTGGAAATGGTAATGGAACGGGAACGGGGAAGGGGAAGGGGAATGGAAAGAGGTTGGGGAATGGAAATGGGAATGGGGCACTTGTTTGTCCGTCTTGAATGTCAAACTGTTTTCGTTCCATTTCAATTCGTAAAGACGGACAACGGACAACGGGCGACAACACTCCTCTAATTTGCTGTAATGCGCCATTGACCAAATGGTGACCACCACCCACCCACCTCCTCCTCTAGTCAGGCTGTTGTCCTAAGAGTTTGTTCCTTGAACCCACTCCAATTGTGTCGTGTCCACTCCTATTTCCATAGTCAACAGTGCTTTTTGTGGCTTTTTACTTATTCTTTTTTATGTGCTTAGCCCCAAGTTCATTGGAACTGGAACAATAAAAACTATAATAACAACAACAACAAACAGCAACAACAGCAGCTGCAACAGCAGCAAGTAGCGCACGCGCTTTGAAGGCAATTCAAAAATTTTCCACTGTTCGTACACTTTTTTGAGTATCACATTTACCTTATGGCTAAACCGTTTTTTTATTATTTATTTTTATTATTTTACTATATGTGCATATTTAATTAGTTTAAGAGCTCCGAACCCTAGCTACACACGCCTGTGTTAGTATGTGTGCTGCTGTTGTTGTTGTTGTTGTTGTTCTCGCTTGCTTTTTTGCTACAACTCCTTCCGTGCTGCCGCGCACAAACTGTTTGATTTAACACATTTAATGCAATTGTAAATAATCACAGTGCTTAGGCAGATTATATATTTATATGTATATATAGGCTGATTAGCTCAGATTATTGCGTGATAAGATTAGAGTGGGTGGAGGGACAGCAGCAGTAATAATTTGTTGTATGTTTATTGAATTTCCAACTGTGTGAACTGCAGCAGCAACAGCAGCAGCAGAGGCAGAGGCAGCAGCAAAAGAAAGAAGCTTGTTTCATTCCACGTTCCTCGCATTTGAGCGTAATGAATGACTTTCGCTTTTTGCGTATGTGTGCTTTTGTGCTGTCGCTCTTGCTGCTGGCTACTGTTGTTGTGTTTCTGTTTTTTTTTTTTTTTTTGCTACTCTCTTGTTCCATTGCCGTCCGTTGCGCCTGCCTGTTGTCGTAGTGTGTGCGTTTGATGTGCGTCAGGCGCCGTCAGCGCCAACGTCAGCGTCAGCGCTAACGTCAGCGTCAGCAGCGACGTCGCTATGTTGATAATTTGGAAATTGAATTTCAGTTTCAGTTTTAGTTCAATCGCGACCTCAAGAGCGCACGCACGCACATGCACATGTGTGCGAGAAGAACAAATTCTTTGCAATAACAACAATTTACACACAGAAAACTGTGCGCTTAGCGCAAAATATAAAAGAGAAAAGAAAATACAATTTGCTGTTTATTTATAAAAACGTTCTTTTGGGCAACAGTTTGGTTTTCATCAAGTTCGTACGTGTGTGTGTCTCTCTGTGTAAAATTTTGCTTCTTTTTTTTGTTTTTTTTTTTAATGTGTTTTGTTTTTATTGCGTAGCGCAGGCAAACGAAAGTCTCCTAAGAAGAAAATATTTCGTCTATTTATATTTTTAACACAAAAAATATAATTTTTTTTTTGTTTTTTTCTTTTGTCTAAAATGTATTTGTGTTTTGCTCGCCTCTTGCTAAAAATAGCGGCAAACGAAAAAACATAAATAAAGTAAAGGAAATGCAAAAAAAAAAACAAAATAAATAAATAATAATAATAAATAATGTTTACACAGCGACAACAGTAAAAACAAAGCAACAATAAGTAAAAAAAAAGTAAATGAAATAAAAATCATAATTTGTATGCAAATGCAGGCAATGTGACTCTGAAGCAATAAAAGTTGTCAGTGCAACCGAAGAAAGTGAATGAGTGCAGCAAACGAAAAGAGAGTAGAAAAAAAGAAAAACAAACATTGTTTCGATTTAGAACACAGAACAAAAAGCAGAAAGAGAGAAGGATAAAGACCCACAAGGACAATCCCCAAGCGAAAGAGAAGAATAACAACGAAACAGTGCTACAAAAAAAATAGTAGTAGAAACTGCAGAGACAATTGAAACAACACCTGATGGCAACAACAGCAACAGCAAAAGTTGCAACAGCCGTGTTGGCGGCACCGGCCAACATCAGCAGCAACACCAACAGCAACAATAATAACAACAACAACAACAACAACAACGTCATTATTATAAGTGAACCAATTAAAATACCACTGAGCGAGCGGTTCTCGACGCAAACATCAACGGGGTCAGCGGACAGCGGCTGCATCGTGACGAGCGCCTCACAGAAGCAGCTCTGCAGCGGCAGCGGATCGCAGCAGACGTTGCTGCAATTGCAACAGCTGCCGCCGGTGCGCAGCAGCAGCGGCTCCCTCAGCTTGCACGGCCCGCTGCCCAAATGGAAACGACAGCAGCAACAACAGCAGCAACAACAGCTGCTGCTGCTCAGTCAGGATAGCGGCATTGAGCAGAGAGTCGGTGGCGATGGTGATGGCGACGGCGATGGCGACGGCGATGGAGGCGTCTCCAGCGGTGTGGGCGGTGCCCAATCGAACAGCAGCAGCGAATCCCTCGGCAGCAGCAGCGGCAACGAACAGGTGGCTTCAATTGCTGCTGCTGCAGCTGCTAATGGACGCGGACGCACACGTGCCGCCTCAGCGCTTGAGCTGAGCAGCGTTGGCGTCGTCGTCGGCAGTGGCAGTGGCAGTGGCGTCAACGCTAATGGGCTGCGTCACGTCAAATACAAAAGTACGAACAGTACTGGCGGCACGCAGGGCTTTGATGTGGAGGATCGCATCGACGAGGTGGACATCGATCAGGATGATCTTGACGAGGATCATCAACATAAGCAGCACCATCATGACGACGATGACGTCGATGACGACGAAGAGGACGAGGAGGATGATGGCGTTGCTGTCGATGTGGATGTCGATGTCGATGTCGATGTGGACGAGGATGATACTCAATCGGGCATTGTGATCAACATTACCAGCCATGTCAATGAGGAGGAACAACGTGTGCTCGCTGCCCAAGCCGCCCAGGTGAAGGCTGAGGAGGAGCTGCCGTTGGAGCTGGCGCCATTAACTGTGGCCGCAGCGGCTGCCAAGCGACGAGATATCCGAAATTTGGGCACCGATGGGCGCATCTATTTTCCGCTGTTAAAAATTAGCGAGGATCCGCATATCGATGCGAAGCTGATCAATCGCAAGGATGGCCTGCAGGACACCATGTACTATTTGGACGAGTTTGGCAGTCCGAAGCTGCGCGAGAAATTCGCACGCAAACAGAAGCAACGCCAGGCCAAGCAGCGGAAGGCGTTGATGAAAAGGGAGCGCGAGGAGCAGCGCAAGAAGCGCAACACAACGGTGGCTTCCAATTTGGGGGCCAGCGGCTTTGATGACACCAAAGAGCAACCAACAACAGCAACAACAGCATCAACAACAACAACTAGCAACAATCACTGTGATAAAAATCGTTTAACGGTTAACAAACAGCTATCGGATCATCCAGATCATCAGGCTGCTGTTGCTTCTGCTGATGATGCTGATGCTGATGCTGATGATGCTGATCCCGATGTGAGTCTGGTGAAGATGCGTGTTCGCAGTCACAGCCATGATAATCATTATGATGGCCTTCGAACGAAACGTCGTTACTCCAATGATCAACACGATGCCAACGATCCCGATCCGGGCTATGTGGATGATGGGAACGATGATGATGATATTGAGACGGGAGCGGAGGCTGAATCGGCACTGCATCATGATGCCGGCGATTGTCTCGAGAGTGTAAAGACTGCTAAATTGGCTAGAACACAATCCTGCGTTAGTTGGACCAAAGTGGTGCAAAAATTTAAGCACATTTTAGGTAAATAACCATTGAGTAAACCATCGATTATTATCGAATTATTGGCTTATCGATTTATTGATTTATCGATTTAATTAATAAAAAAAAATAAAATATCTTAATGCATTGTTCAAAGTTTGCCAGGCTTACAAAAAACAAAACAAAAATGATTCACTTCCTCTTAATAATTAAGCTGCTATCAATGTTCCAACAACTTATGCTAATCCCTCTCTCTCTCTCTCTCTCTTCCTCCCTCTGTTCCTGTTCTCTTTCTAGGTAAGTGTTCAAATTTCCACTGCCACGTAAAGCTGAGGCTTTTGATTTTAAATTGCAAAAACGGGTAAGCTACACACACACAGACATATGCATACGCCTCTATTCAATAGACGAGTGGAATTGGAACATGAATTGCCAAACGCAACAAAATCGAAACGATTTGTTGAAATACACCAATTAGTATTAATAAATGAGCATTTTGTGTTGATTTCTGGGCTTTTGCCCATTATCTGCAGCTGCTTAATCTATAACTCAATTATACAATACGTATACAGACAGACATATGTAGATACGAAACATAATGGAAACGAAACGGTAGATTAAGTGAGTCTCTCTCTCTCTCTCCCTCGCTCTCTTTCACTCTCTTGAGTTGGATTTGCAATTCCTGAACTTTGTACTTACAAATGGCATTCCAATAAATGATAAATGCATGTAACGAAGCGGAAACATTGTGTACCGATTCCAATCGTTCCGCTGTAGGATCCTCGTTCTTTGTTGTGCTGAGGCAACTGATAAGAGAAAGCGCTTCCGTCGCCGTCTCCGCCACCTTTGCCAGTGCCACGCCCCATTTCGCGAACAGGTCACACACACACACGCACTGTTGCTATCGTTGCGTCTTTGTTGTTGTTCAAACTGACTGCCTGATTGATAAGACGAGGACAACAACAATGTCGCCTTTGTTGATTTATGCCAGCTGATGATTTTCTCTTTTGTTTTTTCCTTAAGTCATCGCTTCTATAATAAAGTAATTCAACGTTCTGCACTTGTTTTACAATCTGTCTGTCATATATACACACATATATATATATATATATATATATAGATTACACAATACTTGGATAAATATGTACATATCTCTGTCCTACAAACTTGCACATTTGCATAGTAAAGCCCCCTCCATCACATCGGATGGATGCACTGTTCTTAAGTATCTTTAAATGACGCCGTTAGTTAAATAGTGCAAATTACGTCAGAATATATGTGGCAGTAAAACAGGATATTAAAATGGCGAGCGCGTTGGAATTGTTCTGAAAAAGAAATAAAAAAGAAAAACGAGAATGTAATAAAATTAGTGGAATTAAATGGGTAACGCAAAAGAACTGAAAGACACAAAACACTTCCATAATATATTTATATATATATATATATATATATATATAAGACTAGAGTTTATACATATATATGTATATATAAGACTGGAATTTATATAAATATATATTATTTAATGATATAGTGGAATCCAGTATAAGATGCGAGTCATGGAACAGATAGATTAGAATGGATTATGGTATTCTACAATGGATGGCATAGAGTAGAACTTGTGGATAAATGATGACTGTTTAACTGTATTTCTGACGAACCGATATCGGGAGGAAACCAATTACACATTTGCTGAATGATAACAACTTTGATAAATAGAGTTTTTAAAAAGGGTCTAAAAATAATTCATATTAATGCAAACTAACACTAAGTATAATTAGCGCCCGTAAAACTTTGACTTGAAAATATGTTGATACAGATAAGGCCTGCTGGGCTGCTGGCAAGGGAGGGGAAGGGAAGGCTTTACGACTCTGGAAAACGCCTACCACCAGCATTAATAATGATATTAAGTAACGGAAAAAGTGTTGGTCAGCTAAATTATATATTATATATATATATATATATTCGATGCATACCTTGCACAGCTCATTATGCACAGGTAAATACATGATTGAGTTGTTGTTGCTGCTGCTGTTGTTGTTGATCCCACTCAGCTCAGGTTATCAGTATAAATAAGCAGGGCGTCAAGTCGTGAAAGATGTTGATTATTACTATATGGCCGACATATGTACATATTATTATATAAAGATACATACATATTTGAACGCTTTATAGATAGATGGATGATACTCGGCTCGTTGCTTCGTTCTTATCATCATCACATGTTGTTGACTTAATATAATCATGTGCTTTGCTCTGCTCTGCTCATAAAACAGATATTTTTCCAAAATATATGCAAACATCTACATCATATATACATTAGCATATATATATACATATATATATATATATATATATATATTTATTTATTTTGTATTAAGCAAAATGGAGGCGTGTCTCTGCTAGCGCCTAAGCTGCCAGCTGTTGCTTCTTAGCTTCGGAATTCTTCCCGCAGCTGCTGCTGCTCCCCTCAGCCTCGGCTAAAAACATTTGTCAACTTGTTTTGTGTGCTGATTTTTTTTTTATTTTTTGTGATGTGATTTAATTTCAAATTTTGCTGGCAGTTCTTGGGGGCTTGACAGCAACAAAAACAACAACAACAGCTGTTGTTGCTGACTACTGATAGAGTCTCAACAGGGGCAGAGGCACAGAAAGAGAGAGAGAGGGGGGAGAGTGGGTAGTGGGGAGTGAAGACAACACGCGAATATTGGCAGCCATCTCATAGCTCAAGAATTAAGGAGAGGAAGCTTGTCTGCTAAACGCAAATGTTTTTCTATAAATATTTGCAATCAGGCGTCAAAATTCATTAGCAAAAATGTCGAATCTAACAATAAATTGAGTCAAATATTTATTTGTCCGAATTATTGGCAACTATTTTCATATTTTTGCACTTTAGAACAGTCAACAGCAGCGGTGTATTATAAATACATAGATCCATTATCGATTGCTCGATTATTGGCCATTTTTGGGTTTTTTTCTTCCAAAGATTAAAGCACACACACACACACACATATACGCACACTTGATTAGCAAGACAAGCTGAGTCATGTTTCGTTTAAACTAGTCCCTTACCTCAAAAGTTATGTTAATTAGTCTTGGGCTATATTTGATTGAAATTCAATTTGTTGTACGGAGAAACCAACACATTTGTAGCTTTACTCAAGCACGGGGCTTTTATGATTTTCATAAAGATTATTTAGATTATCGGCACTAAAATTGAAAATAATCGTGCTTGAACTGCAAACGTAATCGTTGCCAAGCCAAAAGCTAACTGTTCTCCTTTCTTTTCTTTTTTTTTGCTTCTATTTTACAGCTGAACCGTTTGTCATATTTCTATGTGCACAACTCTATCGAGCGATAATTCTAACTGTTCTCTTGCTGCTCGCGCTCTCGCTCTCTCGGTTTTTGCATTCGGATTGCTCTTCGCGTTGCCTTCGCTTATGCAATCGCTTTGTTGCTGCGCCCACACTTTTGTGGCTTCGTGGGCGCGTAATTAATGCAGCGCACCTAAAAGTATGCAATGTGCCGCTAAGAAGAACAGCAGAGCATGAAGAACAAAGAGGAAAGAGAGACAGAGAGAGCGGGGGCAAACAGCGAGAGATAGGCCAAACAGCTCGATGATAGATAGGTGGGAGTTGGTTTGGCGTCCAAGGTATGCCTGCCAAGTGCCTCTTTGCCCGTGGTCGAGGCATCTCGTGATTTAACCCACCTCCACCTCCACCTATCCACCTCCATAGCAACACACACACACACACACACACACACACACACATACTAATACACAGCCTGCTGTCCTATCGCAGTTGCCAAAGGAAAAGTGTCTTATTTTAAACCACATTTAGCTGTCATTCAGCTGACTGACGAAATAAACGCAGCCCACCGCCTCCCCCTCCCCCACATTAGTAGTCGTGCTATATCGAAACGATAAGAGAGCGCAGAAGATCCGTTTACATAATCCATAAAACACATCACGGCAGAGACTGGCACCTGTGGCGTCAATTACTACGAATTTTACTCAGATTTGATTCGAAAGAAAAACCGATAAAAAATACTCTTTTAGAGCGAAGATTATGAAAAGAAGAATGTTGAATCGTATCGTTAGTCTAAGAATAGTTAATATTTGCTTTGACAATATTTGGAATTGGTGACATCATTTTCGTGGACTACAAATTAAAGTGTGCTCCCAGTTCAAACAAGTAAGAATAATATAGTCGCGAGAGCTCGACTTGGAGATAGCCTGAAGCCACTATCTTGCTGCTCTCTTCCCACATATACATATATATTGCACCTGCTAATATTAGTTTGCTTTGTAAAAAGTGATGATGAAAACTCAATTGAAGTGTTCTTTTTGCGATCGATTTGTATCGATATTCGCCAAACGGGAGTTATCGATAAATTAAAATTAATTTGAACTGCATTTGGTATACAGACTAGACTGACTAGATCGACTCAGCTCTCGATGGTGATGAAGAAAAAAATATATATATTTTGAATGGGGCTTTCTTCTGTTGCACGTGCAACATATTGCAGCTATAATACTTGACATATATATATTTTTTTTCTTTATTTTCTTCATCAATGAGCAATACAAATTGCATTAAAATGCAAATGTTTATCTTGGTAACATTGTCATTGGTTTATTTCACTTGTAAATGGAGCTTTGCATTGGAGGAGGGAGATGGGAAGTTGTTTACAATATTTTGTTTAAGACATTGGATGCATGCAACTGTGTGGCACTTTGTTTAATGAGAATTTTGCTATTCCCCTTTTCGCTTTTAGGGTTCCAAGTGCTGCTGCTGTCAAGTTGTTTACTCTTCTTACAACTGCTTTGAATTCCACATTTGAAACCAAGCCCTCACTATGTATGTATATATATATATATACACACACACACACACACACACACACACTCACAGTACTACACCTCACCTCTCGTCACCCCCTCTGCATGCAGTTTTGCTTGCCAACTTTGCTTCTACATACACATATCGATTGGTTGACGTCGCGTCAGAGACAGAGAGAGAGAGACAGAGACAGAGAGAGAGAGAGAGAGAGAGAGAGAGACAGAGACAGAGAGAGAGAGACAGAGAGAGAGAGAGAGAGCGAAAATAAATAAATAAATAGGAGACTTTAAAAAATTACGTGTCCATTTGGACAACGCCCCAGGCCTTCTTGCCACTCCCTCGCCCCGACCCTCCCTCTCAACCATTTGGGGCAGCCAACGCGTTACAGTGGATTATTTTACAACATTAACAGTTGCAAAGGCTGAGCAAAATTGATGTTCTACATACACGGTTGATAATTTGATTAATTTTCCACACATGAAGCAAAACTGGCGCACATCTTTGCATTGGGGCTGAAAACAAGCAATTCAATTTATGATCGATTTTCGTACAAACATAGATTATACATGCCAAAGAATAACATCATCATCATCATCAACAACATCATCATCATCATCACTGTTATCAATCAGTCAAAAGCAATAGACATTTGCTTAAGTTACCGTCTGAGATCCATTCCAAATAGCAAACAAATTTTAAATATCAAATTTAAGTTAATATAATATTATATATATACGCCTAAATACTATATAATATATACCATCTGATGTATATATATATATATGTGTGTGTGTGTGTGTGTGTGTGCATTTGTATGCCAATTTGTGATGCGTATAGAATGGTGGCGCCCCGTATCGAAAACAATTCCAATGCCATGTATGCCACATTTTGCTCGGCCTCCTCTCTATATCATCTACACCCATTGCAATCATTTCGAAAGGGTCACTCATTTTTCACAGTCGTTTCCTCAATGAATGCTGTGCATCGAATATCTGACGTGATTTTCAGTATTTGCCTTAATTTGTTATGCGTTTCCCAAACCCCAGCCCCTTCAGTCCCTTCGAATTGCAAACATTTTTAGACATCGCAAATTCTAGGTGAATGGAAAATACAGCCCAAGCCCAAATTGTGTTCCATATGGCAGCTATAGATCTTTAGATTATAGATCATTAGTCGTTGAACTGATTGCAGTTTTCAATACTCTGTTCTCAGGAAGGTTTACAGAGTTGATTAGTGTTGCCAACCAAGTTGAAAGTTTAGGCTGAATATTCATCTAATCTCTGTTCAGTGTGTACAGAGTATTGCCTAGTCGGCTAGCCAGCGACTGGCAGTATTCTTGATTTGTTTTTAATTGATTCATTATAACGAAATAAATTGCATTTCATTTGTGGCTTCTTGCGCGCATATCCTTTGATTGCAGCGCTTCCTCTCTCTCTCTATTGCTCTCTCTCTCTCTCTCTCTCTCTTTATCTGTTTCCATTGCATTGAGCTGTCAGTGTATGGGGCGTGGTTGTGGGATGGGGATGGGGGGTGGGGTTACAGCTGTCGCATGCTTGGCTGCGCTTCGCTGCTGCTCATCGTTGTCTGTCCATCAGTTGCGGCATGATCCAACTATCTACATACGCCCGTTGCGCCCCCAATCTGAGAGTCCAAATCTGTTATGCCCCCCCTTTGTTGCACCTAATACCATCCCCCATTCCCTACATTTCACCTGTCCGTCTGCCTGTCGAAGACAATAAGTCTTCGCATGTTCTTTTTGGCATCTCTCTGCTCGCAATTTTCCTGCAATTAAATTTTGCAACTGCCGAAAATACAAAAAAAAAAAAACAACAAACAAACAAACAACTGCAACAAAAATTTTATATGTGGCATACAAATTATAAAAAGCAATATAATTATGAATATTTTCATGCGCCTGAGCCAAAAGAAAAACGCAGTCGCTGTTTTCGTGCTTGAAAAACCGCGCCACAGTCGCGTGCGGCGTGCGTTGAGCGGCTTTGAAAGCGAGCGTGTAAGATCAGCTGATTTGGATTCGTGGCCAGGCCAGCTTCGTTGTTCCATATTGCGAATCGTGGAGTGAGTGTTGATTGGGAATTGTGGATTACGGATTGTGGATTGTGGATTGTGGATTGCAGATTGCAGAGATCGTGCAGAGTTTGATCGATCGATCGATCGATAATGGCAAATCAAACATCTTCGTTTGTCGTCGTCGTTGTCGTCGTCGTTTTGCCATTCGTTGTTTACCGTTCGTTGTTTGTCAGTGTCTCGCTAACGTGTCGCACTCGTCGTTGTCCTCGCCAAGTTTGCCTCGAGCCAACAAGCAAGCAACGTTTGCCCAATTGTGCAACGGAAGTTCGAGCGTTCGCATCGCCCAGATCCGCAGCTCTTTGATCGATACAAATTCAAATTGCCTGCTAATACTAAATAAATACATATATATATATATATATATATATATATATATATAGTGATCGATCTGCGACGCGCGCGGGGGATTGCAGAAAGCCAAACACAAATGATTAAAAAGATAAAACGCCGACAATTTTTGTCTATTTGATTTGAATTGTACTCAGTTGATTTTTTTTTGATTTTTTTTTTTTGCTTTCTTTTCGATTAGTTTTTTTTTTTTTTTTGTGTTTTAATTGTGTGCATTTCTATTTGAAGATCGATCGTTTGCGATCGATTGATTGTCTGCGTTAAACGTCAAGCGAGACGTCCGCGAGAAAAGTTGGTCAAGTGGGCAGAAATAAAACACGCGCGCACTGTTAACACAACTAGGCCAAAGCCTGACCGAAATCAGCACAAAAAAAAAAGAAAAAAAGAAGCAAACCAGTGAACCCAAAAACCAACTACTACAAAGGGAGAGAGCGACAGAGAGACAGAGAGACAGAGCGACAGAGAGAGAGAGAGAGAGAGAGAAGAAAAAGAGGAGAAACCCCGCCCTGCTCTGGACACGTCGCTGACTAACTGATTTGGCTGCTTAGTTTCATAATTGTCAGCCAAAGTGGATAAGACACAGGGGCCAGGTCGCCTCCGCAAGGTGGTGCGAGTGGTGCGTCGCAAGAAGCGCGCAATCAACGATGTAAGCGAATCGGATGGTGCCACCAGTGAGACGGCACCAGGCAGTGCTCCAGCCGGTGGCGCCCATAGTGCCCACGGTGGTGATCTGAACTCGAATAATTCGACAACATCGTCACGGCACTATTACAATGCACCGCTCTCGGAGATTGAGGCGGTGCGTGCCGCCCATGAGGCGGCTGTCGCTGTGGCGGCAAGCACCAGTCGACCTTGGACACCGATGCCGCCGCGTAAGCCCAAGACGAAAATCAAATCGAAGGCCAAACGGCACTCGGTGCCCAATGCCACAATTGATGGCTCCGGCTCCGCATTGCTGATGCGTTGCGCCACACCCATGGCAAAGAGGGACAAGAAGAAGAAACGTGATTCACCCGCCCACTCCAGCGATTCGGATAATACCAAATCAAGCGAAGACAACGACGACGCTGATGCTACTAATTCCGATACTTCAACACCATCATCGGAGGACAGTGAATCCTCAAGATCGGCCAGCAGTAGCAGCCCCACTTCGGACTCAAGCTCAGCATCCACACCGTCGTCGTCGGTTCAGCGCAAAAAGGGGGAGCATCGTCCAGCCAATGGGAAAGCAGTGCAACAGCCAACTTCGATTGCTGCCGCCACTGCAGCGGTCCATACCACTGGTCGTGGTGTCGGTGGTGGTGCCGGTGGTGGTGCCGGTGGTGGTGTCGGTGGTGGTATTGGTGTGGGTGTGGGTGTTGGTGGTGGCCCCACCACATCCTCGTCAGCCGTTGCGCTGCTGTCCGCACTCAAGAAGCCCAAGCTGCAGACGCGCAGCTCTGGCTCGGCCGGCAAGCAGTACAAGGATCCAAGTACAAGCATTTAGTTTTCTTCCCCTCTCTCCCCCTCTCTTTATCTCCCCCTTACTCTATCTCCCCCCTCTCTCTCTCTCTCTGTCTCTCTGTCTGTCTGCCTGCCTGCCTATCATTCTCCATTTCTGTCGCTGTCCCTGGTTGCGTTGACCTTTAGTGAATGCCTCCACCTCAATCTTACCTCGTCTGTCTCTCGTTCCTCGTCTCGCATCGCCTCGTCTCGCCTCGCTCCGCATTACAGATGGATGGGCCACAGCAGCTGCCGCCCATCGAAAGTTGTGCTAATGCCAAAATTAATTATAAATTAAATAAAATCAAATGCATAGATTATATATAAAGCATACACACACACACACATATACACACACATTTGAAGCGGATCACGTAAAACGTTTAGCAGCTGAGAGAGTGGCTCGCCAGCAAACATCGATTGAAAAGACGACAACAGCAAGACGATGACGGGATGGAGAATATCAAAGAGCTCTCCTCCCACCTTCACCTCCCCCTCCCACCCACTTTCCCTTGTCTTTCCCCTCGCCTAGCTAGAGTTTTAGAGTCTATTAGCCTATTTGGTACTCCTCCACCCACTGTATTATCCACTCCACTCCACTCGCTGTGTGTTTCTCTCTCTATCTGCAGCGCAGTTATTGAGCTTTCTCTTTCTGCATTTCTTTCTCTCTCCCTATGTGTCTCTCTCTCTCTTTCTTTCTCTCTCTCTCTGTCTTACTGGCCTGGCATAGGCATGAAACAATTGATCGGTAAATTGAATGATTTGTGGCCCGAACATAGCGTCGCATTATCCATTCCAAAGGAGGTCGATAGGAGCAAGGAGAAACTTGAGGGTGCCTGGGAAACAATAGGTATACCACAAGTGCCTATCTGTGTGTGTGTGTGTGTGTGTGTGTGTGTTGGTGTTGCAATTTAAGATACTTACAAATAATAATTATATATACATTTCTGTCTGTTACTGATCATTGTCATTATTGTTCCTATCTAATATCTCTCCTTTTCCTCGACTCTCGCTCTCTTTTGTGTTCAGGTCGTGATGGTTCCAAAATTACAACAGTCGTTGCAACGCCTGGCCAGGGCACCGATCGGGTTCAAGAAGTTTCCTATACAGATACAAAAGTCATCGGCAATGGCAGCTTTGGCGTCGTCTTCCAGGCGAAACTCTGCGATACCGGCGAATTGGTTGCAATCAAAAAAGTTTTACAGGACAGACGATTTAAGGTTTGTATTCGTTGTCCTAAAGATCCATTCATTATACTACATATATATATATATATATATGTATGTTATTCATCTCTTAACTCTTATTCTCTTTGGATATTCGCAGAATCGTGAATTGCAAATAATGCGCAGATTGGAGCATTGTAATATTGTAAAACTTTTATACTTTTTCTATTCGAGTGGTGAAAAGGTAAGCGACATCGATATATATCGATAATTTGACATATCTGCTTAATATAGTAATGCGATCAGTGTTGAGGATTCCCAGCTAATTTGCGCTAGAGTTGGCACAGCAAAGCGATTTATCTATACACATATATGTATATATATATATATGTGTGTATATATATATATATATATTGTATATATTATATATATGTTTATTTATTTGAATATATGTACAATATTTTTCAACTGATTTTCTTTCTATTATATTACATATATACAATATGAACGATTTAAATGGCGATTTAATTAGTTGGCCGAGTTTCCCATCGATTTGGGCATTTTAGCCGCTGTGCTCAAGCCGCAGGTATCATGTAAACAATATTAAAAATGTAAAAAACAAAACCAAAACCAAAAAAAAAGAAACAAAATGAAGGAAAAAGAGTCATCTTAGGCACGCCGAAGATTATATACCCTTGCAGACCGGAGTTTACTTCCTCACCTGGCCACAAGTTGAAGAGCTTGGAGCAAATGTTATATCGTCAAATAGTACTTTTGACTAGGTCTTATGATATAATCTCTGACTGCAGCAAAAAGATGCATATCTTCAAAATTAGATGACCAGACCATGGCCATGGCTATATCGATTGATGCTGATCAAAAAAAAAAAAATATATATATATATACATATATATGTACAAGGTCAGAGAGGACTCCTTCGATGTGTTGCGCACTTCACGACAAAGTCAGAATACTCTCTGCAAGGGTATACAAAAGAAAAAAGAAAAGATACGAAAAGTAAAGATGAGAGAACTACGCTCTCCAAATGATATGCACATATCTCTCATGCGCTCGTTTTCTCATGCGCTTATCGCTCTCAGAGTCTCTTCTCCTTATTTATCTTCTCCTTTCTGAATATCTCTCTCTCTTTTTCTGTCGCTGTATGCCTTCAGTTCTTCATTTGTCTCTCTCTCTCTCTCTCTTCCTCTCTCTCTCTCTTTCTTTTCCTCTCTCTTTTTCTCTGATCCGAGACACGTAGAATTAACTGCGAAAGCAGAAGATAACCGCATGCTAGAAGAATCTGGAAGATGCGTGTGCATGTTCCATTTGTGCTCTGTCGCCCTGATCCCCCCACCCTCTCAGCCCTGCTACAACTCCAATCTCCAGCAACAGGCGACAGACCCCAACTTCCCCCCCTCCCTTTCACCATTCCATCGGCTTGTTGCTAGATATGTTCTACACACATATTCTGCATATATATATATATATATATATGTATATGAATGCATCAATATATCTGTATTACGGCTCAATGCAAGTACATTCAAGTAAAAAATCGTTATCGTTATCGTTATCGTCATCGTTGAATGTTGATCCTTGAACATGCCACATGTCGCTTGCTGAACAACAATATCCCGCATTGCAGTTTGGAGCTCGCCTGATCATAACAACAACAACAACTACAACAACAAGCAACAAGCAACATTAATAAACACTTGCCACATATTTGTAATACGCATTATTCTACTTGCAGCGTGATGAAGTATTTTTGAATTTAGTCCTCGAATATATACCAGAAACTGTATACAAAGTGGCACGTCAATATGCCAAAACTAAGCAAACGATACCAATCAACTTTATACGGGTGAGTTAACCATGGATTATATATATCTCTCTATATATCTACTGGAATAATGAAGATTGAACATTTTTACTTTACTTTGGAATCAAATTAGCTGCATTCTTTTGTGAGCCAAGAGATCCTCTAGAGATAGATTCCAGTTTCAATAACCAAGTTCAATATTGATGGACTATATATATATATAGACTTATGCGTCGTCATATCAAAGAGTAGCTCAACAAATTAATTAGGGAAGTTGGAGAATATGAATGAAAGAAAACAGATAAGTTTAGATAAGTTTGTCTACATTGATGTTATAGATGTACGAGGAAGATCGGAATACGTTCTGGCTTGAGCCAAACACCTAACTGGGAATAACTAGGAAAATAGACTAATAATACTAATAAGGAAGATCGGAATATGTTAACAGATCTATAAGCCAAGACTTTTGGCTCAATAACTAGCAAAATAGACTAGTCGCAACTCAATTTGAGCTTATGTCGACTTTTGGACCATATATTCTCTTCTTTTACACATCAAATGTATGTTATATATGTATATATATATTAATTGAGAACATTTCGCAATTTGTAGCTCTACATGTATCAATTGTTCAGAAGCTTGGCCTACATCCATTCGCTAGGCATTTGCCATCGTGATATCAAGCCGCAGAATCTGCTGCTCGACCCGGAAACGGCCGTACTCAAGTTGTGTGACTTTGGCAGCGCCAAGCAGCTGTTGCACGGCGAGCCGAATGTCTCGTATATCTGCTCGCGTTATTATCGTGCACCCGAGCTCATATTCGGCGCCATCAACTATACAACTAAGATTGGTAAGTCCGCCCCGTAACACCCGTCTCCCTCTCACTCGAAATCTAAATCCTCCCTCTCTCTCTCTCTCTGTGCAGACGTATGGAGCGCCGGTTGTGTGCTGGCCGAACTGCTGCTGGGACAGCCCATATTCCCCGGCGATTCGGGTGTCGATCAGCTGGTCGAGGTGATCAAAGTGTTGGGCACACCGACAAGAGAACAAATACGCGAAATGAATCCAAATTATACGGAATTCAAATTTCCCCAAATTAAAAGTCATCCATGGCAAAAAGTAAGTTTTCGCATTTACAAATACTCTCTCTGTATTTGTACACGCATATCCCTTTCCCCTTTCATCATATCTATCCTATCCCATCCTATCCTAACTCACATATCTTATATATGCATTTCTTCCACGATGAGTAGTACTGTTCATAGACATGTTCCATAATTGGAGTGTTCTAATGGATCTTACAAATGTTTCACTCATTCTATACTTCCCATCTCTCTCTCTCGCTCTCTCCTCTATCTCTCACTCTTTCGCGTTTGTGTGTGTTTTGATGCCGTTATTTAAGTGTACATAACCATTCGTTGCAGTCGCTACTCGAACGCACCCAGTTTCCAAAGGCCCTAAGCCAGAAACAACAGTTGAGAGTAAGCCAAGACAAGAAAACCCAATCGAAATTGAAAACCTATTTCAAAAATTGACCAACAGGCAAATTAATATCAAAATGGCTTCTACAAATCATTGTATATATGTATATATATATATATATGTGTGTATATATATATATATATGTATGTATATATATATATATGTATATAGTTGGATCATAATTGTTTTTAGCAATGAGCAATCATATTGTGCACATTCCTTAATTCAAAACACATGCTCTGCATATATGTAAGATGGCTTCAGCTTCAGTTCATGGGCTTAAATGGCTGATTGATTGATTGATTGATTGATTGATTTGATTTGATTTGATTGAGTTTGAATTGAGTTGATTTGATTTGATTTGAATTGACTTGCGTTGACTGTTGATTGTTGTTTCCGCACTTACGGTGTCTCTCCGCCCTGTTGCCATCAGCCCTTGCGATGTTTATCAGATTTATACATATGCGCTACTGATTCAGGAAGGAACTGCATTTCAATGTTGCTCCTTTGTGAAAGTAGTCACTTAACACTAACTCGGGGTAGTCTGTGGAAAACTATTGCGTATAGCTGAACTTAACCAATCAGCTTGGATTATGCAACCTGATCATGCGACTTTATTGCTTTTCATCCGACAGACAGTGAAACTTATTTGCGCTGAAAACGTATTAATTGAAAACAAATTAGAAACCAAAAAACTGCTTGCAACATTAATATTGATATTGATGGTTGTGATGATTGCTGGCTCCTCGCTACTATCTTACTACTTATCCCTATTCTTGCCCCACCCAACGAAAGGCTTTCTGATCGAACTGGTCTGCTCTTTGATATACGCTGAATATTAAAAATGTGATTTGATGCTTCACAGGTTTTCCGTATACGCACTCCGACAGAAGCTATCAACTTGGTGTCGCAGCTGCTCGAGTACACGCCCAGCGCCCGCATCACACCGCTCAAGGCCTGTGCACATCCGTTCTTCGATGAGCTGCGCATGGAGGGCAACCACACCTTGCCCAGTGGCCGCGAGATGCCGCCACTATTCAACTTCACAGAGCATGGTAAGTGAGACACACACACATATATATATATATATATATATATCTAATATGAGCTACTTTTCTACATTTGCATAGAACTCTCGATCCAGCCTAGCTTAGTGCCACAGTTGTTGCCAAAGCATCTGCAGAATGCAGCTAATCGCGCCGCGGCCGGCGGCACAACAACTGGCGCGGTTAGTGGCTCCACCAGCGTCTCCTCCACAGGCAGCGGCGCTTCCGCGGACGGTGCCGCCCAGTCACAGCAGCAACAGGCGCCCGCATCAGCAGCATCAACAGCAGCAGGAGGAGTAGGAGGAGGTGGTGCCACATCTGGCGGCGGTGGCGGCGGCTCAGTCGTTGGCAACAACAGCAACAATAGCAGCAGCAACATTGGCAATGCAACCGCCGTCAATCCAAATGTTGGCGCTGCAACATCATCAACAAATGCTCAGCAGCAGTCTACAAATGCTGCGGCATCAACTGGCAACGGCGGAGGAGGCGGCAATGGCAACGGCGGCGGCGGCGGCAACGGAGGAGGCAATGGTGGAGTTGCAACAACTGCAAATGCAGCCGGCACGATTGCCACTAGCAATGCTGGTGGCGCCAACATAACAGGTGAGTAAGCGTTCGACCAGTCCGCCATCTCCAAATCGAACTCGAACTCCGTCTCCATCGCCATCGCCATCTCGATCTCGATCTATCTCTCTGTCATGCATTTACTTGTTGTGCCCCCTTTGCCGCCACCCGACTTACTGATGATGACCCAGCGCAAGATTCATTCGACTCAAAGAACATCAAGAACACCAATAAGAACTCAAGAACTCAAGTCACCCATCCAGCAAAAGAGCACGAAAGAAAAAAGCACTGGTCCAACTTCAGTTCCAGTTCCAGTCCCTTCACGCCTCTTCAGATTCAGTTTGATCAGTGACCAAATAAAAATTTTCCCTGCCTTTCAATCATCCTTTCTTTCTCCTCACCTCCCTACTTCCCGGCTGGAGTATCCATCTGTGTTGGGTCGCATCGAGTGAGTGCCGTCCGAGCATCCTTTCCATTTTGTATATTATATATATCTATGTTATCTCTTATCTCTTATCTCTTATCTCGTATCTCTTATCTGTTATCTGTTATTCTTTAGAAACTCACGCTTTGTTTTCTTTTTGGATAAAACCTCTGCAGAATGTATCTGAAAATACCGAAAGAGTTCTTGACAATAGAGAACAGATATAGAAGTCGGTGTTACAAAGTCTGCAAGGGTATTGCATATTCGGCGAGCCGAAGTTAGCTTTATTTTGATACCCCTTCAACCCATGGCTAAATTGGAAGACGAAAGTATGTCCGATCACTTAAATTATATATGAATCGAATCTATCGATAAATTATCAATAATTTCATTTCATACACATATCGATATCATCGATATCCGATAATGACTTGGGTTCAGGGTATCCCTAGTCGAGCTCTCTCGACCTAGAGCCTTTTGTTTATTAGTTTATCATTTAGCGCATGGCCCTTTTTGACGGTACTTATGTACATAGCTACAACTTACATACATACATACATACATACATACATACATACATACAAACATACATACAAACATACATAAATATATCAAATAGAGTTAACTTGTTTTAGCCTTCAAGTTGTACTTTAGAGAGTTGCTATATAGCACTCAACTCTGGTGACTGCCCCTGTGCCTAATCCTGGTACATACATATGCACGTACATGTGTACATAAGTACATATGTGCATAGGTACATGTGTACATAAGTACATGTGTACATAAGTACATGTGTACATAAGTACATGATTACATAAGTACATGTGTACTTAAGTACATGTGTACATATGTGTACATGTGTACGTAAGTACATGTGTACGTAAGTACATGTGTACATATGTGTACATAAGTACATGTGTACATAAGTACAGGTGTACATAAGTACAGGTGTACATGTGTACATATGTGTACATAAGTACATTCGTACATGTGTGCATAGGTACATGAGTACATAGGTACATGTGTACATAAGTACAGGTGTACATAAGTACAGGTGTACATAAGTACATGTGTACATAAGTGCATGCGTACATAAGTGCATGCGTACATAAGTACACAAGTACATGTCCTGTATACCCTGTATGTATACCCTGTATGTATACCCTGTGCTCTAGCAATAAAATATGTTTTCCATTTGTTGCAATTATCATTTGCCAGCATTTGTACGCAACATGTGTTCCATGTGTAGTTCGTTCTTATTTTAAGTTGAATATTATTTGTACCATTTTGAGCTGAATTTAATTTGTTCGTTTTCTTTTTTTCGTTTCTTTTCGTTTTATTTACAGATTCATAGGGGCAATAGTAACATACGCAAATATATATGTATATCTATATTTATAAATAATAATAAATATAAATAAATATGTATATATATACATATATCATCTATATATATATATATTTATATATATATATAAATCGAGAAGCACACACCCACACACACACCCACACACATGCATACACTGAGACGCGTATACAATAAACAGATAAACAACGGGAAATATGCTACAGATGATCGAAAAACAAAAGCAAAAACAACAACAACAACAACAACAATATATACATTGATATATATACATTGATATATACACAATATACCGTTAATTAATTAATTGAAAGAAATTGCAATCAAAGCAACAAATACAACAAAAAACAGAAAAACAAAAACAAAATGCATATAATAGCAAATGATACATGTATATGTAAAACTCGTGCATACAATATACACTCACACACACACAGACACACACACACACATGCAGAAGAAGAAGAGAAAATAACTGCAAATTATAAACTAAAAACCAACAACAACAAATGTAATGCAACATTTTTACATAGATAAAGTTAAAATTAGTTTTAAGCGTAAAGTAAAATAACTAAAATAATAACTGTAATAGCAATATCCGTTGCTAATGCCAATCAATAATGGCTTGTTTTTATCATTATTATTATTATTATATTTTTTTTTCTATTAATAAATAAAGCAACCATAATAAACAACAGCTGGCAAAACTTAAAAACCGGCAGCTTTCAGCGTTCAAAAATCAGCCCCGTGGAATTGTCGCTCATTATACATATGTACATGTGTACATAGGTACATGTGTACATTTGTACATAAGTACATGTGTACATGTGTGTACACAAGTACATGTGGTACATAAGTACGTAAGTACATGTGTATATGTGTACGTGTGTACATAGGTACATGAGTACATATGTGTACATAAGTACATGTGTACATTGGTACATGTGTACATTGGTACATGTGTACATAAGTACATGTGTATATGTGTACATTTGTACGTGTGTACATTTGTACGTGTGTACATTTGTACGTGTGTACATGTGTACATAGGTACATGTGGTACATGTGTACATAAGTACATGTGTACATGTGTGTACATGTGTACATAAGTACTTGTGTGTACATGTGTACATAAGTACATGCGTGTACATTAGTACATGTGTGTACATGTGTACTTGTGTGTAAATGTGTACATAAGTACGTGTGTACATGTGTACACAAGTACATGTGGTACATAAGTACATGTGTACATGTGTACATAAGTACATACAATATATTAAACCCTATATACATTCATGCACACACACACACACATACACACACACACACATACATACTTAACCGAGTCATTGCATATTTGAATACAATTTCCATTTCATGTTTTTTTTTTTGTACTCCTTTTTAAGTATGTTTAAATGGAAATGTGGAAATGTAGTAGAAGAACAACACCAAAATCAGCAGCAGCAGTAAAAGCAAGAACCGTTATAATTGTTCCCATCATTTGACTGCACAATAATAATAATAATAATAATAATAATACTTATGATTCATTTTGTTGATCCTTAATAATCAATAAGCAAACAAAACAAATAACAAATAAAAAATAAATCTTTAATAGAAAAAAGTGACAGCAATTTTATAAAATATTTAACATAAATGAGAATCGATCGCATAATGTTAATTTTACAATTAAAAGAGAAAGAAAAAAAACAACTGCAAGAAGGAAAAATCCGCTGTGCGATATATCTAAAATATATATACATATTAATAATGATCTTTTTTTTTGATTGCATTATACTATTGTACGAACATTATACATATACATATTAAATGAATAAATTATTTTTATTAAATAATTATTATTATTTTGTAATAAATCAAAAAGCAGAGTGCATTGAGTAAAAACAACAACAACAAAAAAAAAAACGAAAAAAATACAAAAAAAAAATCACACTTAAAAACTATTTAAAACAAATATTCAATAATTAATTTTATGTATATTAAAATTAGTGAATTACTTAAAGCATAAAAATAAAAAATGCAAAATTAAAAAAAAAACAAAAAAAAAAAAAAACAAATACACAAAACAATATTAATAACAAATTTTTGATGTAAACACTTAATTTTTTTTTTTCTATATTATACTATATATATATTTGGATGTGAACATTTTAAAAAATTAGAGAACTTTAGCTGTTTGATGCCTTATATATATATATATATACAGATATATGTAGGTGTGTAGATGTATGCATCTAGTATATGGATTCACATTGGCGGATGCTTATTGTGCACATACATATAAATATATACACATATGTATATATATACTATATATATACTGTACTCTCATCGCTGGTTTAGTTGCAATATGTAGATAAAGAATACATAAAATACAAAACAACATACAAAAATATATATGTATGTATACTCAGATGTATGTTTATCAGACCAATGTTAACGAATGAGTTCAGAAAGCGGAATAATGATCAGACAGGAGCAGAAGCAACAGTCTGCTGTTTAAACAGAGAACGGATGCCGAGATCGATACCGATAACGATAGCGATAGCGATAACCAGATCAGTAGCCAATTTCTTAGAGCGATTTCTTTTTTTTTGCAAACATCAATTAACAAATACAAATGCGTAAACATGTAAAAACAAACCGTAAACATATTTATTTAATTAGTTGATTATAAACGACTTTAAACTAATTAATATGCTAATTACATACGTATATATATATAAAACAATTACAACTGAACACATACACATAACACACACACACACACACACAAAGTGAAATCAACTTTTTTCCTAATAATTTAGGCACACACTCACACTCACACTCACACACACACACTAACACAGTCAGGCAAAGAGAATGCTGAGAATAACTGCATCAATTGAACTCCAGTTACAACAACAACAACAGCAACTAAATACATACAGAGATGTGTATACATATTATAAATGTAATGCTAAAATAATCATGCTATAACACATAGACAGCAGAAAACAAAAAAATAAGTTGTTGATAAAGATAAAGATAAAAATAAATGATGAATGATGAATGATGAACATGAAACACACATATACACACTGAGCAAAATTACAAAAATGCTGAAAAACAAAAATAAAAAATAATAAAAATAAAAAAAAATAAAAACAAGCAAAGAAAAAACATTTAAACGAATTTCCTTTTTTTGTTTGCTTTATTTCATTCGTACATTTTGTGTTCTTGTTGCTAGTGGGCGCAAAGAGTGGATGGGCGGGTAGCAGCAGCGGCATCCGATCGTTTGCCGTTATCTTTTCCACTATTGTTGTTGTGTACTACTGAATGTATGTGTGTGGACCATGCCCATTTTGCATGCTTGTGAACATGTGCTCTTCACTCTTCTATCTCTCTTTCCTTCACTATCTTAATACATACATACATATGTACATGTATCCCGTTTAATAATTTACTCTGCAAAATTTGTAACTGTTAACAGCAGCAGCAAGAACAGCAGCAGCAACAGCAACAACAACGAAAATTCACATAAAAATCAATTTTTGTCTATTTTCTCCCTTTCTTGCATTCTAACATAATCTTCACAGGCTCGCAGTCGAACAGCGCCTTGAACAACAGCGCAAGCGGCAATGGTGACGGTGAGGCCAGCGCCGCTGGTGAAGAAGCCGGCGGCAGTAGCAACGGCAGCGGCAATGGAACAGGCAAAGACAACGGCGCAGCAGCAGAGACCGAGACGGTGGCGGCAGCGTCGGCCAACGCATCGGGTTAGCACAGCGCTGGCTGTGCTTCGTTAATGTAAATGTTGTTTACAGCGTACTGTTATTAACATTTTTTTCGCTCGCCTCTTATTCAATCGGGGCTTAAGTAAATTAAACAGCATCCAATTTACAAATTCACACACATACGTACACACATGCAGAGCCAGCCACCAGCCAAAAATCAAATCAAAGAATCCGCTCCAGTCGCATACAAATTGTAGAAAACGAAAGAGAAGATATCAAAATATAACAGCCCAAAGTCACCAAAATACATACAAGAGATCAAGTGAAGTGAATTCTTGTCAACAACAGCTCGCACATACACACGCACGTGACATGTTCATATGTATGTAGTTGTGCTTCTTCGAAAGTTTTCCCCATATTAAGAGCTTTTTCTGCTCTCACATCATAGACGACATGTACGAGGGACTGTGTGTGTGTGTGCATAACTTCCATGTATGTATGTGTGTGGAAGCTTGTATATTGGGCAAATATTTAGTATAATATTAAACAAACTAAAAAACCAAAAAGAAAACCCCAAAAACAATGGAAACACAAAGCAAAGCAAATGCCTAAATTATGCATTAATAATTAATATGTATTATTAAACAAAATCTATATAGTATATATATACAAACATACATACAAAATAACAGACACACATAAATAAAATGTTACAAAGCAAAAAGGATAAAAGAAAATAACAAAAATATAAGGAAACAACAACTAAATTGCATTATAGTAAATGAAAACAATTTGCAAACGTAATAAATCATAAGCAAAAACAACAACAAAATGCAAAATGCAAAAAAAAAGAATCTTAGTGAAATAAATCAAAATTTTTTGTCCCATTTAAAGTACATATACAATATTATTACATAGATAACGAACAACAACAAGAACAATAAAAATAAAATGTTATATTGTTAATGTTGTTGCAGTTAATAATTGAAATCAAAGTAACAAAAACAACAACTTAAAAATCGTTATAGCAAATGTGTGCAAAACGTTCAAAGTTATAGATTTGACGTGCTCATCACATGATTCCATATGCCAAAAATATGTGTATATACATACATATATGTACATATATATTGGCATTCTTACATACATATATAGAAATCGATCTCCATACCGAAAAACCACGTCGCAAATCGCAAATGTAAAACTATTTAGAATTCATTCCCCCCCCCCTCCTATAAAAAGAAAAAGAAAAAACTAAAAAAGAAAAAAAAACCGAAAAGTACCGCATCCTAGTAGCCCATAAGCCCTTATATAACTATTTAGTACCGTTATTCAGTCCAAAGTTAGCATATTAATAATATATAATACAACTTGATTGAAACAAAGCAAAAATATTATGAACAAATTGAGCAACAAATATTACCGAAAATTCATAACAAACGCTTTTAGCGCGCGACGCCATTTATTAACAAATAATATTAAATTTACAAAAGACAAAAATAATTAAACACAAACACAAAGAGAACACAAAGAGAATACAAAGAGAACACAAAGAGAACACAAAGAGAACACAAACAAAGGAATCTCAATGGAAACAATCGATGATTATTATGCATAAATTGTACAATTAATCAAACGTTTAGCTGCAATTGAAAATAACAAATAATTTTTAAATTACTCACACGCGACGACACACAACTAAAATAATTATAAAAAAAAACAAAAAAAAATACAAAAACAAAAAAAAAATACAATGCCTATTTTCAAAAATATATTCCAGAAAATATATTCATTCGTTCAGCTCAAGAATTTGTGGGCTGCCTGCTGGCTGGCTAGCCCCCTGCACTCTTGCATCATTTCAACTATTGTATGTGTGTGTGTGTGTGTGTGTGTCTCCTGCCACAAGATCAAAGCATTACACTAGCATACTACCAACTACTACTATGTAGTCTATATAGTCAGTAGTGTGGCGAATTCAGAAAGCAATTTTCAATCCTCTCTTTGTTTTCATTGGTTCTTTGCTAGCCTTGCCAGCTGATGGGATAATTGACAAACAAATGTTTTCTCTTCGCTTAGGCAATACAAATAATATTAATTAACTAATTGTATTGGTATATGTATGTATTCCTGAATTCCATCACTCTCCTTATGTTCTTCATTTTGTGGAAACGAAGAGCGAACTCGAAAACGGAAATTTGAAGTGTGTTTTTTCCGATTGTCGTTATCAATCGAGATACATATTTACTATATAATTTCAGCAAAAACCAAAAAAAAAAAAAGAACAATTTTTTTTAAATCAAAAGCATTTTAATAAAGATTGTGTGAAAAAAAAAGAAAAAAAAAACCAAAACAAAATCTACTCACAAAATACACGCAAAACGTAGATGAAAAAATACACTCACTTTAATTTGTAATTATATTCAAAACACACATTTTACAAAATCAAAAGATGTCCCAAAAAAAAAAAAAACAAGAAAAAAAGAAAGAAAGAAAAAAACCAAATAAATATAAAATAAAGAAGAACATTATGAAAAACTATAAAAAAAAGATATATGAACAACAATTTCAGAGTTCCGCTTACCAAAATGAAAAATTACATTTAAACACAACAACAACAACAACAACAAGAAAACTAAATGCAAGATTAAGGCCCAACCACAAAATGACAACATGAAAAACACAGAAAAGTAACATCAATTAAAAAATAAAAAACAATAAAAATTACAAAACAAAAATATTAAAAATATTGTTGTTTTTATTTCGCTCTCAGCTGCAAATGTCCTTCATCATTAAGGTGTGGGTAATTGCCAAACTTTCCATCAAACCTTAACATCCATTTCCATTTCCATTGCCAATTCAGATTAGCATTTCCAAAATAAACGCAAAATGGCAAAGAAGAAGAAGAAGCACAAAGACGATTCGGCGTATTATGCGATGCTATCTGGAAAAGCGCTACTTCCAAAACTGAAAACTGTCAAAATGCTGATGGCATTCAACAGTTGCATCTGATGAAATTCTTATAAAGTCGAAATACTCCCTTTCATGAATTCAGCACATAACGGCATTTCACAAAAGATATATTTACAACAAATGGTAAAACATATATAAATAAATGAATACAACAAAATAAACGTTTTTTGCCTCGCTATTTTTATGAATATTTGGAAGGAAAATTTGGTCGTCGATTGACGGAGGTTTTCAGCTTTGACTTGTTGCCGGGCCACGCTTGGATAGGCGCTTTGGACTACTCCTGCGACGGGTTGTCCAGCAGTGGAGCAATTTTCAAATTTAACTTGACCCTCGACTCTGCTCTCACTCACCAATTTGGACGGTGTATTAGGATTTGTACTAACCTATCGCATGTAAATATGTTGAGTGCAATTTTTTGAAAATCCCCTGATAGGAAATCGGTCAGACGTCGATGAATGTTCGTTGGAGAACTTAAAGTATGGATTTGGCCAAGATATAAGATATGATACGTATAATTTAATATATCCACCAGATTCTTAATGATTCAAGAACTATTTATTTGGGATTTTTGAAGCCACAACTCAAATCGTAAAGTAGAAGCGAATTTAGAACTAAAATATATATACATATATGAATTTAACGGATTTAACGGGTGATTTGCCAGACCTATGCCGAGCTGATATTGTTGTTATTGTTGGTCCTGTTCGGTGCCTCATGGCTTGCGTCGCTTGTGGCTTGGATTGTGGGTGAGATCGGCGGATGTGGATGCCTCTGCTGCTGTCCTGTGGCGTCGCCTGGGTGTTATCCTGCTAGCCGTAGCTGGCTTCAGAGTTACCGGGACTCCCGGTACGGTCACAATTGCGGGCAATGGCGGGGGCACAGATCCAGGTGGGATAGTTGGGATAGGAATGGGGAGCAACACTGCTGGAGTTGCAACCGTTGTGGCCTTTATGCTGCTGGGTGTCGTCTCCTCGTAGCTGGGCAGCTGCGACTGCTCCGTCTTGATGTGGGCACCCGGAGCAATCATGAGTAAATCATTGCCCCGCTGTTGATGTTGATGCTGCTGCTGGCTGTCCACCCTGTCCAAGCGTTCGCACTTGATGTGACGCAGTGCGTCGGCCACATGGCCATTAGCCATGCGATTGTCATTATTGTTGGGTTCGTCGGGTGTGGACGTATGCCGCTCCAGCTGCTGCCACTCCAATATGCCCGTGAGCAGCTTAATGTACTTGATGGCCGAGCGCAGAATCTCATTCTTCGACAGCTTCTTGTCCGGCGGATGTGTTGGCACCAGCTTGCGCAGCTCAGCAAAGGCCCCAGAAACATTCTGCTGGCGCCACCGTTCACGCGTATTTGTGAACACCTTGCGCACCCCACCAGTCCCTCCTCCACTGAGACTATTGCCCATCGCTCCACTGCCGCTTCCCAGCCCACCCAGGCCAGTGCCACTGCCAGCGTTTGAGCTGCTGCTGCTCCCATTGCCATTGCCAATCCCAATTCCATTGGCATTGCCATTGCTCGGTGGAGCCAGTTGGCCGCTGGCAAAGAGATTATGACCACTGCGCGGCGAATTGGATAGCGACCGATTAGCTAATGAATAAAAGGATATAGTGGAGAAGCTGTTGGTGATGGTAATGATGATATTGATTTTAAGTCCCTTCACTCTTTTTTTTCCTACATGAGAACATATCTTTTAAACGATTTTTCCAATTACAGCTATATGATATGGTGATATATGATATATGAGAAAAGTAATATAAATTTGATTGCTTTTCAATCAAAATCTGAATTTCGATTAATTCATTATCTTGGAATTGTGATCTGCTATCTAGGAAAAGTGTGAGCAACATTTTATGGATGTCGGTTGTTAATGCTTACCATCTGCTTGGCTGCCATTGAGGACAATGTAGTCGCGCAATTCGTCCTCATCCTCCTCGGTGTCGTTCAGTGTCGAGAAATCTGATAGATCACCGTCGCCATCCGAGATGGACTCCGTCTTGGGTTGCACATATGGGGTTGCATGACGCAACAGTGCCGGAGGTTGTCGAGCGCCAACATTGTTAGTGTTGTTGTTATTGTTGTTCTCCTCACGCCTGCCGCCATTGCCTGAGGATGAGGAGCTCGAGTGGCTGGCAGAGCTGCGGTCATCAGCATTATCCGCACCATTGGAGCTGCTTGGTAGCCAGGCCATTCCTTGCAACGCGTCCGCACTCCGCAAGGTGCCACTGCCAAATGATGAGCAGCAGCAGAAAGTTCGCCACTGCATTGCAAAACCCACCCTGGCAATGAATGGGCGGAGCTAGCGAGCAACCCTTAGCCAGGCTAAATTACACACATGCCTGGGCGATTGGAAGTGGGAATGGGCTTGGGCTTGGCTTGGGAATATGTGTAGCTAAGGCAGAGACAAATTGAATATGGGCCGGGGACCCATTTGTGTGCGTCGAGAGTTGGCGCTCTGTGTGCTGGGCCCGGCTGGCTTTTGCTTTTTGGCCCGCTTCTCCGCGATAGTCATGGCCCTGACAGGGGTCCGTGATGGTGGCTGCGGTGCGCAAGCTGTGAGCGTTAGCTGCGTGTCGGTCGATGGATTTACGAAGTGCATTTTGTCGGTGCGCTCGTGCCCTAGGAAACTCATGCGATCATCATTATATTTGCCATCGAAAACATCGTTCGGCTGGTACATGTATGTGGTGGGTGACATACATGCATCCAGATATTCCACCTGCAGCTCTATCGGGAAATCGGTGCTCAGCACCTCGGTTATCTCGAACGGTGAGGTATCGGCCACTTGCAGACGCAAAGGGAGACGAGGCGACATCCGGAACGTCACCCGCTTTACATAGTCTCCCATGTCGATATCGTCCAGGGCTTTAATATACACACACCATGTCGACTCGAACGGATGGTAGTCGTCATCCTCCTCTGGTATGCAGCCGATGACTAGCTTCTTGGAAATGACGACGCCATCGCCAAGGCCGCTGTTACACCTACGGCCCCCTCCATCTTTGTTCAATAGCCCGATGGCTGATCTGTGGCAGTAACTGACCCGCTGGCATTCATCCACGGGAGAAGAGTTCAGACGCAAAAAGCTCATCTCGCTAATATTGAGGTTCTGGTTGAATGCAATTCAAGTCGACTTATTATTAACTATTATACAAATTTTGAAATCAAGATTTACATATAAAAAAAACTTTCTCAATCTCCTTCGATTCTGACAAATCCCAACTTATAAAATATAAACTAAAAAGAATGAGGTAAGCAATGCAAAGCCAACTGCGTCTAGCATTTCCTGTTGTTCAACTTTTCAAAATTTCTTTTTTTGCAGAATCCTAGCTGAATAATAATCCAAATTATAATAATGAAAAAATAATTTGTACATACACCAGTTTTGGTAATTACAGATCTTATCGAACTGTTTCCACAACGACTCCGCTTCACCTACTCATCGGATTAGGGTGCTGAAAAAAAGTTGTGCGTCGGGCGTGAAAATTTCAACGCTTCGACCTTTTCCAATCGCAAGCTGCGATTTGCATATACTCGAATATTTTCACGCCTTGGCGTTTAACTGTCACCTACACAACCCTGGCCTCCTGTTCCCTACCCTTCTCCTTGTCCAGCTGCAACCACCAGATGAGAAACAGATAGAGAGAGAGAGCGAGAGAGAGATTGTGAAAGGGCCAATGGGACAACTTTCTGACGCAGACGCAAACTCAGAAATGGGCGGTGCCTGTGAGCAACCCTCAACCCGAACCCAAACAGCCCGAAATTGAAGGCCTGGCTTCAAGGCGACAAGTCCTGTCTACGTTTGTCCATTGTACTTTTTATTTGCTCAATATTGAGATAAGACTTCAACCTCAGTGACGTAGATTTTAAATCGAAACTCTTCATCGAGATGAACAGACGTTGCGCAATTGTCGGTTTGGGAGTCGATATATCCTACCTACTTCATATCATTTTATCCAGCATTGACATATGGATAAACTCTTCTACAATATATCTTGGAGATAAATCGGATAAATCATTCACCAGAAAGGTGAGACTGTGAAAAATTTCAATTGATAGATGTACATACCTGGGCAGTAAAATACGATTTGTTTTATAACAAAAGAAATGCATATACACATATATATATATATATATATATATACATACTCCCAGATAACCATGAACTAATAATGCTTCAGTTTTGCTGTTAATTATCGTTTTGTTTATTCTGCTTCAACTATTTCCGATGCGCATAAGCTCGCCGTCTAAAAGCAACTAAGAAAAGGCGACACTCGACGTGTAGGTAGACGCAAGTAAACGGATAAATTCTGGAATTGTCCCGTTAGGCTTGAGTGCATACAAAATATGCTGTCTCCCTTTCTCATTAATGAGGCTTTTGCCTATGTCCAAATATGGTTATGTTTAGCATAAGACAATGCTGAATTTCTCTCATGCATATTTGTGGACATGTTCAACACCTATGCACCAATGCGAAGCTTTTCCCCATCTTTAAATTGACTGTTCTTACCAATGAAACTTAACTGGATATTCTACTAGCTAACTTTGCGGTTGGTGAGGCAACAACATTCCCAATTTTGCTTGGAATCGCTCTTGGTAACTGAAAGGATCACATTGAGCCAATAACATTATATGCTTATTGGTTGCTGATGAAGTTTTCTTGAATCCTCCGCGCCTTTCAATGGCCTTTCTGACTTGAGAGCATTTGTAGCGAAATTTAGAGACCGTATATTCCTGCATCTTTGAGCTTACGCACAACTCTTCTATCCTCAGCCCTGTCGTGATGGTATCGGCCCATAAGTCACTTAAGCTTATATAATAATGAATTTATTCAAATCTTTCCTTTTGCTAACCAAATCAATCTATTGCTTATTAATTATGGTTTTGTTAATTTTATGCAACCCGTATCTACTTTACTGTTCAGCTCAATTTGCACTTTTGACAATGAAATATGCCATAAAATTTTAATGTGCGTTATTTTCAAACAGGTACTTCTGATTTTCATTAAGAAACAATGTTGCCATGCTTACAAACTTCTTAAATTGTATAAAATTGTTGAAAATATCAATGCAACAGTCTCACTACTTATGTTAATAACAGTTACTATGATCTATTCTGCAATGTCTACGTTTCTTTCTTTCGCGCAACCACCAAGTGCAAAAATACGGGTGAGCAAAAATACGCTAGTGTCATATTAAAATTCACCGTTCCAATAACAGTTAAAAAAGCAGATTTTTAAAAGTAGAAAGGCAATTTTTTGTTTAAATCTTGATACAACCACAAATGTAACAGTTTAAAATACGACAATAATAACTTATAAATATAAGTTAAAAGATGTAAATGCAAACTTACAAACTTTTGCTGCATGTGTGTATCACATTTTTGTATGTACCTACATATGCAAGAAGAAGCATTCGTATGCATGTACAAACACGTGACTTCTTTGAGTATGCATGTATTTCATATATTTCGAGTGCGTGAAAAATGTGCGAGGTACAAATAAAAGAAACTGTTGCTGCGTCAACCATTTTCTAAATCATTTTGGCACTTAAAGCGCTCACTGCCCATAATTGATTCGCATCATTGATCCTAATCGGATTTGGCGGACCGCATAGTATAATTGAAATTAATCAAACAATTATGGAGTCTGCTGACACCAGCCACACTCGTGCGGGAGTGAAACACATACACACACACACACACACAAACATACACATACATACACACACATACACACACATACATACATACACTACATCAGCACTCATCCACTTGTGTGGTAGTGGGCGTGGCTAAAAAGGGAGTGTCGCAAATGTCATCGATTTTTCGCAGCAGCTGCAAGAGTTGGGGTCAGCTACAGCTTATTGTGGCTGGGTCACGTGTATGGGGAAGTGTGGCTGCTGTTTGTTGAATTTTGTGTCTTATCGGTAGAGGACACACGTGCCACACACACCCCTGCAACTTTACAGGCACACAACTGCAGTCGAATGATAACAAAATTAGCCACCAAACTGCTGCTAATTTGATTTTGATTTTGATGCTGACTGTTGACTGTTGACTCCTTGTTGCGACTTTGATTTGATTGCCGCAAATCCGCTTAGCGGATGCCATTTAACTGGTGTTGTTGTTGTTATTGCTGTGGCACGCGACGGGGCGTCTGTGAGCGGGATTAAGTACGGGTTCTCAGGCCCACCAAGCGGCCGAGTGACTGGTCTAATCCCACACTGATGACCATGTTGAGTAGATTGCAATTGATTTTGGATTATGCAACGTGCAGTTGTTTAAACTACTTATGCATAATATGTATATACATAGCTGCCCATGAATCTAAAATGAGATTTTCGATCAGATAATGCTGAGTTGGGAATCAACACCCGCACTTGGACTTTCATTCTATTCAATTTGAAGGGGTAAAAAGGATATAATAGCTTTGTGCAAATGTATGTAACAGGCAGAAGGAAGCATCTCCGATCTCATGAAGTACACATATTATTCATCAGGATCAACAGCCGAGTCGGTATAGCCATGTCCGCCTGTCCGTCTATATGAACAAGCGGATCTCAGAGACTATAAGAGATGGGAACTTCTCCGTTAAAATATAAGTTCTCGTTTACATCGCGCAGATCAAGCCTTTTTCATTTTATTGATAAGTACCTCCGTTTCGTTAATATAGATATTTTCCGATAGCAATAAAACCCATAATTTGAATTGCAGATGCTTCTGACACTAAGCACTCAAATCGTTGAATCGACATTAAAGTGCATTAAGTTTTTTCTCAGAGCGTTGCAGGGTTCGCGTGTCGAGCAGCGAACACAGGACAATATTTCATTTGACTTCGCTGCGACAACATAGCTGATAAATGAATAATGCGGTAGTCGAGTGAGATCGACTACGATATACCCTGAACCCAGTTGTTAAATATATTCTAGTTTTATTGGCAAATTTCCCTTTAAAAAGTCTTGCACCCAAATGTGAGAAGGTCTTTACGTGCACCACTCTTTTCTTATGGCAGGCACAGGGACGGCAGAGTAAACCTAGAGAGAACGTTGCACTCTACTGCGAATTACTTTGGTACCACTGATAACAGGTAGCAAGGAACAGAGTGAAATACTGTCCAAATTTGCCTTTCAAATTGAGGTTGAATTGAAGCTAGTTACCTTCTTTTGGAGATTGGATTATGGGAGATAACTGTAGCTTTTGAACTGTGGGAGATATAGGCTTCTGAAAATTTTGGAGAAGATATAGGCTTTGATCGTTTTTGGGGGCGGGAGTGAGCGTGGTCCAATTTTTTTTCCAGGATTTTTGCAGAGCGTTACTAGGAATATAACCTTCAAATTTGGTGACTGGAGCTCTTAAATTGTGTGAAATGTATGGTCTTATTGATTTACACTAACCTGTGTGTATTGGATTAGAGAGTCGGATTGGACGCGGCCATCATTATGCTAATTATTCATCAAATGGTGAAGCCATCATCCATTGGACATTTTTTGAGGGTATAATTAATAATAATTATTATTATTATTTCGGTCAGAAATCGTGTATATTTTATCTTTCGCATGCCTCCTTAAAGATTTCGTCTAGACAATGTGGACAATGTATAATAGACAAAATAAAAAATAATCGTAGCAGAGCTGAAATAGATTTTATTAGATTTACTTCGCATGAGTTTACCTTTGGATCAATTTTGTGACTGTCGACTATTTATCTTTCTATTACGCACATTTTAAGAATCCATGCGAAAGAATCTATTTTTATATTTGTTTAGCTAAAATTGGCATTTGTAGGTCTGTTTTCATACGACATTGTCTAGTTGCATGCTCATTAAAGGCTGTATTTTTCATTCGCGATGTTTTCGTAAGTTACCTTCTACATTTGGTGACTTAAAAATTGTGCGATTTTATCGATTCACACTTTCCGAAAAATCGGGTTTTGCTTGCCTACCAGTAATATACCTATGAAATTTGACTCAAAAAACTTCAGTATCTGAGTTTATTTTATTTGATCGTTGTATTTGCAAATGTTAGAATTAGCTTTGTCGGTCAACAGTTCAACATTGTAAATATTGACGACACAAATTTTGATCGACATGACCGTTTTTAACAAAATGGCTGACTGCCATGGCACAATTTGCCTAAAAAATATATTATTGAAGTTTCATAGCACCCAGTGTTTGACACGGCTAAATAACAGCAAGTTGACAGATTAGCAAGCGATAGCCTGACCATTTTGAGTAAGAATCGATATCTTGTGTTTATTTATCGTTTGCTGTTTTGCAGAATTTGTTGGAAGTCGCATCGCAACAGACGCGTCATTTAAGTGTTAGTTGTTATTGTTTTGAAATCTTGTGTCTAATAGCAGGTGAGTGTGTGGCAATAATACTTGAAAGCTCAGCTGCATTCTTTCTAAATACGTTGTTCGCCCAGTTGAAAGTGGCAAAGACGCAAGCGTCTATCACGCACACACACAGATGCATATATTTGTATTTATGCATGTATATATGTATGATTACAATAACCACGCGCCAAATCGCGAAGTGCCGTTGACAAAAGTTGCACAAGTGGTCCCAACTGAATACGAACAAAGACAAATGTTCGCTAAAAGAGTCTGTCACCTGCTGTGCGCGTTTGTCAAGCCGTAGGTTTAGTTGTTTTCTCTGCGAAGCTTGTCGTGCATTTTGGTTTGCCGGCACCGGCACACAACGACTACAAATTCGCATACGCAGGCCTGCATACATACATATGTATATGTACATACACACACACCATTATAGTTTACACTTTCCTATGTCCGTATACGAGGTGAGCATGTATTGGTTTTGTTTTTGCATCTGTTTCGGTTTTTGATGCAGTTTTAGCTCTTGCGCTCGGCGCTCGTGTTTATGTGTGTTCATTTCTGTATTCTTTACGCTACTTGTTAAACGCAACAACTAAAATAAGAATGCTCTTAAGGACATTTGTGAGGTGTTAATGATGAGTTAAGAAAATATGAAATTTGCCTTGGTCGGTTCAAAGAGGCTCAACATTTCAAGCTTTTTATTCGCAGAATGATTTTTTTCATATGTACATACATAAATACCACTTGCATGGGTGAGACTTAACTTGTTGGACGATTGTATATTTCATTTAATGTCGATATCTCAATTAACAGGACTGTTAAAGTTAACAGAGCTCTTAAGTTAAAAAATTAACATTAATCCATAAGGAAATCGTTTTCAAATTTGGGGAAGCCGTGAATTTATACGTTACTTGTGCTGATACTTTCTCTATCTGTGTTTATCTCTGGGCTACGACGTATGCTAGGAAATTTACAGCAAAACTTGTCGCTCTAAAAACTTTAAATGCAAAAAAAAAAAAATAGTCGGACGACATGTTATTGGATCTGTAAATGTTTTTGGTAGACGTTGGCAGGCGGAAGATGAACTCGACATCAACAAGCATATCTAAAAAAAGATCCAGCCGGTCAAGATCGCGCTCAAGGCATATTTATGAAGATACACGCTCAAGCAGCGATTGGTATTCTTCAAGCTCAAATGACAGTCGTAAAAGGCTCAGGATCAGACGCAGCCAAACGAGGGAGGAGGCTATAGTGGGTTGGGAGGGCAAGTTTCCGAATTTCCTGGAGAGCAACTCAGACGTGGAAGAGGTAAGTAAGCTCGTAGTGACAAGGATGGGGCAGCTTCTTTTGTTTGATAATGTCCCGTGTCAATATTTTCTGTAATTTCTTGACACTTGTCGTGCACTTGTATTTCTCTTCCATTTGTCTTTGGAATGTTTGTATGTATGATGTATATTAGATGCAGCAGCTACCCACTGAAGAAAAGGCCATTTATGTCACTGGGCTCAGCATTTTTCCCAGAGAGCAAGAGGAAGAGCAACAATCGCAGCCGCAGCCAGCACCGCAGACACCGCTGTCATCAAAGCCGTCGTCTGATTCTGATTCCTCGTCACCCGTTTCAAATATGAATTCAGCTCTAACAACAGCAACAGCCACAACAAACACAACAGCTATAAGCACACATGCCACAAATTCGACTGAGGCAGATCTAAAGACAGCTACGCAGACATTCAACACCAACTGCGATATCAGCGATATCAACATTACCAGCAATAATGACAGCGGTTCAACCTCAATGCCAAGTGCAACATCTTCTCCACAACCATTATCAGAGCCAAAAACAGAATCAGAACCACAAACTGATTTAGACAAGCAGGTGGAATTTTAGACTTAGTTGTGATATAGCTGGCATAGCTGGCCGTATAGTCCATTGACTTACCCATTTAATTTCCTTTCTAAACATCTTATTTGTTATGCAGAAGGTGGCGTTAATGTCCTTGCAAACCGGCGAACCCGATGCAGGAGAAGCAAGCAGCTTCTCGATGAGCATGCGCTCTCGCATGCGCTTTACATCCTGTAGTGCATCATCCAGCAATGAGGCCTGCGAAACGACAAATAACCTCAAGAAATCAACAGAAGACAAGGATCATCCACCCAGCATGCTGTCGTTGCGCTCCAAATCGATGTACCAAAGTGACCCCACTAGTAGTGGTGCAAAGACGCGCAAACGCCGTCGCTCGGTTTCTTCGAACAAATTGCCGGTCACAGATCCCTATTATTGCTTGCCCTTCGAGCACGGCTGGAAGCGTGAATTGGTGTTGCGTAGCAGTGATAACAATGCGCGCCAGCAAGCCGATGTTGTATTCATATCGCCTTTGGGCAGGAAGCTGCGCTCGAGAAATGACATTATCCCACTGCTTGTGCCCGAACTGTCAATTGATAATTTTTGCTTTAAGCCCGAGCTTCAAAATGCTGGCGAGCAATACGAAACGGTCCGCCAGGGTCAGTCTGCTAGGGAACGCCACATATCGATGGCCGTTGCAAAGCAGCAGAAACTGCAAGGGCAAGGGCAACAGAAGCAAAAACAACAAGGACAGCAGCAGCAGCCACAACAACAGCAGCCACAACAACAGCAGCAGCTTTCTAACACCATCGATCTGGGCCAACAAGCAGCATCAGCGCTAACACCCGTATTCGGGAAACGTGTGCCTAAGCCTAAGGTGCCCAAGGGCGCAAGCCCGCCGCACGAGGGTTGGACCTCAACGATGGCGGTCAAGGGAAATGCTCGCGTCCTGGCTGCGAGCAATGGTAACAGTGGCGGCAGCGGCTCTAGCTCCAGCAACAGCGCACGCAGACGTGGGTAAGCAGTCTCTGATTAGATTGATGACTTCCATTGCCTTATTGCTAACTGACGGCAACTGACTCTCTGCCTATGTCCCACCAGCAACCAGGCGAACAAATCAACAAAGGCTGCACCAGAGACGCCGACGGCTGTGCAGTCGAAGCTGCCGATTCAGCCGCAGTCAGCAGTTAAGACGATACTAACTTGTGCGAAATGCTTGCAGGCAATTAGTGAGACCAATCAAGCATTTCGTGTCGGGCTGAGCTCTGTCGAGAGCTACATCTGCAAGGTGAGTGATGACATCTCCTCGGATCGGATCACTTTAAATTCAACGTTAATCTGTTTATCTTTTATCCACCCTTAATTAAATAGCGCTGTGTTGCGCCAGGCAGCAATGCTTCCCTTTCACCGACAGCAGATACAGCACGACAGCAGCAGCAGGCACATGGAGATGGACATGCAAGTGTCAATGCCAATGGCAATGGGAACAATAAACTGGATAAGGAAGTGATCGATGAGAATGTGAACGCCGCCGGCAATGGGGTCATCGTCAAAGAGATTGAACTGCCCGGCGCTCTGCCGCCTGCTAAGCTGCTCAGAGATGATTCTCCTGCACGTCGTGGCGGTAGAAAGATAACGCCAAAGCCAATGGAGGTGGTTGTTATTAACGGTCGCAAGGCTATCGCAATTGCTGTCGAGCCACGGCGTACGCCTGCGCAAATGTGAGTCCGTCTCAACGACTCAGTTCGGTTCAGCTCAATTCAGTAATATTATAGAAAATTTATCACTCACCATTGAACGTTGCAAATAGAAAGCGTCTATGTTTGGTAAATCGAGAGAGAAGTGAGTCAACTGTGTAGACCAAGTGTGCGGACAGGATAGCTTTCTTTTTAGTTTGACTTTTCGTTGAGTGTGTTGTTTGGATGGCTTAAGCTGGGCAGCATTTGCAAGTAAAGTAAAGTAAATTAGTTGTAAAGTAAAGTATTTGTGTCCCGTTTGAGTCTATCCCTGAGTTGTCGGGCCAGTTGCCTCCTGTTGTGATAGTTATCTAGCAAACATTCGTTTTGTAAGTATCTTCTGATACGACATTTTTCGTTTGGGTGGCTATGGCTCTTAGATTGATATATAAATTATGTTCACTTTCGCATTAGGGAAGGTTAGATACACGAACTTTAAAATTTAAATAACTAATGTATTTGTTGACATTCATCATTGCTAGCCATAACTACAGAATGTCACTCGTTAAGTACAACTGTTAATAATATCTCTTGGAATCATTTGTCTATTTACAGCTTTTCAGGCGCTCCGAACTTGGCCATCAATGCAAGAATTTTATCTAGGCACAACTCAGCTATGCGTTGGCAAGTCGCTGATCGTCTTTCTGGTGGCATTGAGGGTTGCAGGCTGATGACGGCCATTATGAAGACGGTTGACCTGCACGTAAGTTTCTCTCACGTTTGGCAAATAGAAATGAATCCTTGCAACTAATCGAAACAAAATGCGTTTGTAGGTACGTGTGCGCTTGTCAAGTGTGTGCAAGACCTGGGCTATGATATACCGCGATAGCAGCGTGTGGCACATTGTGAAGTTGCGCGATACGCACATCATCAACTGGAAGCTTCTGCTGCATAATATGAAGGTCTACCGCACCACCGAGCTCGATATGATGGGCGTGAAATTCGACAATCCGAAGATGCGCTTGGACGGTGATTTGCGAGATTTGAAATCGTTGCGTATTCTACGCACCGATGCCAGCGAGGCGAAGTTCATCGAGACAATTGTGAAGAGCATGCCACAACTGCTGGAGCTGCGCACAACTTGCACCAGTCGTGCTCTGAACCTGGCCAACATCGAAACGATGTTGGATTTGCGTGTGCTGCGCATTCGCATGCTGGACCCGCAGGCCAGCATAATTTCATTGCCGCTGCTGCAGAAGTTAAGCTGCTTGCGAGAACTGAGCTTGCGCGGCATTAGCAACATGGCTGATCTGGAGCTGTTGCAGCTGGAGGGATTGCAGCAGTTGGAGACGCTTGTGCTGGGCTCGTGTCGCGGCATGAAGGTGGCAACGTTCGGGCAACAAGTGCTGCCCAGTCTGAAGCGTTTGCGCCACCTGCGCCTGGAGAACCACCACAGCAATCGGTCATTTAATATGAAAGAGATCATGGATGGCATTGCCGCCGCTGGCAGTGTGAAGCGTGTCGAACTCATCAATGTCAACGTAGATGCGGAGTTGAGTCATCAGTTGTCCGAGTGTAAATCGTTGCAGGAGCTGTTGCTGTTGCCAAATTTCCACGATCGTACCGCTTATATGGTGCACTACATCATGCAGGCCATCAACGAGAACAGCGATCAGCTCAACGTGTTCCACCTGGGGATCACCAACGAGTTGCTCAGCGTGACTCGGGCATTGGCCATGACCCACGAAAAGGACTGTGTGCCAGTGCTGCTGCCAATTCCGGGCGTTGCCGAAAATGATGTACTGAATGAGTCCGATGAGTCAATCGCCTATTTGCCGGTTGATCGCCTCGAATCGATTTTACATCACATGATGCCGCAGGCTTGGCTAACCGTCGCCAAGGTTTCACAGCTCGAAACAATCAATCTGAAATTCGTGGCGGCTCCAATCGGCGTCAAAGCCGGCTTTTTACACAAATAAGCTTTTTACTTCTATATACTTACATATAGATATAAACTTAAGCTTCAGGGTGTCAGCTGAATCAGAGCGAGAAGCATCTCTTTGTATCTGTCATTGCCTGCTACCCAGTTGTTCTTTGAGAGAATACAGACTGAGTCTTCATTTCCCTATCATTTGCTACACAATGCCTTCTAGCGAATACAATTTAAAGTAATTCCAGATACAATATTTATTGTACTCGTTGAAACAAGTAAAAGCTATTCGAAAGCTAACAAATGAAAAAGGCGAATTTTGTATATGAAATATAAAAGCGGTTTATTTGTAATCAACAGTACTTTTAATCACATACGATTATATATATGATTTAACCTAGTACTAAAGCAGAATTTTGTATATGAAATATAAAAGCGGTTTATTTTTAATCAAAAGTATTTTTAATCACACGAATATATATAAGATTTAACATAGTACTTAGATTTTTTTGTAGATACCTAATTTATGTTTAAGGCGTTTCCCTGCCTAATAAATCGCCTTATAAAACGCACAGTTAGTTTAACTAACCTATTTTTAATTGTCAAAAGGGGTGTTTGGCGAGGAGCAGAGTTAACGCAACAACTTGCATATATCCTAACTAATTTTGGAAGAACACATATTTTTCGACTTGTTTTAAAAAAGACTCGATTGGCATTCAAATGTTTTCAAAAAAAGGCAATAACTTGAGCAAGTTACACCTTAGCCATTTTAATGACTATTATACAACAACGTCAACAAATATCAAAAAGACACCAATATCAACGTTCACACGTCAACGGGGACGACAACAACAAAGTTAAGGTGCCCACCGAGAAGCTTAAAGCCAGCCCCCCCACGCCACGAACTAGCGACACAGCAGCGATCTGGAAATTACGGGAACTAATTCTACCAGAATTAATTAATTACTAATTCACTAAAACAACAAATAAAAGTAGGTCCGTTCCAATCTTCTCAAATTTGAACGCGTGGAAGCTTCCTAGAATCAGCAGTGTGCAAGCCTAGCGCTCAACTCTCTCAGCTGATCGACTTTACAACAGTAATGCGCAGCTTCCACCAGTGATGCGCAGCTTCCACCAGTGATGCTCAGCTGCTACCAGTGATGCGCAGCTTCCATCAGTGATGCGCACCTTCTACCAGTGATGGGCAACCCGCCTTGAAGCCAATTTATACTTCTACAATTGTTTTGTTGGCAATTTATTTGTTTTTTTTTGTAATCATAATTTTTGTCAATTTGTGGTTTATTATTGGTAAGTTAATAACGAAGTCTAACGGCATTTCGAAAGACCCAATGACGCAGGTCAACAAGAGCCGTATCATCTGCTTGACGCTAGAACCGTTTGAAAGCCAAACTTGGGACAGTATTTCTTGGATATCCGCTGGAATAACTTATGGTATCAAAGTATTTTAATGTCGGTTTCGCCCGACTGCAACGTACCCTCTTGTTTTATGTAAAAAATAGTTTTATTTTATCATATAAATACATAGAAATATATAAATATTTCTTAAGCTAATACATATGAAAATACATCATTTATGCTTACATATTTTGTGTTTGTTGAAATGAAAAACACAGTGTGATATTAAGAAGTAATATAGGTCCAGGCATTGTGCTCAACGGAACCAACTTACAAATGAAACACTCACAAAAACAGAGGACTTGACAAGTCCCTTACTTTTTCGAACTCAAGCTTCCTACCCGAATTACATTAAGATAATTAATGCACACTAGCCCGTCTGGTAAAATGCACAGTTTCTTATCAAAAGGCGCCTTTTTATTATGGTACTTTTTGTGCGTGTCTGTTATCACTAAGCCGACTGTCTGATTGTCTGTTGGTATTCTCTGCTTAGTGGTGCTGTCTACATATTTATGTGCCATCTTTTCAATGGAGTGGTGGGTAGGTGGCTAGGTGGACTATTGGACACTGCACACTGCATATAGTATCTGTTTATATAATATACATTTTACAAAAATATATGTATAAGCATAAAGTAGGGTAATGGTTACGAGACCACCAAATAGTCATCCTGTTACAACATTTAAGAAAGCTTAATGGCCTGGAAAATGGGGATGACAACAGTCAACAGTGGAAAGGTTTTTTACGGCCTTTCTCGCCGCTCCCTTCCGGCAAATCACTCATCATTTAACGCTCTTCATGTGTTTCCAGCTGCATACTAATGGGGTCGTTTCATGTGGAGTCGAGTCATTTACAAATCTGTTTTGTGTGGCTTATTATTGTACTTGTATTAGTATGTTTAATACTATTTGCGTTGCGTCATGTTTTGATTAATAGTAAGCACATTGTGGTGGCGCAGAGTGTTATCAGGAGTCAAGCGACAAGATATGGTATAGGTTACAGGGTATAAATTATAAGTTGCCTCGTCGAGTTGCTCTGCTGACAAACCCTTCGAAATACGTATATAAATATAAAGAAAGTCACGTTGAACCTAACTAAATGAATGGCCTAGATCAAGTGCACTTTGGACTTTGGACATCATAGACAACTTAAGGCTAAGGCGAAGGCCAAGGTTATGGACTATGGACTATGGGCGACTTAGAGCTAATTTGTCATTGGCCTGAATATATCATCTCGATGGCGATCAGTTGTATTCGGGCTTCGGAAAGTAGTCGGGCACAAAGATGTGCACAATGATGCCAGTGGTCATGAGTGCAAAGTAGAAGATGATAGCGATCCACCAGAGTACGCGCTCCCAGCGACGCACCTCCAAATTGCGCAGCACGCCAATCCCAACCAGCAGTCCAGCGACGGCACCCGACAAGTGCGCCACATACCCAATCTGGTCGTGCTGATCAGTTAGATGGCGATACACGGATGTGCCCAGATCGGTGAAGCAGAACACGAGGAAGGCAAGCAGCTGCACAATCGCGTACTCCATTTCCGAGTAGTTCTATAATGCAATGTGACAAGGATTCTTCTATATATCTATGCATGGATTTGTATTTGTATTTGTTTATATCCTACCATAATGATTGTGGCAATGTGAGCCGTGATCAGGGCATAGACACCGCCGGACGCGCCTGCCAGAAAGATGCGCGGACTGGTCAGCGAGGTGCCCATGGAGCCAGCGAGCACGCCAGCCAAATAGACGAGCGCCACACGCCACCAGTGATGCACCAGTTCGAGGGCAATGCCGAGAAAGATCTGTATGATCAAATTCATCATGAGATGCATGATGCCCACGTGGACAAACATGTAGCTAACGAAGCGCCACGCCTCGTAGCGCTTGTACGGATTGTAAATGAAGAGCGTCGCCGCTGGTCCGTTGGTGCTCTCGCCCAAGCGCTGATTGTGGTTCGGATCGTCCCTAAAAGCAAATCAAATAAACGATTAATAACACACACGTATATATAGAGAGAGAAATTAGGTGGGTGGCGGCTTACTGAAAGTAAATCACATCGACGAGAAACATGATGATCTCAATGATGGAGAAGATGACCATGGTCAGCGGTGGCGGGCAGATGGACATTTGTTTCTCGTACGCACCGTCCGGTTCGTCGCCCTCAAGCGGCTTTGGCGGCGGCACCACATACCGGCAATAGCGGGTCAACAGATTGCGCACCATCCACTTGTGGCGCAGCGACATCGCATAGAACTCCTCAAAGTCCAGATGTCCATCGTTGTCCGTATCATTGCGGCTCAGTATCTGCTCGGAAATGTAGGCAGGTATGTCGCGGCAGTATCCATCCGAAATCAGACCCTTCAGCTCGTGTGTGTTGATCAGCCCATCTCTGTCCGAGTCGTGCTGCACTCAAAAAGCAAACAGGCAATTATTATTCGTTGATCACACACACTATATATATATATATTTATTTATCCATCTCTCATGTCTATAGTTATAAAAGTTCTTTCACCAATCAACCATTAACGCAAGCTAGCTAGATTCATTCAACATCCATTTCAGTGGGTGCCCATTCTTTCGAGATCTTGGCTATCTCCTAAGCCCAATGGGCAAAGGCTTTCACCTGGCACAAGATGAGGTGTATTTTGAAGTGAATTTGGATTCATATTAAACAGAATTACACTTAATATTATGAAACCAAAGATGGGCATGGCTTCAGGTGAAGCATGTCTATCTTTCTGTTATCCTCTATCTTTCTATCTTTCCAATTGTATTTTTGATGGTGTATTTTATTCATTTTTTAACCACCTCACCTAACGTAAAAATTAGGTAACATTTTCTAGCAGGCGTCGACAGGGTAACTCAGATGGGGAATTTGGGAAATGCCAGTTGAAATTTTCGCACGTTGGGAACACAACTGGGTTTAGAATAAACCACAACATTATAAAGTCAAGGTGTTTGCATAGCTGCCTCATCGCTGCCAGAACGACAAGCAATCGATTACCGATTACCGATTACAGTGAGTAAAGTGTGATTTGAGTAACGCAGTTCTCAAGCCCGTTAAATCCATAGAATGGCGCATTTGTGGCAGATTGTCGTCAAACTAATGGGCTGGAAGAAGGGTCACGAGGAGGAGCATGATCAGGACCAGGATAGGAGCAGCCAGTGCGATGTCAACGACATTGAGCTGAATGAGTCCTCTGACATTGGCACCGCCATCTCAATTAATAAGGTCCTTGTGGAACAATTCATTGGGGCCAGCCAAACGACACGGAGCACGAAGCTGCTGCTGGACAAGTGGCAGGACACATTGCCGCCGACGCAACAGGAGGAGGCAGAGTGGCAGAAGTTGCGCATGCATGAGGATCACTTCATGGATGCCCGAGACGTGTAAATTACATCCTTTCGCTTCACGCTTGCAAAAGATCAGCTGCTCAAAAGACGCCAAGCCAAAGAGCCACAGCCAGAACCGAATCTACTGACATATAACCAAACAAATTCAGACTTTTGCTTCGAAATTCGCAATAAAAAATTAACCCCAAATTGGGGAGAGCAACAAGTTGCATAATTGCCACATTGCCACAATGCATCCATGCAACAACACCCCAAATGCGGCAAAAACAAGTCTTGGCCATAAATGGCCAAGCATGCCAGGCCAGGCTAGTAATGAAATGGCCCAAAACGGATCGCAACTGGTGACAAGCCCGTCAAAAACCGAGGTCCCAGCTATGCACACATTTCCACACATTTTCCCAGACATTTATGGAGTAGTTTTTGCTTCCCAAAATAGCTCCTTAACCTGATTCGAAACGTGTAAGATTACAAAAACTGTTTCTCCATTTGTACATGTATATATATTTTATATATATATATATATATATATACGTGTATTTGGTATTCAATACTATAGCCGATAAGATAAGTGACTCTGGGCAAAGTAATCTAATGCTATGCCAATATTAATGTGTAAACATATTCAACAATAGTAATGATGGCTTAAGCGGTAAGAATAACACTGAGTCACACAAATTGCAGTTTAGTCAGCTGTGTTGCAAGTCATACACACACACACACATACACCAAATAGAGTACATATATTATGTGTATCTGCGGCTATCGGTAGAAGACCATGAAAAGTTTGGCGTTTAGGGTCAACAAGGCCAACTAGTTGAAATGCCTTTGGCTGAGTAAGCCAAAAGAGATAAGATTACGCGGCAATATTGAGATATTGAATGAATTCAAAAAAACAGAACTAAGAACGAGCACTAAAATCCGAATCAGAATCAGAATCGGGACGATGTTCATCAAAAGCAACTGACTTAATAGATATATGTTAATTTATGCATACACACACACACATACACATACATATATGTACAAATTAACATTTGTGTATTCCTGTTATGCCAAAGGCAAAGAATCAGCACCAGGTGAAGAAGAGGTATTATCAAACAGGTTAAAACAAATGATAGAGTGCAATTCGTATATCGACGATTCAGTTGCCAAGGGCCAGGAGAGCGAGGGAGAGAGAGAGAGCGTGAGACACAGGAGAGAATGGGATAATACGATAGAATGTTGTTCAATGGAAACAACAAAAGAGAAAAGGCAACAACCAGCAGCAGTAGATAGATAGAGAGAGAGAGAGAGAGAGCGGCACTTGATAATTAGTGGGCAAACAATGCTAAACGCTAAGCGCTGAATAAAATAAAAATGGCAACAACAATTTCGTGCAAGTGACTAAGACACAAACCAACTGACTGACAGCCAAGTACAGACATAAATGTGCACATTTATATGTACATGTATGTATGCATGTAGATATTTACGTCTGTTTGAGTAACTGGTTTCTGCTCTGCACAATTTTAGTAAGCGATAACAGTCTGGTATTCCCCTCTGTCAAATTGTTTTGCCTGCAGCAAAAGCAAACTGAGAAAAGCAAACATCAAAATGTTAACGGTGAATTATGCAAAAGTGTGAAATTAACTGATTGTTATACAAATGCACACACGCAGACAGGCAGAGAGAAAGAGAGAGCGAGACAGGAAGTTGGACTTGACGTTGATAGCGCATCTTCTTCGCCCTTCTTCGCAAACAGCAAACAGCAAATAGCGCAGTCGCAGCGTGCATATAAATAGAGGGTGCCAATTAGTGGTAAGGGTAAGGCTAAGGGTGACCAAACGTGGCTACATATTTATAGAGATGATTCACAACATGACGACGAACTTTTACCCACGAGCACAAGGGCTAGGAGCAGGGCAGGGCAGGGCAGAGACGGGCGTCGCCGCCTCACACACAAAACAAGGAAATTAATTCATTCATGCAAACACACACACACAGAGGCAACATGCAAAGCAGTTTACACACACACACACACACATTCATACAAATGCACCCATCTGCATGTATGCGCAAGTGTTTGTTTTGCTTTTAGTTTACCTTGTCGAATACTTCACGCATTCTCTGACGATCAACCGATTCCTGCTGGACATTGACTTGATTCAGCGGTATTTCCTCCATGTCAACGGTATCTTGGCGCAACGTTGGCGGCCTTATTGGACGCACCGGCGATCGCCGCTCTGCGGGTATATTCGGATAGATGCCGTTTTCAACGTCACGCTGCTGCTGCTGCTGCAGCTGCTGGGCGGGTGTTTGGCTCTGCTGCCGTGACACCGACTTCACTGGCATATTATTCTTCTTATTATTATTCCTGCTCTCTCTCGTAAGCTTTCTCTCTCAGGCTCAGTCGGTCTGTTTGCGAGAAGCGTGTTGGCTTAGCGATTTGTTGCTGCTGTTGTTGTTGGTAATTCAATGTTAAGGCCGCACTCAGTAATAACTTGTGCTTTGGCCATATATGTACAATTAATGCAATTGGAAACCACCACAAACACAAACAAGAAAAAGAGTCGGGAGAAAAAAAACGGAATCAGAACAAAACACAAAAGCGGCAGTTAGCGGTACCGCAATAGCCAGTGTAACCGCGTCCGCACAGTTTACTTTATCGGCAACGAATGCGAGTGTAACACGCTGGCTTATTTTGTGCAATTTTTGCATATGTTGACGCATTGTGCGGTATATATTGATTTAACAATGGTCACACTGGCCATGCAGCTCTGTTAAGTGGGGAGTAATTCTGTTAAGTTACACTGCCACCTGTTCTTCCAAAACAGAGTCTGGCAGCGCTGTTATGTTTGGTTTGAATCGCGCTAATTGATCTGAAATTTGAAAGATTTGACGAATTGATGTGTTTAGGTATTTGTTTGTCGCATTTTATTTAGGTATTTCTCATATCATACAATGCTTGTTAAACCGTGCCTATTTTGTATAGAGTTAGTTTTATTTTTTAGTTTCTTCGCTTTTTTGCTGGCATTATTCGTTTAGCTAAGTTTTGTTAATCAATTTATTACACCACACATATACATATAATATACTAAACTTGTTGTTATATTAATTAATTTTCATATTTATTTGATTTTTGTTTTTAATACGTATAAATAAAAACTTAAACAAATTTACTGCACACACATTTTTATACCTTGTTGACTACAAAAAAAAAAAAATATTTTAAATATATTTTCGTTTTTCTTTGCATTTTTTTTTTTATTATTATTTTGTTTTCTTTTTGTATAGTTTTGTCTTGTTTAATAATCATTCAAGTTTTAAACATTGTGTAACATAGTTTTGCAAAAAATTTACTTGACGCCGTTTGGAGCATTTACTTAATAAAATTGATGCATTTTCAACAAATATATATATATATGTATATATTTACTTTTACAGTTTTGTTTTCCTGCGTGAGTTTTTCTTTTTGTGTTTTTTTTTTTTTTTTTTGGGAGTTTTTGAGGCCTTTTCTCGTAATTTTCTAATCGCATCTAAATTGATGAATTACAACATTTATTTTTTGGAAACAACTACGCGCTGTCTGGGGTTTTGACTGCTTTTCTTTCGTCTTATATGCTTTGTTTCATTCCTCTTTGTGGTATTATGCTCTTAAGCTAACGTCTAGATTTTTCAATTGTTTGTTATTTTGTATATATTGGCTTGATGTTTTTACAGTGCATATTTAACTTGGCTACACTATTGCATGCTATATTATCCGTTGCCTGCTGGCGGAATGTTGTTTGCTCGTTATTTCATTTCGATTTGGGTTTCTGTAGCCATATTCATTCACTTCATATACTCGTATATCATATTTAGTATTTTGTATTTCGTATTTCGTATTTTATATTTCATATTTCGTATTTCATATTTCATATTTCATATTTGTTACATCTTTGTTTTATTTGGCAATGACGTTCTGATTCTATTGTTGCTGTTCATCCGTACTTTACTCGCTCTACTGTTTTGCTCGTCGCTTCTTGTTAGTTTAAAAATTAATTGTATTACTGCATATAATTTATGTGTATATTTATATGTATAGTTTGTGAATATATTTATATAAAGTAAATAGATTACGTAATTGCAACATTCGCTTCTTTCCGCCCTGGCTCCTCCATCCATCGCCATCCCCTCTCCCCCTTCCCTCTTTGTCTGTCTCTATCTCTCTTCTCGCTTCTCGTTTCTGTTTCTGTTCCTGTTGCTCGTTGCTCAATGGACGCGGCAACATTTTGTTTTTGATTGCAGATTGTTTTTGTTCAGTTAACATATGGTTATTTCAATTTGCAGTCTGATGTCGACCTCCCTTCGATTTCTCGATATCGACTTCGATCTCGATTTCGATTTCGATCTCGACTTCGATCTCGGCTTCGAACTCGACTTCAGTTTCGTTATCAATTTCGTTTTTAGAGTATAGACTGGCCACACTGTTTGCACTTGTGTCTGTGTTACAACAAATGCAATTGCTGTTGCTGTTGTTGTTGTTGTTGTTGTTTTTACAATTTTCAATTTGTGTTTCAAAATTAAGGAAGTGCTCAAAATCTTAATACAAACAAAAAAATTAAAAAGATTCTGTTTTAAAATTGAATAACAATTATTTGTGAACGTACTTCAGTAAAAATATTGGTAATACGTAATAAAAAAAAAATAATATATATATATATATAGATATTTATAAAATAAAAAAGATGTAAAATAATGGAATGCTTGAAAACAGTAGCAACACACGTGTTTGTCCACGTTTCAAATGCATTTGCAACAAACAAACAATTTACATACATACATAAATTTAGTATAAATAATACGAGTATATGGTTAACGGTAAACGGTTAAGTACAAGTAAATAAGTATGTGAATAGTTTACACACACACACACACAGTACTGAGTGTGTGTGTGTGTGTGTACACTTAGCGAAAGGATGCCCCACGATAGTTAGTTGTTCACACTTATGATGGTTGCTCGGGCAGCAGTTGCAGTTGCAGTTGCTGTTGCAGTTGCTGGTGCAGCTGCTGTTGCAGTTGCTGTTGCAGTTTCTGTTGCAGTTGCTGTTGTAGTTGCTCCATTTCCACATGGCTGAGTTGAAACGCGGTAGTAGTTGGTATTGTTGTATTGTTGTATTGTATTATTTACAAAGTGGCTAACCGGGCATTGGCTGCCTGCACGCGGGGCAGGGACACGATTGGTTGCCGTGGCCGGACGAGGGGCAGGGACAGGCCGGTGTGCAGATCTCGGTGCAGGGACGGGGCAAAAGCTGAAACAGTCGCCGGAATGGACGCCACTATGACTCCTCACGATTGTTGTGCACCCACTGGGCGGGCACCCATTGCGGTTCGCGTTCCAGCGAATTGATCTCGGCCAGCAGCTGGTGATAGGCGCGCTCCGTATCATTGTTGATGATAATCATGTCAAAGAGGTGGCCCCAGCGCGCCTCCATGTCGCGTGCGGTGGCGATGATGTCCTTTAGCTCCTCCTCCTGTGCAGACAGAAAAGAGACGATTAATCCAATGAAAATTGCAATGATATTGATAACGATAACGATAACGAAAGCGATCTCATACGTGTTGTTATCGATAAATGGTCAATAATGTAAAACAACAAAAGAAGACATAAATTAAAAGAGCTTCATATCAATAATTAATAATTGCAATGCTCAATTGGCATGCTGTTATCGGGCGATAACGATAACTTTTACATATAATCACAATGGAGCAAGGCTCACTTGAATGCTAAGCAAGAACTTTAACATGTGAATATATCATAAATTGTTCAATTGATTTCAACGAATACGATAACGATTGCGGTTATCGATAACGCACCTTAAAGGGTTCGCCATTGCGCAACTTTTTCTGCCGCAACTTATCGAGGCTTGGAGGCGCCACCAGCACCACATAGGGCTTGAGGTCCGAGGCGCGCAACAACTTCAAACTCTGCGGATGCAAATTCAGCACACAAATCTTGCCGCTGGCAACGACTGTGCGTATGGCCTCCAGGGATGTGCCTGCCGGGATTAGGTTTGATATTGAGATTGAGCACAATTTGAATTCGTTAGTTGGTATTCCACACTTACCGTAGTAGGCCTTCTCGTACTCGCCATGCTCGACAAAGCGACGCGCCAGAATATCCGCCTCGAACGCCTGACGCGTTATAAAATGATAATCCACGCCGGGCACTTCGCCCTCGCGCCGGGCCCGGGAAGTGTCTGCACAAGTGAAAGAGGCAAACATATTGTAATAAGTGCAGTAATAACATGGATATTTGCAGAATGGGAAAGAGGAAGAAGAACAAGACGAGGACGAGGACAAGGACACAACAATGATCTCTTGATGTGAAAGGATTGCCGGGCAGATTGATGAGAGACTCCTTCTTTAATTTCCATCTAAAAGACTTTATTTCTATCAAGAGTTAAACAAAATACAAAATAACGGAATCTATATATATTAAACCAAGCAACTATCGAGGGATTCAAAGAAATTGGAATTGTTGTTGAAAAAATGAGATGAGTTTACTTTTCTTTACTTTACATCACTAATTTGTAAACGTTAGAAACTATCAGAATCATCTCTTCCTTAACTGTTTATTTGTATATTATATATTTATATATATATATTCCATATGTTTTGCGTCTTATTGGGTATTATGTGAACATCAAACAAGTACTTTCAAGCGTCACCTCAAGCTATAGTCTGGAACAAAGAATTTGTACTTGTGCTTTTTTCTATAGAGCTTTTGCTCGAACTTTCACATTTACACAAAGAAAGCCGATGTTTGCTAGCAAGTCTAATAAGAGGAGCTTTGATCGTTGCTCAACACTGCTCAATAATTGGGATTAGGATAAACTGGGCTCTAGCAATGCGCTTGCTTTACCCTTGCCTGCTGGCTTGAGCTTCTCCTCAAGCAAAAGGAAAACTGCGAGCGATAGACAGAAGGAGAAACAGAGAGATAGACACACACACAGAGAGATAGAGAGAGAGTGATAGTTAAGAGACAGAGAGAGAGAGAATGTTGTGCTTACGTGGCACCGCCGCCGAGAAGCGCTCCGAATCGGCCATCAAGCGCTGTCGCAGCTCATGCCTGCCAATGTTGGGTGGACCGATGAGGACGATGGGTCGCTTGTGGGTGGCACGGGGATAGTAGAGCGCCACCTCCTCGTAGGTGAGTATCTCCTCGGGATCGGTTTCGTCCGGAGCGGTTGTCGCATAGAGCGGATACCTGCAAATAATAAAAAGGACTCAAAGTTAAAATTGTTGGATGGATGGAAAGAATGCAGGACTTACCCCGCCTCGGAGCTGGCCTTCTTCTTCTTTTTGCGACCCTTGCGTGCGCAGAGGAGCGTTGCACCCTTGCTGGCGGCACCCTCCTTGCCACGCGTGCGTGCCAGACCCGCCTCCTCGGCAATGGCCAGCTTCATTGTTTCGCGCTGATGCTGAAATGACTGACTAGGAATGAGGCCAGCTAGGGTCTGGTCCTCTTCGCCCTCGCGATACGCCTGCCACCAGTTGGGATCCTCGCGTGAGATCACATGCAGCACATCGCCCTTCTGGAAACTGATGCCCAGCTCCCGGCACGGTATATACAGATCATCCTCCGGATCATAATCGAAATGTGCACGCACATGCAGCACAGCCGTATCCCGATGCGCCATCCCCCCAACACCCGCATGATGCGGATGCATGCCCATCACGTTGCCCATGCCCATTCCCATGCCCATGCCCATGCCGATGCCGCCGACACTGGGCTGCGGACTACCAGCGGGCACAATCAGAAATGTGAGAGTGCCCTGCATGGCGCCGAGCAGGGCACACACCTCGTTGACCGTCTTGCCGCGCAGCTCCTGGCCATTCACCTCCAATATCTCGTCACCCTCATGGAGCAGTCCCGACTTCTCCGCAGCACCACCCCGCACGATCCGTCCGATGACGACGGCTTCACCCTCGTTGCGGACCGTTGCGCCAAGTGGCTCCGTCGACTTCTCGATCTGGATGATGCGAATGTTGTCATTCTGATCGTTCAGCGTGCCGAAGCAGCCACTCATTCCGGGAGGCGATTCGCCGCGCACTGCCACCGCCACAGCTGTAACGGGCAGGGGCATGGCGCCGCGTTGTGCCACAGATTGTGGCACAGTTGGGACAACTGGCGGCAATACCGCCATACTTCGTCCACTCGCCGATGCTTTGGATTGCGGCACGGGACTGCTATGGCCGCTAAGCGTTGCCGTCGCCGTCATCATTGGCGTCGGCGTCGGCGTCAGCGTTGGCGTCAACGTCGGCGATGGCGACGCATCCGTGTGATTGGCAATGCGATCGTGCGCCAGCAGCAGACCCTCCATCTCGTGGCTGGTCAGCAAATTGCCCAGCTCAATGGCCGTCGCCGTGTTCGACTGCGTCAGCATCTCCACAATCTCCTTCTGCAGCCCCAATGCGCTCACGTGCAGCGGCCCGGCCACGCGCGGACGTCGTCGTTGCAGCACAGCGCTCCGCACGGCCAGAACGTGGGCCACACTGGCGCTGGCCAGCACATTATGCGCCGCAGATACCCGACCAGCCAGCGTGCTCAATCCACTCTTGGCCAGTTGGCCCTGGAGCCGTGTCAGCGCCGCAATCAGCTCACCATAGCCTGAAATCACAGTTCAAACATTAAGCCTCATGTTGCACAAATCACAGAAAGTAGTCAAGTTTATATTTGGGCTACCTCCAATGCGACCTATTAGATCTACTGTGCCCTCTTCTGAGGTTATAGCTATCAAGCCCAGCCGCTCCTGTATATCTTTGAAGATATCATAGCAAGCATCTCCAGTATGCAGCATATTTTCATTGGTTAAGGCAACAGACTGGGCCAGGATGCGCATTGAGGATTTCTCCACACAACATGCTTAGTTCGCTGCTATAAATGTCTGGTTTAGTTAGATGACTTCCTAGTCAGTTAGGTGAGTATCCTAAGCCTGTTCTTCCCCATTATGATTATTACTCGCTTGAATCGTTTTTGAATATAGCCACCCAAAAGTCAACTGGCTTCTTTTGAATTCCTTCGAACGAAAAGATGATACATCCGTGGAAATCTCGTGGAAATTACAATGAACAAATCAATATAATTAGCCAGGAAGAGATGTAGCATCCTTGGGTTGTATGTTATAAGAATCCACGACATAGAACCCAGCAAAGATTCTAGCATTCAAGCAGGATCTGCGGTTGATGGAGGAAGTGTAGTCTCAGAAGGGGGGGCACAATAGATCCAGCAGGATCCAGATCCATTTGCATTATAATCATAATCAAATAATACTTAAACCAATATGAAATTCCTATGTCTATCTCATGCCGCCTAACCTAGGTATGTAATCCCCATATCTATTTAATAATGCCCAAGCTGAATATGAAAAATCTATATCCATCGAGCTAAATACCAGATTTCTATATCTATCATATATCTAATGCATGGCAACAACTAATTGATTTTTTACAGTGTACACTGAGTCCGTACTCACCGTCGATCTGTTCCGCTGGCGTCAGCAGCTCCTCGTCCGGCAGATAGGCCTCGTTCTCGACGCCAGCAATTGTTGTTGCCGCTGCCGCTGCTGCTGCTGCAGATGCTGGTTGCTGCTGCTGTGCCTTGCCCGGTGAGGGCGTGGCCGTTGCCGAGTCCTGTAGCGCCTTGAGTTTGCGCGAGCCACGCAAACTATTTCGCAGGAATTCATTCTGCTGGGCGATGCGCTCCTCTTCCTCTCGACGGCGTCGCAGTTGCTCCTGCAAAGATACAGAAAACCGATTAAATTACAAAGCGCGACTGATGACGAGAGAGAGAGTGGGCAAGAGAGAGAGAGAGAGAGATGTGGTGGATATTTTGTCTTTGTGCTGGTATTTGAGGCTTCATCTGGGCGCACTTAATCCGCATTCGCGGCCTTTTGTGCTAATTTAATTAGCGGATTTTTTACCGTGGCAACAGGCGGAGGCCGATAAAGAGCGAAATGTGTTCAGGAGGCAAGTGCACCGACTAAATGCATACCCTACACTGACAGAACAGAACAAGTAACACATTTGCTTCTCAGATTTATTCAATATATCAGTTTACGCTTATCTTATAACTGTTTTGCTCAGATGGCCATTATGATGTGATATGCTTGCTACTGTTGGCAAATTGAATCCCTATCAGTATTAGCAAACTGTTGCCTTGGGTGCAATCAGATTTGTGGCATGCAACAAATTGGTGAAGCAGGTCAAACAACAACAATAAAAACTGCCGACAACTGATGAGCTAATGAACGTGAAGCGGCCTGAAAGGGTGCAAAGGGCTGGAAAAGTGGAGGCAATGGGGTGCAAGTACTTGGGGCAGACATCGTTGGGGCAGTTGCTGTGGCAGCCACTCAAGTGCTGGGCTTTTGTTCGGATTAGGTCAGTGGGCGGGCAGCAGGCTGGCAACCTGGTAAGCTGGCAAGCTGGCAAGCTGGCAACGAGTCATACACATTCACAATGCTTGTCAAACTGTCGCCTTAGTTGAGAAGCAATAACAAAATTGCATCGCATATGGGGGAGATGGTATAATCCCAAAATCGTAATACATATTTATATATCTTTCAGTTTTCTGGTTGACAAAAACGCTTCCGGTTCATATTTGTTGCATGCTTTTGCTATAAGGCCCGAAGCAGGTTCAATAGAAAGTTTACAAGTAAATATCTGTATATATATATATATACATGTACATCTATGTATAAATATATAAAGTTAAAACGGTTTCAAGTCGGGTTCACAAACAGCTCGTAAAGTGGCTAATAAAAATGAAAAAGAAATGCCAAGTTGAAGTGTTAGAGAGCGATAAAAACTTTGTATTTTTTATTGAGGCCTTGGCCGGTCGGTTAAAGCTTGGTTAAAAAGCAGTTTACCGTTGGCCCAACAGACTCGAATACATGCATGCGTGCAACATGTAACTAGTGGTGTATGTGTGCTAACTGAAACCGATAGCTGCTTAGATGTTTAACATAGACATACTTCAAAGCAAAATCGTGCTTTAATTGAGAAGAGCCCAATACATTTGATGAAGATAATAATTTGGAGCAGCAGCCGCCGCGTGTCAAAATTGGCGTTTTCTGTTCCGCGCCGTAAGCCACCTTCTTGACCATGATAACATAACAAAAGCGGGTTCCCCTCGACAACAACAGCAACAACAGCTGAGAGACCTGACCACCACGCCTTCCCTCCCACATTTCTTTTCTTGGGGTTGTTTGGCAACACAACAAAACAAAACACGAAAAAAGAAGCGAAACGAAACGAAAAGGGAAAGAAAAAAACTTAATTGAATAACAACAGAAAGGCGCTGAAAATACAAAAAGAGACAAAAGCGATGCAGAAACTAAAAGAAAATAAAAGCAAAACAAAAAGAACAAAAATTTGCTGAACTTGCATAATGTGAGCGAAAAACAAGACAAAAAAGTAAATAGAAAAAAAAGAAAAAGATAAAAACAAGGAAAACGCAACAAAATCAGCAAAAATTTATAGACGGCATGGGAAGAATGCGGGGAGGGGAAGAGAGGAGAGAGGAGCGGTGGTTAGATAGCATACATAGCACAGGCAGAGGGTGTAGCAGAGGAGGAGGAGGAGAGGGAGGGAGTTAAGTCGGCTGGCGCGAATAAAAAACGATGTGAACCAAATAAAACTTGAAAGAAAATAACAATAAAAAAAAAAACAAAAAAACAGCGATGCGATTTGACATTGAACAAGCAGCAACAACTTAAGTGCCAGCAGCTGGGCAAAAACAGAGAAGTCGAAGACGAAAACGAAAACGAAGAAGCAGATGAAGTAGAAGAGGAGGAGGGGGAGGAGGAGGAAGAAAACAATAATAGTTATTTCCAAGTTACAATTCAAGCATACTTGTGGCATGCTTGAAAGTACTATGCATATACCACAACCAATTGAGATTCTGACGAGAAAAGAGCTGCTGCTGCTGTTGTTGCTGTTGCTGCTGCTGTTGCTGCTGCTGCTGTTGTTGCTGTTGCTGCTGCTGTTGACCAGAATCGTGACTCTGATTCGATTGAAATCGAAATTTATTGGCGCTTGCAGTGGATTTGGACTGGCCTGGGCGCCCTTTTGATGCCCCCGCAGATCAGTCGGAAAGCCCACAAAAATTGCAGGCCATCAATCATCGAGCGAAGGCAGCAATAACAACAACAGCAACAACAACAACAGCAACAACAACAGCAAAAGCAACAGCAACAACAACCACAGCAGAAAAAAGCTATTAAGCCAACAGCAATTGTAAAACAACAACGTTGGTTGCCGCGTTCTTTCTGTTTGTTGTTGTTGTTGTATACACACACACACACACACACACACACACACACACACACACATATACATATATAAAGGTGTAGACACACACAAATGCCATGACATCATCGCCAGCGTCAACATGTTCGTCGGGTTGACGGGCATTAAATAAATATTGCAAAAGCGCGTACAGAAAAAAAAAAAAAATACAAAAAAAACAACAAAAAAACAAAGTTAAAAAATTTATGAACTTGCTTATTCTTGATTGGGGATTTTTTTATTGCTATTGTGCTTGGGCGCACAACGTCAATAGTCAATCAACTTTGTTGTCGCCTTTGCAACACATGAAACATGAAACGAATGGAATTGAAACATACAATTTACATATATATATATATATATATATATATATATATATATATATTTGTATATGCAACATATTTATATATTATGTGCAACACTTTAGCCATCCAATTGCAGCCAGTTTATGTTGAATGCTTTGAAAATTTGGTTTCGAAATACAAACAAAAAATAAAATTATTTAAATAAATTCAAATTTGATTGAATTTAACTGTTTCAACTGCTAGATACCCTGTACTTTGTTGCTTTTAGGTAGTGAAATTCTCAAACTGCACAGCTGACTGGACGGACGCTGCGCATCTTGCCCTGAAGACGCATCCTAACTGGATTCGAACTGGATCGGGGGATGTATAGAAAAATATATAACTGGAAGTCAGCGAAAGATATATATTTGAATTCGACATTTGACTCTGACAAATCGTAAATGAACCTTAAGATTTTTAAAGAATTGAATTTGAAAACTGCATACAACTTTTCACATTTGTTTTTAAATTTAAAAAGCTTTAAGAAAAGAAGAAGAAAATATTGAAGTGCAATCGAACTTATATATATATATATATATATATATAGCAACTTTTTCCCATTTCAATTCTTACAGGAAGAAAGCATGTTTTGGAAATAACATTAATGTCAGAATATGCAGGGTATCAGTGGCTGCGGTGTGTCTTTGTCAAGGATTTTGTTAGCTTTAGCTAAAGAATTTGTTGCGATTGATGTTGTTGCTGTTGTTGCTGTTGTTGCTGTTGTTGCTGTTGTTGTTGCTGTTATTGTTGCTACCAGTTGTCGCCAGCCAGTTAGCCTACTTCGCTGTTAACTGGTTGCCGTTTTTAGTTAGCATATATGTAGATAAAGCCAGTTGGCGATAGCAGCTGAAGGTTGCTGCCGTTTAAAGGGAAAATCAACAGCAGCAACATCAGCAACATCAGCAGCAGCAGCAGTTTTTAAATTTGATTTCAATTGTTGCTGCCGTTGCTGCTGTTGCTGTTGGGGCGGTGGCTTTGCCACACTTGCCTGTTGTTGTCGCAAACGCATCGAGGAGCGTTGAATTTGTGTGCCCCGTCGCAGAGCGGAGGCGGTGGCGGGGGAGTGGATGGAAGTGGAGCTGCTGTGCTGCGGCGTTGTTGTCGCAGATGATTCTTGGTGTTGCTGCTGTTGCTGCAGTTGTTCGATTGCTGTCGCATTGCCGTTCATATCACAATATTTGTTCAAGTTGTTGTTGAAATTGACGACAAGTTTGTCATTTTCCTTCTCAAACAGCAATTGTTGTTGCTGTTTGGTGTTGCTGTTGCTGTTGCTGTTGTTCATGATTAGATTGTTATTGTCGTTGTTGTTGTCGCATAGCACGTGCAATTTTTTTGGAGTTGCAGTTGCTGACGTTGCTACGGTGGCTGTTGTTGTTGTTGTGTCAGTTGTTAAACGCTGCTCGTTGCCAGCAACATCGTTGTCCAGTCTGGTTGGCAATGTCGTTAAGACCATGTTAGGAGATTTGTTGCTTGTTTTCACACTAATCGCATTTAAATTTATCTGTTGAATCAATTGTTTAACATTGCTGCCACTGCTGCTGCTGCTGCTGCTGCTGCTGCATCGTTTAGCATAATTAATCGAATCACGTAAAAAAAACACAAACTGTTTCACTTTTTCGAACGCTGGCCACGCCCTTAGCCTACTACCCTAACCGGCAACTGTTGTTGTTGTCGACGGCAACTATGCAAATCTGACCACGCCCCCCCCATTTGACAGCTGCAACGCATAAATTTGAATATTATGAACAGCAAACAGCAACGCTTTGGCTCATTTGCATTTGCTTATCTTGACAAATGCACATTTTTTAATGCGCATTTAAATTCCGTTTTTTATGTTGCTCTTGTGAAATTGCTGCTGGAAGGGCCAACAACAAATCGAAAACAAAAACAAAAATAAAAGAAAAAGAAAAAGAAAAACAAAGCGAAAGTTGCTCCAAATGGCAATAGTTCTGCATTCTGTGGTCCAGTCTTTACAACAACAACAACAACAGCAATAACAGCAGCAGCAACAACAACACGCAACAAGAAGAACAGCAGCAACATGAGCAGTCGCAACAGCAACTGTTTTATAGACTTTCCATTCAACAAGCACTCGCAACGCTCGTGCGATTTACAAACAACTTTTTACTTTTATGCATTTAATTATTTGTTTACAAATTGTTGTTTTCCTCTCATTCAACTGGTAAAGTTCCTGTCGCTGTTGTTGTTTGCGTTGTCGCGTTGCAAATGAGACGCTGACGTCGCCGTTGTTGCCGCTGTTGCTGCATTTTTCGTTGACGTTCACAAAATGAACAACAAAAAAGCCACAGTCAAAATAAAAACTAAATAAATATTTATATATTTTTCCCTTTTTTATTTTTGAATTGCAAATTGAGCGCCGTGAGTCAGCAGCAGCAATAAAAGTAAATAAAAAAAATGAAAAACAAAATCAACAACGCATTGTTCACGCAACATTTTCTTCAGCAACAAAACCGCAGCTCTTGTTGCAATCTGTTTATTTCATTTTTGTTGTTGTATTTTTTCAAAGAGTTGCTGCTGTTGCTGCTGCTGCTGCAATTGCAGTAGCTGCTGTGATTTCCTTAAATATTCCCAGTTGCGCTTAAACTGTTGTTAAGGCCGCGAGTTGGCGAGTTGGCTCATAAAATGCATTTAGGCCTTACGCCCATTGGCAATAAATCCAAAAGTGACATGCCAATTGTGGTTTTTTTCTTTCTTTTTTTAACGATTTAAGTTTGTTTGTGTTTTTTTGTTGCTTTTTTAGAGCTGCTGCTACTGCGCGCCTAATTTGCCAGCGCAGTGGCTCCCAAACTGCAAGTCGTTGCAACCAAATGCAGGCTAGCGCAGAGGGCCAGAGGGGCGTGGCACATATTTGTTCACGTCAAATAAATCACATACAGCACACAAGCAAAAAAAAAATAGCGATAAAAAATGAAAACTAATTTATTTTATGGCCAACAAAGGTGTTGTGTATGTATGTATATATATATATTATTTATATATATATATTACATATATGTATATATAGTTGTAGTTTATCGCCCACACACACACACACACACAGTCGTTTACACGCACGTTTGCTCCGAAGAGCAGTAGCTGAAAATGCGGCCGATCGCAGAACGCGTAGAAAAACAACTAAAAATGCCAACTGAAAAATCATAACAAATGAGCGGTAAAACGGCCTCACCTCACCTCACCACCCCCTCCCCGTCCCCCCCTTTTCCCACCCACCAGGCACACCTCGCACCACCTCTCCCTCTGAGCCCAGCCAGCACTCAGTTAGCCGTTCAAGTGCTCAGCGAGCGAATGAGTTAAGTGTAAACTGAGCGCAGTGTGCGTGTGTGTGTGTGTGTGTGTATGCTTCGAGTGGGTTATTTGTGTCAATGTGTGCATATGTGAGCCAAGTTAGCAGCCGTCGCTGTTGTCGTTGTCATCGCAGCAGCAGCAGCAGCAGCAAAAAACCAACAAAAATAACTCGCTGTGTAAAACAAAATACGATGACTGTTGCCGCTTATGTACACTGAGAGAAAAGATCGACCTGCATTTTAGAAAATTAGCCTAAAATTAAAATCGCTCTATGATCTAGAAAGTTTTTCTTGTTTTTCGAAATCATTTGTATGAGTAAGAAATATTCTACAAATTTCTAAAAACTAAATCGACAAATGAAAAATGAAATTCGAAATTCACAATTCTTTCTCAAATTTAGCGATTTTTTGCTGAGTGTATGCGTACACAAACGACTCAAAACAAACTAAGAGCAAAAACCGTAAAAAAAAGGTTTAACCAATTTGCGTACTTGTTAGCAAAAATGTATTTTACAAAACCAACAACCACAACAACAGAATCAGCAACAACAACGGCAACAACAACTGCAACAACAACAACAATGAAAACGGCTTACAGCTAACAATAGGTCAATAATAAATAAAATACGCAACAACAATCAACGCTAAATACTTTTGTTTTATTGCTATTAATTTCCGGTCGCAAAGTACAAAAAACGAAATTGACTCGACAAATAATCCGATGCCCGACTCAAAGATGCCCTGTAAATGGAAAGGGGCGCATGGGTGCAAGTGCCTATGTAACTAATATATATCACATATGATATCTAATCTACCTGCTGATCAAGAATATATATATATATATATATGCGTCTCATTCAATGCGTTGCATAAATGAAATCGCACTAATAATACCCTCTAAATGGGCTTCAAAATACTTTTCAAGTTGAGATTTAAGTAAAGCAAGATTGCTTTATGGACGCACCTTTAATTGAGTTAATCACAATCAAATTTAATCAATATTAATGATAATGGCAAACAAAAAATATAAATATACTTCGATTGAAGTAAAGTTTTTGCTCCCCCAGTTTGAGCTGCTCACTTCGCTTCGGTGACTGCTCAACTGTGTGCGCCAAACAGTTTAATTAATTATGCATTTCGCGTTTGGTCTTTCAATGGCTCTCTCGTCGCTCAAAGAGATTGCATAACGGATTACTTGGTGCATTTGCCAACTTCCATTTTTCAGTAATTATTCCTCTCACGCATTTTAATGTTTGTTACTGCATTTGTTGTCTCGCTGCCAAAGAATATTTAATTCAATTTCAATCTTTTTGTTTCCCTCTAGTTCCCAGTTACCACATAGACCACATAACATTTGGGAGTGCTGCGGCTCACGGAGAAAGTTGTTGAGTAACTTTTCATGTAGGTTTTTCCCTTTTCCCCTATTTTGCCTATTTCCTATTTCCTACTCATATGCCACTCCGCGTTCTGTGCTGTTCCGCCAGCTGCTTCGCTCTATTCTAAAAGTTTCGCTGATGAAGTTTGGTACTTTAATATGCAGTTGGACATGCACTGGTCAATAGAATACCAACAACAGCAAACATCAGCAGTTAATAGAGGCAACATAACAGCATAAAGCGCACATCAAACGACGAACCGGAAACGTTGCCATAGACGACGTCAATAGAGTCGTCCATTGTCGATTGTCGCACAGCAAACAAAGGTGGGGCTGGTCGGGGAGGAGCGGGGAGCGGGGAATGTTCTGATAGTCAAAAGTCGCCATATATTGTGTGTGGTCAAGGGAGGTGAGGCATGCGGAACTCCTGCTACCTGCTACCTGCTACCTGCCAACTGCCAACTGCTTTCAACTTGCTGCTTGCTGCTTTCTGATTGCTGCTTGCGGCTTGCTGCTTGTTGCTATGCATGTCAAAGTGACGAGCTGCACTCAACTGTAACGTGATATTCAATTTGTGAATTGCAGTCTGTGGCTGTGCTCACAGCAAGGCCAAACCATTTAGGGGACAACGAAGCAGGCTTTCATCTGTGTCCATTTTGATACTGTTGCCACACACAATACCAATCCTGTATATATATATATCAATATATCAATTGCGAGTACGTTTCGTGCAACATTGGTTTCACAGCCTTCGAACAAAGATATCGCATTGAAACTCAAATTAAAAGCCAGCAGTGCTTGTCAAAATCGACTCAGTTTTGACATTTAACTGTTTAATGTGTTTAATAAATATTTAAATATCAATATTATTTATATATATTTGTATATATATATATATGTATTTATTTACAACACTTCTTTTCATTCACTCACATAGCGCGCACAGTTTTATGGTCACACATTGCGGTTGGACAGTCACCAGCAATGCGAGTGTTTGGTTTTTATTCATATAGCCTAACAGCAGGCGCAAGGCTAAATTTCGAGTTCGAATTTCGAAGTTTGAGCTGAGCAAAGAAAGTGAATAGTGTCCAAGACCCACCTGATATTTCTTGATGCTGTCCAATTGCTCGAGTGTCGGCTCCACAATTTGCGCTATTTGTTGCTGTTGCAGCTGCATTTGTTGTTGCTGTTGCTGGTGTTGCTGACTGCCATTGGCGGGCACGCGTCGATCGGGCAACTGAGGTGCGGGGGCGCAGCTAATGAGACGTCCATCCTTCTCAATGCGCAGATGATCACGTGGTGGCGGCAACGGCTTAGAGTTCCCATTAAGCTGCGAGCGAGAGAGAGAGAGAGAGACAAAAGAGATAGGGGGAGAGAAAATGGCGAGAATAGTTGGAGAGAACGATTAATTTGGATTTTAATTTTAGTTCATGTGTGTGTGTGTGTGCGTGCTTGTTTGTGTATATGTTTGGGCGTGTGTATGTATGTGTGCGTGTGTGTGTGTGTGAGAGTTATGCACATGTTTTGATGTTGTTGTTGTTGCTGCTGCTGTTGCTGGTTTTTTTTGATTGTGTTGCTTTAATTGATGCGCTTGGGGTACGGTCCTCTTCCTCTTCCTCTTCATCTTCTTGTTTATGCAGAGTGCAAGGCAAATGCAGATAATCCTTTGATTAATGTAAACATTGTCAATATTTGTTTTTCTTTTTTTTTTTTGGTTTTCTTTTGGATTTAGTGTGTGTCTTTCTCAAATAAGAATCTATCTTTGTGGCAAGCCCAGTGCAAAATTGATCGATATCCATTTTGAAACAAATAAGCTTTTTGTTTCTCTCTATTGCTCTATTGTTGTTGTTGTTGTTGAAGGACACACACACACACAGATACACGCACAGACACACTCCTATCAATATAAATAAATATATACACACACACAAATTGGGCTAGATGGGCGTGGTCTGGGCAGAGCTTCGGATTATGCTGGCAACGAGGCCAAAACACTAAAACACTGCAAGCGCGGCAGTCGAGGGAATTAGGCCAACGTTCGCTAAGAGCACACATGCCAGCAGCAGCGTGGCCCATTGGCCGTTGGGGCATTGCGGGCGTGAGAGGGGAGGGTGGAGAGGGGTGCTGTGGGGTGCATAATCTACCCGGAAAGGAAACAAATCGAAAAGCCATAAAACATTGCAAATGGAAGACAATGCAAATAGTGAAGAAGCTTATATAATTAACAACTGCAAACACCACCCTCCCCCTCCAACAATTCCCCCCATACCCCTTGAAAGAAAAATAAAACGAATCTGTATGCATATTAAATGCGAATTTGATTCAACGCTAAAGTTCTGATAATCAACAACAAACTTTGGCTTCCATATTTTATAAGCAGACTAAACAAAAGTTTTGAGCATAATTTAAGTGTTTTGCCAGCTGATTTGCACAAATACCTGGACTCAATCGAAGTTGAAATTTTTGGGATTCAGTTTTGTACTTGAATTAAATTTTATTTATTTAGTTTTTTTCTTCCATTCTATGGAATGTCTGTGAATCGTCTATGTCTATACGTTGTGTAGTTACAGCCAGCCGAAAACTAACTTAAAAAGAGGCTTCTCGATTGCAGTGACTCTGAAACTGTGATGGACTCCCAAACTATGCTAGTTATGCAGTATAGTTTAAGGGTTCCCAATTCCCGAATATATACATATATATACAAATGCCCTGCAGAATTGCAAGGCTTATCGTTTAGGATGTAGTAAATTTCACAGGCCCAAATCCAAAAATAAATCAAATATATATATATATACAGCTATATATATCGAAATATGCGCTATAAATTTGAACTTTGAGCTTTAGTTTTCTGTTGGATCTGATCTGATCTGTTATATACACTTACAATTGCTGCAGGGTATAAACGAAAAAGAAAATAGAAGGGAAAAACTAAAACAACATGCGGAAATTGCAGCGATAAAAATGTGGCTGTTGCCGACAGTTTGAGATGCTGAGATGAAATGCAAATTGCTGCTGATTTGTGTCATAAAGTGGCAACAAAAGACTCGACAAAAGGAAGTCAGACAGAGATAAAGAGAGAGAGAGAGAGAGAGAGAGAGACAAAGAGAGAGAGAGAGAGAGACAAAGAGAGAGAGAGAGAGAAAGCGAGTAATGGAGAAAGGGGGTCGGGCATAATCGAGGCTAATCGAGTGTGCTGTGAGGAATGTCACTTGCAAGTGGGTCGCGATTACATGCGGCATGTTGTGGCATGCTGCATGTGGCAAATGGCATGTGGCATGTGGCATGCGGCTTGTGGTATATGGTTATTAGCATGATGGGTGGGATTTTAAGTTTGCTCTGCTTGCAGCGCTGCGGTTGTCAAGTTACGTGGTCAAGACTTAAGCTAGGACAGAGCACAGAAAGGCACTTAAATCTATTAAATAGTCAGAGAGGTGGCGACAGAGAAAGCCACATTGAGAGAGTGTGCGTAAGAGAAAGAGAGACAGCGAGAGAGAGCGAGACAGTTGCTTCGAGGAAATTGAAATAGCAAAGTTTTACAAGATGCGAAAATAGTTGAAATGCAATTATAGCTTTTGATTTTTGATTTTTGGTTTTTGGTTTTTTTTTTGTTTTTTTTTTTTGGTATACCTCATCAGCAATGCTTGTGGCAGCTGCAACAGGCACAGCGGCGGCGGCGGCAACAGCAGCAACCGAATTGATCGACGAGAGCGTCGTGTGAGCAGTCGATGCATTCGAGGAGCTGGCATTCGAGAGCAGCGAGCCACGTGAACTGAGATGCGCCGGCGGCGGATAACGTGGCGTCGTCTTTACCATCTCAATGAAACTATCGGGAACATCGACGGGCAGCTCGCGATGTTTGCCGGGTGGCGGTGGCAGTGGCAGTTGCAGTGGCAACAGTTGACTGCTCGGCTCATAGCCCGGTGGCGCCAAGCTCAGGTCATCTGGCAACGTGGAGCTGCTCGTTGTGGATGCAGCGCTGGCAATGTTGCTGCTACTGTTGTTGCTGCTGCTGCTGCTGTTGTTGCTGCTGCTGTTGTTGCTGCTGCTGCGTGTGCTAGTCAATGAATTATTGTTGCTGTTGCTGCTTGCACTCAATTTGTTGTTGTTGTTGTGTGTGGCAGCTGTGTTACTGCTACTGCCATTGTTGTTGTTGTTGCTGCTGCTGCTGCCATTGCTCGTCGTTTGCTGCTGCTGCAAGTGATGATACGCCATAGTTTCAAATGATTCGAGCGCCTCTTTGCTGAGCATCTCGTCGAAAGCGCTCGACGATGGCAAACTGGCGCCCTTGCGATAAATTCCATCAACCACGCACAACAACTCATCGGCCATGTTATTGTTGCCGTTGCCGTTGCTGTTGCCGTTGTGTTTGTTGTTGCTGATGGGCATTTGCTGTTGCTGTTGTGCGCCTGTTAATGTTGCTGACGGGTTGATTGCTGTTGCTGGGCTGACTATTGCTGCTGTTGTTGCTATTGTCAGCTGCTGCTGCTGTTGCTGCTGCTGTTGCTGTTGCTGCTGCTGCTGTTGCTGCTGCTGTTGCTGCTGCTGCTGTTGTTGTTGTTGTTGTTGTTCCGTTTGTAGATCGTTTTCATAGTTTTCGATTTGTTCCAATTTGAATTGATGTTTTTGATTGTACAAATTTTGTGTGGCGACATCGAGTGCAATTGTTGTTGTTGTTTTTGATGAGTGTTGTTGTTGATGATGATGTTGTTGTTGTTGTTGTTGTTCATGTTGATGTGAAGAATGATATGCAACAATTAACAATTTGTTAGCATGATCATTGTTAGTTTTAGTTGTGTTCTTGGTGGTGTTGGTGGTGGTGATGGCTGTATGGTTGGTGTTGTGTTTCTGTATTTTAGTGGTTGTGGTTGTTGTTGTTGTTGTTTGGTGTTTGTTGGATGGTGGATGGTGGTGCGTGTGTGATCAATGTGGTGCAGTGGTGGAAAGAAAATGCATGAAATGAGTGTTTGAGTGGTTGAGTTGATGGTTTTGGAATAAGCAGCAAAGCGTGGTTATTGTGTGACTCTTGTTGTTAGCGATTCTTATTAAGTTGCTTGTTAGTGGTTGTTGTTAAGCACTTTTAGTGTGTGTGAGTGTGTGTGTGTGTGTGCGGTGGGTGTTGTTAGCAGTGTGACTCTGGGGGCGGGGGGGTGGTTGTCGCAGACTAATAAGTGGTTGCTTACCTGCGGTGGACGGGGTGGCGGATATCTGGGTGGCGTCTTGTTGCGTGCTATAAACGTATCGGGACAGTCGACGGCCATCTCGCGATGTGGACCTGTGTGGACATTAAGAATAGAAATTGCCCCCGGTTAACCGTTAGCCCGTTAATAGCAACAATAACAACAAGGTGATTAAGCCTACCGTTATCTTGATTGACCGACAGCATCGTCAGCATTTCCTGATCAATCTCCCTAATATCACTTGAGTGCGTGCGATAATGCTGCTGCTGTTGCTGATGCGGATGCTGCTGCTGCTGCTGCTGATGATGCAAATGATGATGCTGACCGCTTATGTAATCATCCGGCAGACATGGCTTCAGATCATCGCCATCAATGACCACAATGCTTGAGCCGGAACGTCGACGTGGCCTACAAAACGGAATAAAACACAATTAATCAGCATATCAATCAATCAATCAATCAATCAATCAAATTTATGTACTTAGTTAAGCGTACTTAATTATTAATAATATGATAACTGATTAGTTCTTTCAAAATATAACTGCCACTTAAAGCTATAGAATCATCTCCAGATAACAGATGATTATATAGCTTTAAGTCTCCATCTCCAGATAACAGATGATTATATAGCTTTAAGTCCCCCATAATTTCAATACTTGTTGCAATGATTCCAAGCTAGACTTATCATCAAGTTGAGTACATTATTTTGAGTGATTTCAAGGAGCAACTTGAGGATCCATATAAAAGTTAAGACCTCGAAATATATATCGAAAGCGATATAGTTCATTCTTGATGAACCATTTATAGAGTTGTATAAACTCTGATATGGGTAATTACTGTATCAAGGATGGTCCCTGAAGAGATCTTTTTTGCCTAACCCGCAAGTAACGGATTTTGACTGATTTTTTTATGGCAAAAACAGTTAGACAGCTGACTGATTGTTCCTATCGGCGCTATATGCCATAGTTGTTGGCCTGCTCCGACACATATGCTGACTTCATACTTTTCATTGAAACAGTTCGTTTGTTTCGTCTGGAATATATATCCTTTATCTGACCAGTTAAGATATTTTGGAACACAAAAGAGTTGTTCATAGAAGAACACATCTCTTTCAACTGCTCGCTGAATTGTTAGTGGTAAACAGACAAATAATACGAATATATATATATACATATATATTCCCAGTTTTATATTGATATATAGATATCTATTACTTGCTAGTTGGAATGTATCTTAAGTGGAATGTCACTTAAGCAGTGTGTAAAAAGTTAAACAATCAATTTTCTGTTTGCTTGAAATGCCATTTTTCAACTTGGCCAACAGGTGCCACATGCTTCTTTTTCTCTCCTTCTTCTTTTTCTGTTGAATCCCCAATTTTTGTTGTTTTTGCTTCTTTTTTTTGTGTGTTTGCCAGTTGCCAGTTGCCCTTGGGCCAAGTACAACAATTAGCAATCGAAAGGGTACTGAACTGATTGCTAAATGCAATCAGTTTGCTGTGTTGCGTAAAATCAGCTAAAAACGCACAAGAAATTGTTTGGCCACATTTGCTGTATATTGTGTGTGCACACCTTATGTCCAAGTTGCAACTACTGTTTGGCTGCTTGGCTGCATGCTTGCTCGCTTGCTTGATTATTTCCTTGGGGAGACGGGCGCGAGGCAAGAAAGCTCGATTTGTGCAGTCAGCCAAACACACACGCTACCAATACATACTAGATATATATATATAAAATATATATATATATATATATGTGTGTGTATATGTGTATGTATATATATGTGTGTGTTTGTGCCTTTTTTAAATGCCCGACAGCAGCTGAGCAGGTCTAATTCCCCAAAGTGTATCCCGTGGAGCAGCGCATAGATACATGTGTATCCTTGAGATACTCGAATCGTGTACGTGGCACCACCTGGACGTTATTGCAACGCTTGTACTCGTTAGATTTCATTACATTTTCATGCTACATTGACAGTTGTTGGCAGTCCTTGCCATGAAATCAACTCAGGTGCAGTTACAGTTCGAGCAGCACTATTCCTGTCTGTCCGTCTGTCTGGCTGTCTGTGCGCTGATTTGGCACACAAGTTGCTACAAATTTGCTAAGAGTGTGGCACGATTGATTGCACTCCTTATTGCAAAAGTTCTCAAGTGCACAGTGTAGCAAACAGTTGGATGAACAAATTCCGCAACATTTCATTTATTCAGGCATTTGAGCATCGAAATTCCAACGATTATTTCATTTGTCCATTGAGAATGTATCAAATAAATACATATATATAACTGTATATATATATATATATATATATATATATATATATTTCGAGACTGTTTCAACCCATTGAAAAGGTGTAAAAAGCAGTTGAAGAAGTTATGCAAAGGCATGTTTAAGGAAGCATCTCCGATCCCATATATCATCCATCTGCATAAACCAGTTGGAATCAGAGAGGCTTGGAGCTAAAGAGTATTGAGTATTACATATAATTGACCCACTCGAAAGATAAATCGAAAACTAGAAAGATTTTCTTGTACTTGGAAATAATTTCGAAAAATATAGCAATGAAATTCATAAAAAATAAAGCAGATCGACAATCCCAAAAATAAGGTGCTTCGGGAAATCTTAAAACACAAATAACTGATAATAATATGTTTACAATGGTTAATATAACAATTGTATTATTGTAGTACATATAGAAAACTATAGCCTGAATTTTACATATATTTTTTAAAGTTTTAGAAAACAAAAACTGAAATTAAGAAACGAAAATCTCCGATTCTTAGATATATACTCTCTTTAGTGATACTTTTTTCTCGGACTTATTATATTGACTTATATAATGTCATCCAGATCGAATGAGAAATATGCCTGTTTTTAACAGTTTAACAGGGTATCTTCAAGTCGATGGAGCTCTACTTTCTCGATATACAAAAAATGCAAGTTACAAAAATCTGCAAAAATCGATTTCTGGGTGTAATTAAATGCAGAATGATGCCACATTTGTTGCATGAATTGGTGCAAGCCCAAACAAATAATTAGTATGAATTGGTTCTTCAATTAATTCAGTTCTTAAAAATTTGAAATGGCAGACTCTGAATTGATTACATGATGAGTACTTGAAAGGGTTCAGGCTGGGAATAATTAGTTGAAGAACGATTAAGATTCGAATTCACTATTGCAATGTGCGGCTTTGCCACAATGTTTTGTGTTTGGTGTTGCATTCACTGCATTCGCTTTGGGGCAACAAGTTCTGCGACTTTTGGCCTTAAGGTTTAGAATGGAACGCTAATTGCGAGATTGCAACGTGAGCCTAATGCGAACATTGTTTTCTGGGTGGGATGGAGTGGAGTGGGTGTCGGGTGCAGGGGAGGGAATGGTGTGTATGTGTGTGTGTGTGTGTGTGGGTCAGGTCACGCCAAAAGCAATTTCAGTTGCAGCATGCATATCAAAGTGTAGTTGGCAGCTGAACAGCTGCGCGAGAACGGTAAGTGGCAAGTGGGTTGAGTGGGTGAGTGGGTTGAGTGGGCTGAGTGCAACGCAACTTCAAGTCGTAAATTGGAGCGGGCCCTCCATTTGGGCCCCAAGTGGACGCACGTCGTCAACGTGACCAGCCGCAGCAGGCAGCAGGCAGCAGGCTGTTGTCGCTGTCAAAGCTGGACTATATTTATCGAGACAGCGAGAGAGACAGAGACAGCGCAAGAGAGAGAGAGAGAGAGTGAGAGAGAGAGAGAGAGAGAGCAAGAGCGATAGCGAGAGAAAGTGCATTAAAAAAAGCGACTTGTGCCCAGGACAATTTAATTTGCGTAGCAGCAATGAAAATATGAATAGGGAGGACAAAGCACAACGACGTGGCGTGCGGCATGCGACGCAAGCAGAACGTGGCATGCGGCATGTTTTGTGAGGCATGGGCATGGGCATGGGCACGAAATGAGCACAGTACAAATGAGTCCAGCACCAAAGCAGAAAGGCGCATCATAAACGAATTAAAATGCCTTTGGCGCTGAAGTGAACCGGGAACAGAGGAAAATTATTGAACAGCGAACAGAAAAATGAAAATTGAACAAACAGAAGACAGAGAGAAGCCTCAACGTCAAACGGAGCAATCAAGGATAACCAGGATAAGCATGATGAGCACGATAACCAGCACAAAGCCAGCAACAGCTGAACAGCTGGCAAGGATCAATTGAGTGCCCAACCCCCTTGGCTAAACCCACTTTGAATGCAACAGCTGCTGTTGACAGCAAAGGCTAATAACATTGCAACAAATTTCAAGTGAAATCAAAGTGATATGTGTGTGTGTGTGTGTGTGTCGTCTCAGAAATCTTATTGTTCAGCAAGTATATTTTTTAAGAAACATAAAGTTTTTAGCAAGTTGCTGGCGCTGCCCAAGGAATCAATGCTTTAAGATTGGGTAGACCCACAATTTGGACACCACTTTTGGGTACTGACTGCGAGGTACCTACTCCGTTACTAGCTAGCTTTTGGAAAGTATTCACTGAAAGCCACCCTCTCCGGTATCCAGTGGAAGGTATGTGAAAGGTATCCACTTCAAGATACACACTACGATAAGTATAAACTGAAAGATACCGACTGGAAGGTACCAACTGATAGGTATATACTCCGGTATCTAATGAAAGGTACCCATTACTGTGCCCATTGATAAGTATATACCGAAAGATACCAACTGGAAGGTACCAACTACTAGGTAGATACTCCCGTAACCAATGAAAGGTATCCATTCCTCTATCCATTACTAGTTATCCACTAGACGATACCAACTGGAAGGTACCAACTACTAGGTAGATACTCCCGTAACCAATGAAAGGTATCCATTCCTCTATCCATTACTAGTTATCCACTAGACGATACCGACTGGAAAGTACCAACTGCTAGGTATATACTCCGATATCTAATGAAAGGTAGCCATTACTTACTTATCAATGATAAGTATATACCGAAAGATACCAACTGGAAGGTACCAACTACTAGGTAGATACTTCCGTAACCATTAGTGGTTATCCATTGGAAGGTACTTACTGAGAGTTACCCGCTGACGTCTACGCATAAATATCTAAAGTCTGACATATATAATTGGATGCTAATCAGCATTGAATCGGTGTTCGATGGCCGTCATCAAAAGCAGCCCAAAAGAGCAAACGAATGACTAGAATGGAATGAAGTGGAGGCCACAGAGCAGCAGACACTGGAACACTGAAGTCGTAGAACGTAAGCGTTTGGCTTGGCTTGTTTTGGCCATTAAAATGAGCAAAAATTGTGTTAAAAGTGATGAAGGCATTCACCAAAACAACAAGGTGGCAGACAGAAAGAAGATTCGAGAGGGGTGTGTGTGAAGAGGGGTGTGGGTGGAGAGGGGAGCTGCGACTGAGCTACAAAATGCGGTCAAGAGGGTGTTTTGAGGGTGACAATCAAGCCATAACATAAATATTATAAATGTTGTGTGTGTGTGTGTGTGTGTGTGGGTGTTTGCATAAATGTTCTGGTCAACTGTCCAATGCGATTGTTCATATTATAAAGTGGCAGCTACACACACACACACACACACACACACAGTTAAATACAAATTGTGCCGTTGTTGGCATTATTCAGTTGCGGCTTGCTAATTGTTGGCAGCATTCAAAGCGCTCTCTCTCTCTCTCTGTCTGTCTCTGTCTCTTTCTAAGTGTGTGTGTAACCTGCAACACATTTAGAGAGAGGTGGGGGGTGGCAATTGTGGACAATCCCCAGTGAATGAGTTTTGTGTGTGTGTGTGTGTGTGTGTGTGTGTGAATGATGATACTTGATGCATGAAGGGCTTGCGAGCTGGGTTAAATTAACAGCATTGCACCTGTAACTGTAACTGCGACTATATGCATATAGATATATAAAAGTGTGTGGCAGCGCCTATTCATCCTGCAACAAGTGCAACATGTACAGCATGTGGCTATCAAACCGGAAGAGGCTTATTTGCGGACAGCGGAAGTCGTTGCCGCCATTGTGCTGCCAGGCAATTGTTGCTGCCTTCGAGTCGAGTCGAGTCGAGTTGAGTCAGTGAGTCATTGGGTTAGGGAGATGGAGATGGAGGCAGCGCAGGGGGAGGCAGACCAGCCACAGGGGCAAACAGACAAAAGCCAGAGTTAGCTAACAGCCAAGTTCAGACAATTGCACTCACAGAATGAATGAGAATAAAAAATAATTCAATTAAATACTTTGCTTGAATTACATCTTGAATATTCAATTTTATTTTTAATTTTTAGCTTCGAATTTTCTTTTTTTGTTCGACTTTTAGTTGTCATTAGAAGCAAAAGTTGCTCGCTTTTTTTTTGCGTGTACTCCGTCAGGTAGAGGACAGAGCGGACAAAGGCAGCTGGCTAATTGGTCGAGACACACCCTCCGTTACTGTTGCCACGGGACTGCAACTGCGGCAACTGTGGCAACTGTGGCAATTGTGGCAACTGTGGCAACTGTGGCAACTGCAGCAGCAGCAGCACCAGAGACACCCACAACAATTTCAAGCTAAAACAAAATGAATGCCAATGATTATGAATTGTGGCAACAGTTCAGTACTTAAATAATTTGCCGGAGTTGTGGAGTTGAGTTAAGTGCTCCCCGGAACCGTTGACCACCGAGAGTTGAGTGAGTTGAGTGAGTGCCACAGTTGCACTTGCCCCGGGTTGAATTTAATGCCAGCGAGCGATTCAATAATGCGAACGAGACTCAAAGCTAGCTTTTGGCTAGATTCGACTTTAACAAAGCGAATCTGCCACATGTGATTACAGTTAACAAGTTAACAAGAAACTAAATTAATCAAAATGTGTCAATTTGATTCGATTCAACAGCCGCAAAATTAAATCCAATTTAAGTTTTGAATTTCATTTGCATTTGCAATGATGCAAATTTAAATGTTATTCTAGATGAAGCCAAACGACAAATCTGAGCAAATTGACCTTGAACATTTTGAATAAATCTGAATGAACCTCCCCCCCCCCACTGTCTACCTGGTGCTGAGCATAAGCAGATTGCAACTGAAGTTGAAGCCACTTGCTTTGCCAACTGGCCAACTGAATGCCGAGTCAGCTCAATTGAATTCAGTCCACTTCAGCAATGGCGCTCTATTGAACATCCAATTGATAGTGACGCAGTCCAATTGCCACTCCTTCACTCCCCTCCGCTCCGCTACCACCCACACCCCAACCCCTGCTACCAATCTGTCTGCTGTTGCAACGATAGACCTTTCTATGAGCTCGCATAAGCCAATAAAATGGCAAATTTATTGAGAATTCATTAAAAGTCAAGTACACATGAGAGGCGGTGGGGGGTGAGGGGGCATGTGAGAGATGCAATAACAACAACAACAACAACAACACTTGCAACACCTGCAACACCTACTCGAATTCCTCGAAAGCATTCTCCATGCATTTGAAATTGCGAAAAAGTTTTTTTTTTTTGGTTTTGCTTTTTTTTTTGGTTTTTGCTTTTTTTTTTGTTTTTGGAGTGGTTTCTGGTTTCTTGGAATTTCTCGGCATCTCTTGGCGGCTCCACTCGCTTGGCTCGCCTGACTCACTCACTGTGCACCGTTAGGCGAGTGGGCGTGGCCAGATTTGAAAAACGCACTTGGCCAACCGCAGCAAGGTTGCAGCAATGAAAGCCAAGTTGAATCCGTTTGCCAATTGAAATGCGGTTTTATTGATTGCCAAATAGCCCCCAAAGGGGCAACAGTTCTGCGCATCGTTGTGGCAGCAATTAAGCGGCAAACACAAATGTATAATTGAATTGTGGCATGCCACGTGCCATCTGTGTGCTATTCATGATTCATCTTTTTTAACACTGCACCACATGTATTTCTGTGATTTTCTCATTCTGCATTTGATTTTGGACAGATAATCACAATTGTCTTCTTCTTCTTTCAGCTGGGTTAATTGTTGCAATATTATAATAATTTTGTTTATTGTTTTATTGAGCATGGAAGGAGACGTCTCCGTTCAAATAAACTATATATATATATATTCTTGTTCAGCATTGCTGGCCGAGGCAGTCAGCTGAATCATTTAGCAGCCATAATCGATTGAAAAATGAAAAATGAATTTTAGATTGTGGCATCAACATAGCCATAGACATGCCACACATGCCACCACAATAGCCACACAAATGTGGCATGTTCGGTTTCAAACTGCAAACATATACAGTGAGTCACAGTTCAAAGCAAGCAGCGTGAAAGAAAAAACGCAACTGCCTGCCATAAGCTATTTATTCATTATTTTTCAGAAATTCCAAAGACCGATGGTAGGTATATATATTACCCACCAAAATTAATATATTACCCCAATTAACTGGGGTTTCCCCACCCGCTAGGAAGAATTATAAATAAATGTTGCCTACTTCCAGGCGTAGTTCATTTGAAGCAGGTACATTGTGGGCACCTGGACGCCATAAAACCCGGATTTTTTACCTAAAGTTGAGTATTTTCGGTATAAATAGACAAATCCTTTGTAGTCTGTTTAGTTTTATCCTGCATCTCGGGTGCAACAAGCCAACAAGGACTATGGACAAATAGACCACCATTGAACTACGGAAACTCATCCTGGAACACCACAAAAACGGATATTCACATCGCCAAATAGCTGAAATGGTCAGTCTGAGCAACTCAACTGCGTATAACATCATTCGGCGCAAATCGGATTGAGAACAAGGGCAGAATGGCACCAAACAAGATTTTCACCGAAGAGGAAGAGCAAAGGATCATCAGGAAAATAAGGGGATCTCCCAAGCTATCGGCTCCAAAACTGAATCAACAGGTGCAGGATGAAATGGGGAAAAAGTGCTGTGTGGAAACTGTGCACTGGTTTCTGCGTCAACATGACTTAAATGCCCCAGTACCAGGGAAGAAGCCCTTTGTAAGCGTGAAAAATATAGGGACTAGGATGAAGTTCGTCAAAAACCACTTGGACAAGGATCTGGAGTTCTGGAACACAGTTATATTTGCAGACGACTCCAAATTCACCATTTTTGACTCGGACGGGCGGAATTATGTGTGGCGACAGTCCATTACTGACCTGAATCCCAAACACGTAAAGGCAACAGTCAAGCATGGTGGAGGAAGTTACATGGCTGGGTATGTATCTCGTCAGCCGGATTCGGGAATTTTGTGATTTTTGAAACAACAATGGACAAGAATGTGTACTTCAACATACTAAAGGAAAATTTACTCCAAAGTGCCGAGAAGGTAGGAATCCGACGTACTTTCCGGTTCAACCAGGACAACGATCCCAAGCATAAGGCCAAGATAGTACAGTCCTGGCTCATCAGGAACTGCCCTACATGATAATTCCGCCGGCCCAGTCTCCAGATTTAAATGTCATTGAGAATTTGTGGGCTCTGCTGCAAAATAACATCCGGAAGCCCAGCATATCCAGCAAAGAAGACCTCAAAAATGCTCTGCGGGAAGAGTGGAGCAAAATCAGCCCAGAAGCTACCAGGAAGATGGTATTTTCCATGAATAATAGGTTAAGGGAAGTTGTTAAGGCTAAAGGATATCATACTAAGTATTAACATCCTTATTTAAGTTAATATACGCCAAATATATTATTTTATTTATACTGTTCCAAATAAAATTTCCCCTCAAAATAGGGTACTTTTTTACATAACTATACCTAGCGGGTGGGGAAACCCCAGTGTATTGGGGTAATATATTAATTTTGGTGGGTAATATATATACCTACCATCGGTCTTTGGAATTTCTGAAAAAAAATGAATAAATAGCTTATGGCAGGCAGTTGCGTTTTTTCTTTCACGCTGCTTGCTTTGAACTGTGACTCACTGTACATCAAATGTGCCTAAAGGGTGTAAAATCTTTTTATATATATCTTTTTATTATATATATATATCTTTTTATTATATGTATATATTTTTTTTTTTTACTTTGCTTTTCTTTGGAACAACTAATTTGAACAACATTTGTTGTGCATATCTGCAAATCTGATTGAAGGTTAAACCTGTGCGCGTGTGCGTGTGTGTGAGTGCTTCAACTCCATTGCGTTTCAATCATGATTGAAGTCACGCACACATATCACGTATGTGTTGTAAATATTTATAACGACTTCGTGGCTCGCCTTTGTGCGTTCGGCTCTGGCTTTGGCTTTGGCTTTGGCTCCTGCCTCGGTTCTCGTTTCGGTTGCGGTTACGGCTCTAATCGAGTGAACTATTGGCCGCAACCAAAGTTGCCAGGTAGCCGTACAAGGTTTGTGTGGGAGAGGAGCCCAAGCCGAACCGCCACCTTTCCAACTATTGCCATCTCTTTCTGGTTTTTACTACAGCTCATTGAGAAACTTGCATGCAACTGTTCTGCTCGGAACTGCTTGGGGCATGTAGCAGTATTTTCACGCTGTGCATCCTTCTTCTTACAGCTGATGCTTTGTCATCTCTTGATTCATAATGTGAAATGTGAGTTTTTTAGCTGTCTTTTTGATTGCTTATATATATATATGTATATATATGTATACATATGTATATAAGCACCCATTTTGGTATGTGCGAGTGCATTTCAGTTGAGGTACGTAATGCCAGATTGTGTTTGTATTTTGCTGTCATTGTCGTGTTATGCATACGAAATGGGGCGAGTATCTATCAGATACAATGTTGGTGATTCGACTTGACTGAGTTATGCATGCATGTGTATTATGCACACAATTTGCATGCACACACACACACACACACGCACACACACATACGTATAACAATACAAGTCTTTATTAGATATAGTACGATATGAATAAGTATCTGCCACTTGTGTGTGTCATCTTCAACAGCCCAAGAATAGGTATAAACTAAGTGCAAAAGCAATATATATCTACGTACAGAGAGGGAGAGAGAGTGAAAGAAAGAGAGAGAGAGAGAGAGAGAGAGATACTTAGCTTCACTCACCATTGCTTTAGGATGCGCATTTTGAGTTATTCTCGTTGTTGTTGTTGTTGTTATTATTTATTTCTTGTGCTGTTTGTTTTGTTTTTTTTTTTACTGTTATCCTCCACTTGAGCACATTTCAGCTATAATATTTTTGTGTAAATGCTCTGCTCCCCACAAACACAGTAAAATCAAAATCAAAATCAAAAAAATAAAACACGTTGGCAACAACAGGAAGAAAAATTCAAAAAAAAAAATTCTGCGCATGCGCAGCGCACTCGATTTCCAGTCGGGGGAAATTAATAAATCGCTGCCGATAGCGATTGCATTCATTTCTTGTTGGTGTTGTTGTTGTTGTTGTTGTTGTTTTGTTGTTGTTTATTAACCAAGGTATTAATTACGACAGCAACAACAGCAACAACAATGCGCTGTAAAAAGTTGCTTGACCAATTTCTCAGCACTTTCGAAAGAAATTTTCGCTGTTGTCGCTGGTTGCTTTTACGGTTGCAACAACAACAATTGCTGCAGTAGCCATTGACGTTGCATGTTGACCACACACACACACACACAAATACACACACACACACACGTACATACATGCAAAGACATTGCATAGTTTTGCGACTTTTGTTTTTCACTTGCACAAACATTTTCAATTCCAACAACAGCAACAACAATGCCGATCTGGCAACGCTGCATGCAGTGAATGCAACTAGTAAAAAAAAGGCAATGCAACTGCAAAGAAACTTACTAAAAAAAAAAATAGCAAGAGAGAGACAGAGAGAGAGAGAGATTGCAGGAGAGAGAAACGTTTTGCTTTGTTGTTGTTGTTGTTTGAATTTTGAATCTTAATTATCATTTAATAGGTTCTTAGCCGCACACACACACACACACATTGGCCAACATTGTGTGTTGTTGTTGTTGTCAATCGATCAGCAGTTAACGTAAACATACGATGTTGCTGCTGCTGTTGCAATTGTAATTGTCAACACAAAAAAAAAAACAAAACAAAATTGAATCACTGTTATTAAAAATTTGTCGTTGTGCATTTTGCCGGTCTGCCTACAGTTAAACATTTGCTGTTGTTGTTGTTATTGTTGCTTTCAACTTACACGAGACGCGACAACATAAACGGTTTTAGCTGTCTCTGCGCACAAAGTTAGCCATAGACTGAAAACACTGAAAACCTGCGAACTGAGCGCCGCCAACATAAAACGAAAAACGCTGGCTCAAAAGCGTCGCCAGCAGCGATTTTGCTGCACAAGAGAACTGAGACGCCTAAGAGAGCAAGAGCAAGAGCGAGAGCGAGAGAGAGTTGTTGTTGTTGTTGTTGTTGTCGTACCTGTCGGCAGCGCAGCGCAAGTGCAGCACACTCAAGCGAACCACTCAAAGCGAACAAGTTTTCTGCTTTTCAGTTTTCTGTTTTCTTTTTCGTTTTTGTATTAAAGGATATACACATATGTGTGTACATAAATAGGCAAACACACGCACACACACACACACCTGTGTGCATACATAAGAGGCAGGCAAACAATGGGTTTGGCAAATTGCGCTAGGCGTAGTAGCTTGAAGAGTGCACAAAACAGAGAAAAGAAGAGAAGCAAACGAAGCTAAAGCGCTGTTTCACAGCACAGGAATAGGAATTCCAACAAAAGCAGAATAAAGGGGAGGAACAAGCAGAAGCAGATGTGGAAGAGGAAGCAGCAGCAGAAGCAGAACAAACAGCAGCAGCGGCTCTAAAGTAAGGTGAGCGCAGTCGAGCGAACGAACGTTGACGTCGACATTAACGTTAACGCTGACGCCAGCAGCGAAGGCAGGTACACATGTTCATGAATACAAACATACATATGAACATATCATGTGTGTGTGTGTGTGTATGTGTGTTAGTTTTGTTATGTTTGTATGTATGTAGTTAAGCCTGTTGTTAATACCTGGCAGCATACAAAAGAACAAAAGGTGTGTTTGTACCGTGTGTGTGTGTGTGTGTGTGTGTGCGTGTGTGCGTGACTCAACAATCAGCTATGTATGCACGTATGCTGCGGCGACTGCGGCCGTTGCCCAAAGGAAACACCAACAACAACAACTGGCATTGATTGGCGCGCGCAGCTCCAAAGGCAGCATTAACAGACGCAGCCTCAAAGAGACACAGCAACGAAGGTACCCAAAACATATACATCTACACACACACACACACACGCACATAAGGAAAATAATCAACACGCATACATACGCAGCAGTTACTTGTATGTCTTTGTTGTTGTTGCTCGCCTGTGCCGCAGTCAAAGAGAGCACGAGAGAGAGTGAGAGCGCGAAGAAGCAGAGAAGAGCGACGCACAGGTAACAAACATAATTAACGCATTGTGAACAGAGCGCTTAATGCATACAAACGCACATACAAAACACATAAATATACATTTAAATTTACTACTAAATCTGATCTAATGTTGCTCGCCGCACAGTGTTGCAGATCTGCCTACAGGCTCTGCTCTTTTTCTCTTTTCTTGTTTCGTTTTGTTTTGTTTTGCGATTGCTGTGGAAAGTGGATGGTTTTTTCTTGACACACTGTGCTCAGTTAGCTTAGAGGACGTGGAGAGGACAAGGGCAAAGCTAAGGTTAAGCGAAAACAAAACAAAAGACACGTCACCAATTGCGCTTTACCTTTTTTTTATGGTTTTCTCGGCAGCAAAGCATCCTCAAAAGATATGATCAACAACGACAACAACAAGAACAACAATGCACGCTTGTGGTACATATAAATGTGTATACATGTGTGTTTGTGTTTGTGTGTGTGTGTGTGTGTGTGTTTGTATCGTATAACGCGTATTTCCATATGGCCTGCACGGGCATCATTTGGGTCGACTTTGCTTTTATTTTCTGCTTCGGCCCAGTTGCCAAGAGTTATAACGGATTTATCTCAAGTTACCAAGTAGCAATGCACACACACACACACATATATACATATATACATACACATATACAGTTGCACTTGCAGTGCCGTAAGACAAATATGTTTTCATTTTGTGCATATTCTCACAAGAGTTTTTTGTGCTTTTTAATGAATTTATATTCCACATAACTTTGCAAAAAAAAAAAAAAAAAAAAAAGTCCAGGCACTGCAACAGTCTTTGCTCTCGCCCTCGCTCTCTGCTTCTCTCTGCCCCTTCTCTCTCTCTCTCTCTCTCTCGCTCGTTGCTTTTGCTGCGCTCTGTTTGCCTTCTTTTTATTTTACGTTCTGCCTGCGTTCGTTTCTTCTGCCGCTCCCTCCCCCTCCCGCTCTCGACAACTCTGCCGCAACGTGGGCGTTTGTTGTTGTTGTCGTTGTTGTTGTTGTTGTTAGGCATCATGAGAATTCGTCTTATAACACGACAGGAAATTAACGTTTTAATTACAAGGCGCGCTCTCGCTTATGTTTGTTTCTTTTTCCTTTTCTTTTTCCTTTTCCTTTTCCTGTTAAATTTTATTTTTTATTTTTTTATTAGATGCCCAGCAGCGGTAAACTCGTAAACATAATTGATTTTCCATGGCTACATGGGAAATTGGCCATCACATTAGCAGCAGTAGCAGCAGCAGCAGCACCAACAGCAGCACCAACAGCAGCAGCAGCAGCACCAACAGCAGCAGCAATAGCCGTAACCACCTGGAAATACGGTCCTACCTCAACATTTGCCACAAAAATGCTGCGCCTGCGCGTGCCTCGCATTCCGAATGCCAAGCGGACATCGAGGCTGACTTGGTTTTTGGTCTGCGTCTTGGTTTGGGCTTGGGCTTGTTTTTGGTCTTGCATTTGGGCCGGGACAGCAATCAACACGATGTTGGCTACATGGCTGGCATGTCAAAGATATGTTTGCATCGACACATGCCTGCCACACACTTGCACCGCCCATTCCCCTGGCGAAAAATTCCAAAATACAGTTGTGCCACGGTCACGATTTCAGTTTCTGCTGTTTTTTTAGCGGCTTGCCACAATACTACCACAGCATCGCATGCGATTTAAGACGTTGTTGTCTGTGTTGCAAGCTTCAATTGATTAATTGTCTTAATCGAGAAATCTAAAAATTGTGATTAATTATTCATAGATTATGTTATTAGTTCTGCTCAAATTTGACACGAATTTCTCTTTCGATCGATAAATAATTCAATTTCAAATCTAGCAAATCAAATTTAATTCACATTCACAATTAGCCAAGCTCAACGAGCCAAGTATTAACTGCTTTAGCTTGACACATAAGCAGCTTTATGGAACTAAACTTTACTAAACACATTGACTGCCTTACTTAACGTGATGCACAACTACGTTGCAAGTTGAAGTGAAGCAACAAGTACACAGAGCCAATGCTTTTGACATTCCCCTTCGCCAAAGACAAATGTCAGCAGCATTGATGCTTGCTGTCATCGGATTTCAATGCCAAGCCAGGCCCAGCCCAGCCAAGCTAGGCCAATCCAAGAAAAGCTGTTTGCCGAGGCGAGCTGCGAGACAAGACGAGACGAGCTGAAAGCCGACTCGAACCGAGCCGAACCCATCATAGAATGATAATTTTGCAGCCTGTCAAATGCACAGCAACGGCAACAACAACAGCAACAACAACAGCAACAACAACAACAGCAACAACAAAAACAACTACAGTGATAGCCATAAATAATGCCGCACATTAAAGTGCGCCGTCGTGTTGCAGTCAAGTGACAGCGTCTTCGTAGTGGACATCGTTGTTGCTGTTGTTGTTGCTGTTGCTGTTTCTTTAGTCATCTTGGCCATTTCCAGTGTTACTGTCGTCTGCAAATGATTAGTCAGCAGTTTTTCTTTCGGTTTTTTTCTCTTCGGTCGCTTCACACATTCAAATCGAATCCGAGTGCAACAAGTGAATTAATAATTAACATTGCCAATAAAAAAAGGAAATGTTTTTTGTACCAACAGCAAAATGAGGCTCATTCAATTTGAAAAAGAAAAAAAAAAAACATTTTGCTTTTTATGAAAATCTTTGCAAGCAATAATGCTTGAAGCACTGAGAAAAATATTCATCTACATCGAATACCAGCAATATCACAAAAAAAAAAACCAAAAATTGCCAGATCTTAACAGATCAGTTAAGATATATGCATATACAGTGTCTCGAAGCTTATTCGGATCAGTGTCAAAGAAAAAAAGTAATTGCCTGCCATAAACTAATCATTCATTATATTTCAAAAATTCCAAAGACCGATGGTAGGTATATATATTACCCACCAAAATTATTATATGACCCCAATAAACTTGGGTTTCCCCACCTGCTAGGAAGAATTATAAATAAATGTTGCCTACTTACAGGCGTGGTTCATTTGGAGAAGGCGTCATTTGTGGGCACCTGGACGCCATAAAACCCGGATTTTTTACCTAAAGTTGAGTATTTTCGGTATAAACAGACCAATCCTTCCTAGTCAATTTAGTTTTATCCTGCATCTCGGGTGCAATAAGCCAAAAATGACTATGGACAAACAGACTACCATTGCACAACGGAAACTCATCCTGGAACACTTCCAAAAGGAATATTCACATCGCCAAATAGCTGAAATGGTCAGTCTGAGCAACTCAACTGCGTATAACATCATTCGGCGCAAATCGGATTGAGAACAAGGGCAGAATGGCACCAAACAAGATTTTCACCGAAGAGGAAGAGCGAAGGATCATCAGGAAAATATGGGGATCTCCCAAGCTATCGGCTCCAAAACTGACTCAACAGGTGCAGGATGAAATGGGGAAAAAGTGCTGTGTGGAAACTGTGTGCAGGTTTCTGCGCAAACATGACTTAAATGGCCGAGTACCACGGAATATAAAGGGCTTAAGCGTGAAAAATATAGGGACTTGGATGACGTTCGTCAAAACCCACTTGGACAAGGATTTGGAGTTCTGGAACACAGTTATATTTGCAGACGACTCCAAATTCACCATTTTTGACTCGGATGGGCGGAATTATGTGTGGCGACAGTCCAATACTGACCTGAATCCCAAACACGTAAAGGCAACAGTCAAGCATGGTGGAGGAAGTTACATGGCTGGGAATGTATCTCGTCAGCCGGATTCGGGAATTTTGTGATTTTTGGAACAACAATGGACAAGAATGTGTACTTCAACATGCTAAAGGAAATTTTTCTACAAAGTGCCGAGAAGGTAGGAATCCGACGTTCTTTCCGGTTCTACCAGGACAACGATCCCAAGCATAAGGCCCAGATAGTACAGTCCTGGCTCATCAGGAACTGCCCCCACATGATAATTCCACCGGCCCAGTCTCCAGATTTAAATGTTATTGAGAATTTGTGGGCTCTGCTGGAAAAAAACATCCGGAAACACAGCATATCCAGCAAAGAGGATCTGAAAAATGCTCTGCGGGATGAGTGGAGCAAAATCACCCCAGAAGCTACCAGGAAGATGGTATTTTCCATGAATAATAGGTTAAGGGAAGTTGTTAAGGCTAAAGGATATCATACTAAGTATTAACATCCTTATTTAAGTTTTTATAATGCAAATATATTATTTTATTTATACTGTTCCAAATAAAATTTGCCCTTAAATTAGGGTACTTTTTTACATAACTATACCTAGTGGGTGGGGAAACCCAAGTTTATTGGGGTCATATAATAATTTTGGTGGGTAATATATATACCTACCATCGGTCTTTGGAATTTTTGAAATATAATGAATGATTAGTTTATGGCAGGCAATTACTTTTTTTCTTTGACACTGATCCGAATAAGCTTCGAGACACTGTATTCTCGATGGAAAAGATATATCTTCAAAATTGTATTTCTTTAATGCAACTGTAAAACGATTTATTTCGCTAATGGGGGAAAAGTTATCGATAACATTATAAAGACTTGTACGAGAACTTTTATCCCCAATTTGACGGATGCTTATCAAAGTTGCTTTACTAATTTTACCTACTGCCCTGCAAGAGTATTTCTTTATAATCCCGACTGAGGCTTATACACCTTTTATGCATCTTTTTTATTGCTTGGAAAGATGTGATCAAGATTTATATACTATATCTGAGTCTGCTGATATCACTGATGCACAAATGGGAACATTTTGAAAGCTGAAGTTGGCAGAATGAGTTTAGACGCAGCGTAGGGTTTAAGCTGAAATTCAGTTTCATAAACGCCGTTTTCTTGAGCAACAAATGAACGAAGCCGCTTTCAAGGAAAATCGATTTAAAATGTATAAATATGCAGCGCAGGGTGTGAAAAATAGCTCGTTAATTAATAATGAGTATAAAATGAGAGCGCGCGTGCCGATTCCCTTCTCGACTGGCCGGCCACCAAACATGGGGGCATGGGAACAGAAAACTGGTTGTGTGATGGTCGATGATGACGGTCGAGGATGATGATGATGATGATGATGATAATGATGGGCGGGCGGATGGCCAGCAAAATCGCAACTAAACCAAAGTCAGTGGAGTCAACAACAACAACAAGGACAAAAAAACAGACAGACAGCAACACAAACACAATCAAACGAAATACCTGCAGATGAAAAGCACGGCGAACAGAATAATAGTAATAATAAAAAAATATATGTGTGAAAAATATCTGCGAATGCAGAATGAGTGTATGGCAAGCAGGACGAGGATGAGAACGAGAACGAGGACGAGACCGAGGACGAGAACGAGGACGAGGACAAGCCAGCCAGCTGGAAAACCCAGCGAGCCATCCAAGTAAATAAATAAGCAGTCATAAAAACAGCACACACACACGCGCACATACAGAGAAGAGAGAGAGAGAGAGAGAGAGAGAGAGAGAGCGAGAGGAGAGAGCGAGGGAGAGAGAGCTATTCTTTGGTAATTCCAAGGCTCAGAATGAGAGAGAGCGAGAAGGCAAAGACGAATGCCGAATGCGGATTGCAAAAGGTTGCCCTGCTGGCGAAACGGTAATAAATGCTTGGCAAATAGAGAAGCAAACAAACATAACTTATACACACACACACACACACACACACACACACACACTACATATACTTGCATTCAGCACGTTCGAGAGTCACTGGACGAGCATTTAGCATTTTAAAGCGACGCCTGCTGCATCGGCAACACTTTTTTCCCTTTCATTTGGTTTAATTGTTAGCTCCGGCACAGTGCCTGCTCAACTGTGGAGCGAACAATTCATTCTGCCCATCTGCAGTTTCAATCAATAATTTGCCTTCAAATTAACAGTATTAACAATTAGTTCGAGCATTACAGTCATCGATTAACCGACATCTAAGCTAAGCCGATATCAAATGAATATCTTACTAGGAACTAAGTATGCTGGTTACTTAAAGTAAGCGAGAAATTGGAATAACTTGACTTATTTAAAGTTAATTTGTACTGAGCACTTACCTTGGATCTTGTCGCAGCGATTGATCGCCCAGTAAAAGTTCAGTTCTTCCTTTTGATATGCTACTTGTGGGACTATTTTGTTGCTGTTCGTGTTGTTGTTGCAGTTGCTGTTGTTGTTGTTGCTGCTGAAGTTGTTGTTGCAATTCAAAGACGGCAGCGCCGCTGAGCAACTGTTGCTGTGTGGTTATGTTATTGCTGCCGGTTGCTGCTATTGCTGTTGCTGCTGCTGTTGTGTTGTATGGGGAAAGGCCAAGGCCTTCGCTAGTCTGGTGCACGATGACGTCATCCTTAAGCGTAGTTAGTAACTGCGAGAGAGATAGAGTGCGAGAGAGAGAGTGAGTGTCTGTTAGCCAAATGGTTGCAGGCTTGCAATGGAACTTAAAACAAATCAAGCAGAAGAATCATAAAAATCTGACCGAAAACGCAATAAAACGAAACGAAACGAAAACGTGCAACAGACAATGTTGCAACAACGACAACGACATAGACAACAATTGTTGCCACCTCACCTCTCGTCTCGGTGGATACAAATTATTCGATATTAGTAGATCACAATTTTTCATAGCGGACGTCCCAATGATGTTGCTGCTGCAATTATTGCTGTTATTGTTGCTGCTTAAAAGTAAATGTTGCTGTCCAATATTGCTGCTGCTGCTGCTGTTGATGTTGATGTTGATGCTGTTGTTGTTGTTGCTGCTGCCAATGGTGTGCTGGAGCTGGTGCTGGTGCTGTTGCAACTCGGCAAACGCCTGTTGCAGCTGACCACTCGAAATGGCCGTCGAGTATTCGGTTTTGGGCGTTGTCGTTCCATGTACGGATGCTCCACTGTGGCAACGCATCGGCAATGCAATATCTGCCGCTGTCACAATGCTCGTCTTGCCAATGCCAACAGCTGTTGTTTCCAATATTAGCGGCGATGTTGATGTTTGTGCATCAACAAAATGTGCACCACCACCAACACCACCAGCAGCAGCAGCAGCACAGCCACCAACATCAACAGCAGCAGCAGCAGCAGTAACAACATCGCCGCCCAACGACGACGGCTGCAACTGCAATTGTCGCTGCTGATGTATTGCTGCTGTTGTTGCCAGTGTTGCTGCTGCCGCTGGCAATGTTGTTGTTGCTGGCAGCGTTGTTGTCGGCAGCTGTGCGTGTTTGTTGTTGTAACTGATGTAGGTGATGCCACAATAGTTGGCACCATCGACATCATCATCATCATCATCCATATCATCGTCGTCCACCTCCTCGGCCAAATGTTGCAGACTGCTCGCCAGCAATGATTTTGCCTGCAATGGTTTACCAGTGGCAGCAGCCGCTGCCAATTGTTGCTGCAGCTGATGCAACTGTTGCTGCTGGGCATGGCTCGTCTGATAGATGTGACCAGTTGCGCTGCTCGTCTTGTTGCTGCTGCTACTGCTGCTGCTGGCGCCTGCTGCTGCCTGCCCCTGTTTGAGTGCTGCTGCCGTTGCGCCAACAATTGCCGATGTTGCAATCGTTGAGGTCATGTTGCTGCTGCTATTGTTGTTCGGCCGATCGCCTGTTGCGCTCGCTGTTGCTGTCGCTGCTGCTGCTGCTGCCGCTGTGGCAGCAGCAACGGCGGCGCTAACCAATGCCGCCGATGCCGGTGCTGCCGATGGTGTTGACATTGTTGTCGTCGCCGTTGTTGGCGCCAGGGATGGTGCGCTGATGGGGCCACCAGCTGTTGCTGTTGTCATTGTGGCGCTGCTGCAGGTGATTTGATTGCTGCTAAATGACGTCACATAGATCGGCGTCGATTCGTTGAGGAAGCTCAGGTCCTGTTTCTGGCTGGGCATAGTGCCGCTTTTCGATTGCTGCAGCTGCACTTTCCACAGCGCACGTGACAACGGTGAATGAGAGAGAGAGAGAGACAGACAGATATAGAGAGAGAAAGAACGAACGAGAGTGGAATGAACGGAAAATATAAGTGGTGACAGTCAAAGACAGGCGGGGAAATCAAATATTGCAAATGATTCATCAATTATCGTTAGATCAATTTGTTATCGATACGAAATTAATCAATGTTATCGATTACTTGCACAATTATTAACTGGACACTACAACAATCGATTGACATGCACACTGATATCGATTGCGATCAATTTAACAATTGCACTGAGCCAAAAAACATATCTTAACGAAACGAAAACAAAATCCATTTATAAAATCTAAATTAAAAAAAAATTTGAAAAAAGTGAATTAATATTGAATTAATATTAAGTTGTATTGAAAAAATGTTTGAATGCTTTTTTGTTGTTTTTTTTCGAACGAAAAAGGGTTTTTGGCGAAGGAAAAAGTTATTTTTGTCATTGACTGTTTCCCACTCACACCAACACACAAACACACACACACACACACACACACACACACATGTCTATATCCTTTTTCCACAATGTTCTCAATAATAAATGAAAACTGCAAAAATGCTGTTGCTTTATTTGCATATATGCAAATCAATCAAAATTCACTTAAGTGAAGCCAGCCAAATGAATCCAGACGCAGCAAACACGCCGATTCCCAGAGCCGGGCTTTGGCCCGCCTAATCAAATCTGCATTATTAATATACACAATATATGGTACAGTGAACACAGAGTGTACACTACTTAATGATTTTCTCATTTCCTCTAGCATTACAAAATGTTGCACGAAACATGCAATGAAATGCATGCAATCAAATCGAATTGATTAAACAACATTTTAATGAGTATATTTTTAGTTGTCCAAAAAATGTCGTTAAATGATGAGTTTTGTCAATTTGGAATTATATCATTTGCATTAATTTATGTTCATTAACTATTTGCTTTGGCATGGAATGGAGCAGTCGATTGGGCAAACATTCAATAGCGAGTGTTTACTGTACCATTTAGACACCTTTTGTTAAACCTTGCGTAGGTGTGCCAACATCTTTCCATCTCTCTCTCTCTCTCTCTCTGACTCTGACTCGCTCAGCCTGGGTGCGTGGGCGGCTGACAAAAGGCGAACTCAGTCGCTGAATCGACGTCTGACTTTGGAGCAAAGACCGCACCCAGTACCAAGCAGTGACTGCAAAACTGTACGGTTTGGTGTGCAGGCCAACATTTAATGTGTATGTTATGTGTGTATGTGTCAACTAACAAACAACAAATAAGCAAACTTAAACAAAATATCAATACTAAAAATCAGTTATAGACAGTCATCGTTGTGTCCACGGATTGCCGGCAAACGGGACACTTCAGTCCATCTCCGGGACGTGCCAGCTGCATGGTGCACTCCTTGCACAGGCAGAGATGCCGGCAGGGCAGTAGTAGAACATTCCGGTCGCGATCCAGGCAAACTACACAAATTATTCGGTTTGTCGGTGCATTCCACGATAATACGTCGGCTACCCGTTCCGATGCCCTCAACAGGGTGTTAAACACTTTTGTTGACACAGGTGGAGGAGGGTCTCAGTAATATAGTAAGATGTTAATTAGCAAATATACACCATGCTCACCAAAGTAAACCAGCGAGTAATGAAATGTGTGTTTTAGATATTTGGAGACGAGAATGATGATGATGGGCACGATGACCAAATATATTGCTGTGCGCGGTGCCATCTTATCTATGTAGTCGAAAATATCGCAGACTATCGGACGCAGATCGCTGTGCAAGATTATGAAGTAATTGAATACAGTCGCAGCTAGTTGGTAACCGGCGCAGTGGTCGTAGCTCCAGATGTGAACCAGGCTGTAACCCACAAAACAGCTGACGCCAAGAAAGTAGTAAATGGCTGCACGCACCGACTCAATTGGGATCGTAATTTGTTGCAGTAAGATTTGAAGACTGAAGTAAGACTGAATTCAGGAATGAGCAGTAACAAACTCAAATGACAACTAATGCGAAGCACCCCTGCACAATCTCCTGACATATATATATATGTATATATATATATATATATATAAGTTCACACTCTCAAACCAGTCTAATCAACCCAAACTCAAATGCAATTCTCAAAAACCATTCTTGGTGCATTTTCAGCTCGCTTCCAATTTGCACTTACTACAAATTAGCTCGATTCGATAACGATAACGATAAATATCGTTAATATCAATGCTGCAATTTGTTTTAGTTTTTTTCATGCAATTTTTCTCATTCAAAAGATAAGAAACAAAAGACAAAAAATCAGCGCTGTTTTTTCTTTTAATGTGTGCGGACTGCAGGGTATGTGCTAGTCGCGCATATTTTTGAATTATTGACAGTGAAGATGAGTCAGCAATTGATGGCTGCAGTGTGTGGCAAGATGGCTGCAGTGTGTGGCAAGTTGGCTGGGTCGAGGAGCAGCCAGCAACAGGATGGAACCAAGTACGACGCGAGCATCCTGGCATCCTGGCATCCTGTTCAGCTGGCTGCTGATTACAACATACAATAATTCGGATTAACCAATAACCGGTTGACCAGACATCAAAATCAATCTGACTGTGACTTAGCCGGACTAATGTGCGGCAACTGGTTAACTGGTTAGATGTGGCATTAACTTGCCACTTGTCGTTGATTGGCAGTTGATAGTTGAGCGGCGAGCAAGTGATTTATTATTTGAATCAATTGCAATGGGAAACTATTCATAAAAAATATAAATAAATGTACAATTTGTCCGCTGTTGATTTCGCATATTCGTGACATTAACTGTGATTTATGAGGCTGTAAACACACAACTTTTCATAATATTATTGCATGTGGCATATGAAATCTTGAATGTTTCCGGCAGGATGTTGAAAACGCCTCAAAGGAGGCAAACTGCGAAACTGAAACTGAAACTGCTGCCTTAACCGGGCATAACCGATTGCGAAATACACTCTAATATCAGCTGATAACAGGTGGCATAGGAACTTTAGCGTAGCTTTTAGCATTTAGAAGATAAGTTCGTTTATCGATTTGCACTATCGATATTATCGATTTCCCAACAGAGCATAACTATCGATTATTGCTAATAACTTCTCTGACAGTATGACACGAAATTGTTTTTTAGCCAAGAACTAATCTTTCGACCAATCGTTCCTTTGGCTGCGATAGTTATTCAATTCTGCTGTACTTAGACAAATATTTGCCAAGTTTTTAAAAATTGAGCGAAAAAGACAGAGAGACAGACTCGACCAATGATGACCAATGATGCTGATCGAATATATATACATTAAGGGCTCGGAGACAACTGCTTCAATGCACAAGTGAAATATTCTCGACAAAACTTAAAGGCATCGTAATATCAAAATATGAAATGATCAAATTTGATTTCTATAATACTAATCGAGGAAAACTTATTGTTTTGATTGCGCACAAATTGATATATATATATATATCGATTGAAGGCTGAACTGGCTGCAGGATGTGTCAGTGTGGCAGTGTGGCAGTCAAGTCAAGCAGTTTCTCGACGCAAGTAATCCCTGTTATTTTTCATAAGCTTGTGTTTGTTTTTGATTTCCTTCTTATTTACTGTCAATTTGTGTATGTGTGCGTTAGCGTGTGTGTGTGTGTGTGTATTTCCATCTTCTACTTTGTGTGCGTTGTGCTTGCAAAGTTGTGCAACAAATGTTTCACTTTTAGTTTCTATTTTGCTGTCCGTTTGACTTTTGCCATTGTTGTTGTTGCTATTGTTGTTGTTGTTGTTCTACGTGTTTGTTGAATTTTTAATTAATTTGCTGACTTTTTCCACATGCTTTCAGCAAGTTGGTCAAAGAGTTCAGTCCACTGTCGCGACGTGGCTTAAATGGGGCTGCTTTCAAGCTGCTTTCATCTGGGCTGACTGCATGGCATAAATATTGACAACTAGTATTTGTATGTGTGTGTGTGTGTGTGTGTGTGTGTGTGTGTGTGTGTGTGTGTGCGAGTGTGTGTGTGTGTTTGTTAACTCCGATGTTATAAAACTGCAACATAAATTTAATTGGAAATTCAACTTTTTACTTTGATGCGTTTTGGTTTGGGTCTGCATAAATGTTACCCCTTCAAATGTGAGTCGAGGCGGACAGCAAAAAGTTGAAGCGAAATTCGTGTAAAATAAATTAAATATTGTTGTTAAGCAGACGATTCCAATTTTTGCCCTATAAAAATATATATTTGTATATATATATAAAAAATATTTTTGTTTTTAAATATTTCAGTTTTAGTTAACAAAATTCGTTTCTTATTTATTACAATTGAAATTGTGTCCTCAATTGCTATCGATTCGAAACGGAGGCAGTTATCGATAGAAATCATAAAGGAAACTGGATCTGCTCATGGTATACGAGAAGTTATATTTTCGACTCCGCTCAAGAAACTTTTCTTCTTCTATCTCAAAGATACTTTTACAAAATTTCATCACACACATTTTTTTTTATCGATTTTCAAGTGTTTTTGGGGATATTTAAAGTGAGTTTTGATAAGGAGCGAAATGTAAATGGAACACAAATTAAGAAACTGGTTTGCTAATGCAACATTTATATAGTTTTTTAAGCCTTCAGATTTAATTTCTAATATAAAAAAAAAATGCAACTCCTTTACTTTCTGAACAACAACTAAAACAGAACATTTTGCCAGCGGCCCAATCTCGATGAGGAAGGCTTTTCCAAATATTCTCTACAAGCTTTGGTGTCTGGTTTCCATGAAGTTGACCAAACCTGTTCCAGGATTATAATATAATGCCTTGAGTTCATCATACACCCAAAAGTTTGTTCCTCTTGACTTAGCTATGTGCAACATGTCTTACATTCCACATTCTCAACATTTCACGCATCCATTGTAATTCTGTAAGAATGTTGATCAAATGATGTCCAAGCGATCAGTAAATCTATATATACATATATAAACATGAATTTCTCGAAGTGTATATGCCATGTTCAACATCTGTTTGCCTGCCAGTTTGTCCGTCTGCGTGTCCGTCTGTGTCTCTGTGTTTCTACTCGAACTAGTTTGCCTCATGCAACTTTCACTAGCGTGGTCTGAAATTGATTGATCACAATGATTGGTAATTTTGGATTGAAATTAAAATTGTGTTCATTCAGCTGTTATGTGTGGCAACTAAGGAAACACAAACAATGCAACAAAATGATGAGATCAAAACTATCCACCCAGAAAGGGATTCAATTATATGTATGTGCCACAACGTAGCTTGTGAATACTTTTGACCCAAAGCACTTTTGATGCATTCTTTCGGAAGTTGTTTTTTTTTTTTTGGTTTTTTGCAGATATTGTATCTTTTAATTATATCTGTTAAACAACTGCCCCAAATGCTGTTTTACATTTTCAAAGGTGAAGTCCTTGCCACAAAAGCGTTAAGTGCAGAAGAAGAACATCTGAACCGAAGAATAAATATTTCAACCAGAAGAAAAAAACAAAAACAAAAATTGCCTTTTGAACTTAATTCTAAAATAACTGTACAAATATAATAATAACACTTTTAAAACTAGTAAAAGAATTTAAAATAACTTTTATGAATTAATAACTTAAAGTATATAATAATATAATATAAAAATATTTTATGTTCAAACTACAATCCACAAGTTAAGGATTAAAGCAAAAATCAGCTGCGAATGCAAAGTGGGTTGGATTGTGGGCTGTGCAACTGAGCCTCAGGCTCAGGCTCAGGTATTGATTTTTGGGAATGCAATTTTGGAATCGGTTATTTCGACTAAATTCGTTATTTGGTTTGGAAACTTACCTTTCTGGACAGCTGTGTTATGTCCACGGGCGTAACGCGATTCAAGGCCGCCAATCGTTGCAAACGCTCCCTTGCGTGCTCCTCCACGGCAATGACAAACGCGTCCTGCACCGAGTTGCCAATATCCCACGCTGCACACACACACAGAAAGATAGAAAGAGAGAGAGAGAGAGAGAGAGACGGAATGAGCGAGTGAAAAATGATTTATGGCAGTTGACTGGCGTTGGCAGCCAACCGACAACTGACAGCCGACAACCGACAACCGCAAGAGCAGCAACCATAAATGGCTAGGACTGCTCTAGTCGTGAGTGCTCGACTAGGACATACCCTGTAACCGCATTAGTTCTTACTTATCATAATAAACGTAACTTAATTTGCTTAGCATTTGCGAGACATCTGTATAAATTACAAGATATCGGAAAAGGAAAAGGATTCACTCATAAATATAAATATACAAATAAATATATGTACATATATATATAATATATATATACATATATATATAATATATATATACATATATATATAATATATATATAGTGATATGCAATACATATACTCAGCAAAAAAAATCCTTTCTGTCAAATGTTTTCAAAGTGAAATCTAAAAAATTTAAATGTTTAATAACAATATAAGTAAAAAAAAAGTTAATATTAGAATTCAATTAAAAAATTAAACATATTTTTTCAACATTTTAGAAAAATGTAGCCTGAATTAAGAAATGACAGCCCTGGTTCTTAAAAGGCCACAACCATCCATTGTTTTTTTTCTAAAATTCAGTTGGATATTTTTTTCTGAGTGCATCAGCCCTCAACCTGTGCAGCAATTAGGTTTGTTGGAAGAGCTGAAACTAAACAGATTTGCTAGAACTTTCAAATGTTGCAAATGAAGTTAACAGTTCGAACTGAACACAGCGAATATACGAGAGAAATTTACGTACGAATGTGACTCACACTGCAACACAATGGGTGTGAGTACTGGGCGAGTGCTGAGTGTACATATTCATTAATAAGGCATTTCCGATTGGCGGACAATCAGTGTGTGTGTTTCGAACACATCGAACAAAGCAACAAAAGCAATATATATATGCATATATACACATATATATACACACTCTCCAAAGAAGACGACTCATACGTACACACACACACCCACATATATACATATACATATATATATATATATATATATATATACGTATATGCGCAGTTCGATTGAAGGCAAAACTGTTCAAAACTGTATAAAGCCTAACGGGACCTTGTTTACGCATTTTATAACGGTGCATCTTCTTCTTACTCTGTTATAATGCATTGGAATAAAAATATATGTATATATATATATATATTTACACGCTGCGCAGTTCGATTGTTCAAAACTGTACCAAGCCTAACGGCACCTTGTTTACGCATTTTATAACGGTGCATCTTCTTCTTACTCTGAATACAAATTGCGTTAGATTTTTTTTCCAAGATTTTTGTGTTTTTTCTCCTTTTTATGGCTAGTTTGGATGCGAAATTCGATTGAAGGCAGTCGCTTCCAAGCCTTTGAAGCAGTAAGTAGGGCGTTATGGGATACTTAAGTATACATACAGTATGTCAAGAAAGTGTTTGGACACAGCACAAAATTCATATTATCTCATTTCTTTTGCAAGAAAAAGTATTTAATTATTGACTTATTTTTCTAATTTTTCCCAAAGCTCTTTATTGAAAAAATTGTAACAGTAAAAAGAACAAAATTATACATTCTATAGACTGTCAAGAAAGTGTTTTTTTCGTTCCCCTTTCGGCAGATCCCGCTAGAAATGGGCGTTTTTTTCGTGTCTTGCATTTTGTCTGTGACCTTGGCAAACCTATTCTGTTGAAATTTTTCCGATCATTTTTGAGAGATTTTTCGCTACTCGAAGCTGTGATGCTGCTTCAAACATGATCTGGTCTGTATTCAGTCCTCACAACTGGACCTCGATATGTAAAATTTCAGGCTGTTTTAGCTGTGTTACATAAACCTTTGTGGAGCATCGCCTGGGTCCAGCAGGATAATGCTCCAATACATGTGCCGCTTGCCTGTTGTGAGTGGTTTCGCGATAAGGATTTTATAGTTAGAATATAGGGGACACCTGTTCTGTCGAGTTGAAGTGGATAACCAACCTCTGGAGACAGTTAAGGAATGCTCCCAAATCTCACTATCTAAGTTCTAAAAAGTTGTGGAATTGAAGCCAAATCGATCAATGCATCGAAGTGAGGTATATACAGAGAGAGAGAGGGAGAGAGAGACAGAGAGAGATAGAAACAGAGAGAGAGAGAGAGAGATAGAAACAGAGAGAGATAGAAACAGAGAGAGAGATAGAAACAGAGAGAGACAGAGAGAGAGATGGAAATGAATGTGGAAAGTCAAAATACTCATTTATGATTATCCATTTGCTTTGCATGCCAACTGATTGAGTGGAAATGGATATGCATAGTCGAATTGTGGGCGTTGCCAGTCAACCGCCCCAATTATACTTGGGTAAATATTGATGGCGTAACTCTTGACTTAACAAGCTGGAAATTTGAATAAGACGACCAACAAAATGTATAAATCAAATATGTCTTCTTGCATTCAATTTACCATGCAAAATAATATGTGATTTATTCGATGACTATTTCAATTCAATTCAATAACCCAGATTTGGTTTATGTCGTTCAGAAATGAATAAATAATCAACTAATCGCAACTTGAGCGTAACAAGTGTTGTCTACTCAGCACGAGCAGTCAATGTATCTATTTTGTTATCAATCTTGGCTAAAAAGTTGTAAATTTCAGGGCGATTGTTTTGCACAGTGTAGACGAAATGGAAGGCAATAATTTAAATGAAATTATTGCTGATTTAGAAATGCATGCACATAGATAAATAGACAAAGTAAATATATATATATATATATTTATATATATATAGTTGGAGAGCTCTGCTCTGGCAATGTCGAAGGAATTGTCAAATATGTTGCGGAAATGGAAAAGTTTTGCTCGAAATTCGCTGTTGACTGTCAGCGTCGACATCTTAGCCCGAACTCAACATATTTTCATTAATTTTGAATACCCTGTATTGAATGGGTGAGGAGGATTATCATATCACTTACTAACAATAGTCTTATTATTCAAAAAGGGAAATGGAATAGTTTCAAGAACGTTAAAGAAAATGGTCCAAACTGAGAAGTTTGAAGTCAAATCAAGAATTAACTTTGTAAGAGTAACTCTAAGTCGGGCACACTCTTTCTACAACAACATTTCGCATCTATGGAAATGGGTAACTCGTAGTCGAGCGGGTTGTGTGTTTTGGGACTCTTGATTAAGGCCCAAAGTGGCCGTCAGCAGAGACGCACAAGCAGCGCAAGCAGCAAGCTGAAAAGCGCCCCAAGTTGCGCCCTGAAATTGGGGCCGACGCAACATACCCCCGAACACTACCCACACAATGTGGACGCGACGCCCACACGCCCCGTTGCAAATCCAATTAGGCGCCATTGCGTTGTCAGCGTCGTCGTCATATGTCGTTGAACCTTTATATCCAAGCAACGCTGCAGCACCGACACCAACGCCAGCTGACATTTAATCTTATTTGTGTGTGTTTGTGAGTGTGTGTGTATGAGTGTGTGAGTGTGTGTATGAGTGTGTGTGATTGTGTGTGAGTGTGTATGAGTGTGTGTGTGTATGTGTGTGTGACACGCCCTTACTTTTGACGTGGGTAGTCAGTCGCGAGTGCAACTCAGCTCTTATGCACTCTCGTGCACTCAGCAAAAAATTCGTCCTAAAAGCCGCAAATGTTTTCTTCAAATATTTTCCATTATCAAGAAAAGCATTTCTAAAAAGTAAAAATGAAAACGAAAAAAAAACGTTCGGAAATTCAGAAAATTGTATTAAAATCAGGTCTGATTTTTAGAAATACTCTTGCCGAATAAGAAGGCGAATTTCTGAAATGCATGGGAAGGGTATGCCCCGAAAAAAATATATTTGTATATCGAACAACTGAGTAAATGAAGCAAAGCTATTTTTATATATGACGAGATAAAGTTTGAACGAAACAAGTTTAAGTTTTAAAATTATCGATAAACATAGCAACAGAAGGTAAAGTTATCGATAAACATAGCAACAGAAGGTAAAGTTAACGATAAACATAGCAACAGAAGGTAAATTTATCGATAAACATAGCAACAGAAGGTAAAGTTATCGATAAACATAGCAACAGGAGGTAAAGTTATCGATAAACATAGCAACAGAAGGTAAAGTTATCGATCAAACTAAAAAAAAGCTTGATCTGCTCTTAATTCGAAGCTGGGCAGGAATATAGATATATATTTTATGGAGTGATACCAATTTATTTCTAGAAAAATAAATTACAAATTTCGAAAAATCCTAAAATGTATTTCAACTGATAGATTTTGGATAAATATTGCTTATATTGCACATTGGAAACCATTAAAATGCTGACTTTTACAGCTTATGGCAAATTTACTGAAGAGTTGTAATCATAAATATATATATATTTTTGCCAGTGTAGCTGTGTCTCAGGCGGCTTGGTTTGATCCTGCTGGTGCAAAGTGTGTCAACTTAAACTAATTAACTGCGTCCAGTGGTTGTCATCCGCTGTCCATCAGCCATTGGTGACACATTATGAAGCTTAATTAGCATTTAATGTCGCCGAGGAGCTGATGGCTCCTTTCATGGGCCATCTTTGAGTTATTCATGCACAACATGAATAGGACGAAGTCAGCTCTAGTATAATCATCATCGATGTCAGCTGCATCAGTTAATGTTCTCCTTTTTTATTGTTCACTCTCTCGGTGCCACTTGCCACTTGGGGCAACGAAAGGAGGGTGGGGGGGACCCCAAGATGACAGGCACACCGTTCTAATTGCTGCAACCAATCGATAAACAATAGACCAAAGTGCTCTCTAATTGCAAAAGCAATCGCAAAGGAGGTGTTCATCCAACAACGACAACAATTCCAACACAAAATAGCACTTTGAGTACAGGTGAGTGCAGGTGAGCACAGGTGAGTACAGGTTGATGGGCCCCTTAAGCGAAATCCCATTAAAATGCCATTTGATATTCTCTCTCCTAACCCTCTAAACGAATCGATTTTCAATAATCTGATGTCTGCAATCATTTTATATATATGTGTATTATTTGATCTGCTAGTCAGTTTATGACATAACCAAAAAGTTCGATTCTTAATTGGATTAATGTCTGGCGACTGCGCTAATATCAACATTTTTCAAAAATACCCAAATCAAACGGGGGCATTGAGTCAGCAGTAGAACTAATAAGGAAATGGAAAATGGATCGATTTTAGTGATTGTTCAGATGCAGCCACCGCAATGAAGTAGCCAAATTTTGCTCGGCTTTATTTTTTAGCACACGAAATGCAACATTTCCCATTTACTTTGATTTTTGGATCAACTTTGACTAACCACGTTGCAAGTTGAAAAATGTTGATTAATTATTTGGCTTCGCTGCTAATTGGTTCGTTTTTAGTTGCCCCATCTCCATCACAATAACGGTTATTATTATTATTATTTATTACATTCTCTTTTTTTTCGTTGGTATTTACATCAATTATCAGCTTTTCTGTTGGCCCTAATCATTATTTGCTTTATTTGTCACTTGCAATTAAAACGTAACTTTAATTAAATAATGATGTGCTGTGCAAATGTGTGTGTGTGTGTGTTGTGAGTGTGTCTGTGTGTGTGTGTGTGTATTTTATATAATTAGTTGTGCTTCTCGACACTTTTCTCGTTTTCAGCTCACACGTCGCATACGTGATATTTGAACAATTTGGGTATCGGGCCAAATTCTCTCACTTCATTTATTGGCCATTAAATAATTAACGTCATTAAACGAATATAGCCAAGAATTTTCAGTATTTACAGTGGCTTCAATTGTTATTTGTACACTCTGATACCAAAAGTGGAGGAATAAACCTAAAGACTTTCGTATCGATAACATCGATAAGTACACATCGATCAATTTTCAATATAGAGCCACAAAATTTTGCATTTGAACTCATTTCCAAATCGACATTGTCCAGTTAAAGTTAGCAAACTTGGAAGGTTGATTACTGGCCGCCTCCTACAACAATTTCGGGGCGTGGCAAATGGAGAATGCCAATATCGTCAAATTTAAATGGGTACAATCGTGATCAATCAAAGGTGTTCTCAACTGGTATTAGACTGTTATCAGAGTATTCAGCAGTCGGTTATGCCCAGCTGCAATGATCTCACTTGTTTTGATTAGCTCGATTCAAAAAACCCAACTACAACTGGCGATCTTTAAGTTTGGATGTATTCATCTCGTTTAATTATTTGGCGTGTTCAGTTCAGCGTTAAGTTTGCCATTGTTGTTAATATTGTTGTTGTTGTTGTTGTTGCTGTTGTTGTTGTTGTTGTTGGTTTTCTATTGTTTAAATGCGACAAGCAGTTCAGATTATTCAGATGTATACAATATATATGTATTTGACTTTTTAAATTGCTTAAAACTGGAATGTATGAATGGCTGCAATGGTTATCGATAGTTATCGATAAAATGCAATAAGCTTCATCTGGATGTTGCTGGTATACGAGAAACTTCAAGTCTCTGTGCTCGGACAGACAAACATTGGTAAATTTATTCGCTTATTGATGCTAATCGAGAATATATATATATATATATATATACACATAACTTATGGGTTTGGCAATGCCTTCTGCTGCCTCTAACATACTTCAAAAATTTAGACTCCAGTACAAAATGTGCTGAAAGTGATCAGAGATTTTTGCGCTTGCAAATATTAAAAAAAAAAACTCGCAAAATTATTTAAAATTTTGTTTTTTAATTGTTGCAGCAACATATATAGTCCGGATATCGATAAACGATTAACTTGTGCCACATTCAACAAAAAAAAAAAACACCTGCAAGAAAAACACACAAAAAATTTTAAACAAACAAAAAACAAACAAAAATAAATTAAACTTAGCAGCTGCATATATATGTGTCTGTGTGTCTGTGTGTGTGTCTGTGTGTGTGTGTGTGTGTGTGTGTGTGTGTGAGTGTGCTATTACTATTTTAACATTCCATTCCCAGCTTTATAGCCGCTTCTGTTCTGCCGTTTTTTTCGTTGTTCTTTCTGCTGCTGCTGTTGTTGTTGTTGCCGTTGTTGCCGTTGTTGCTGTTGTTGTTGTTGTTGTTGTTGCTGTTGTTGTTGTTGTTGCTGTTGTTGTTGCTGTTGTTTGTTTGCCATTTTTCAGCATCGCTTTTGTTGCTGTTTGTGAAACTCGTTTGGTGCACAAGATTTCGTTTTTATACTCGCTGCTTTATCTGCCGCTCTTCCATTTTTTCTTCTTCTTCTTTTTGTTTGTTTCGCTTTGTTTTCGTTTTTGTTTTTTTTTTTTCTTTTTATTTATTCTTCTTTTTGCTTTTGTCTCCTTTATTTTATCTAAGTAGCATGTGCGCGGGTTATGTAACCGCAAAATGATGTATCGCATTTCCGAGGCTGCTGCTGCTGCTGCTGCTAGACTGGGAGAACTGGCAACTGGGAGGGGCTGGACGCATGGGAGGGGGAGGGGGGGATGGAGTGAAGGCTTGGCCCTGCACATGACCAACGTCGTTATGGGGCCATGAACTTTTGCAGCAGTTAGCAGCCGCCAGAGGAGGTTGCCCTCTCTTCAACCCAAAAAAAAAAAAACTGTGGGAATATGTATGTATGTGTGTGTGTGTGTGTGTGTGTGTGTGTGTGTGTGTGTAGAAGAAGTAGCTGTTCTCTGGCAACTCAGTCAATTCCACATCGATTATATAAGAGTTGTGTAAACATTTAATCAGCATGTGTACATTATGCCACACATATTAATAAGTTTGCCTCGATTTGTGCATTTTATCAAATGGCTAAAATGGAAAGTGACATGCAAATTTGTGAGTTTTTTTTTATTGTTGACTTTCGTTTGCCATAAGAAAGTCGCGTGGTGTGCGCGTGTGTGTGTGTGTGTGTGTGTGTGTCGTGTGTGTGTCTCGTTTAATGTCTCACGTAATCCACATTAAATGCTCGTCTTTTGATACGTTTGCCGCGGGCCACGAACTGTTGCCGCAAACGTCTTTGAAGCCAGAAAGCAAATATTCTTGAGGTAAGCCAAATCAGCTGCAAGTGTTTCTATTCTCATATAATAATTAATAATAATTAATAATATTATTAATATTATTAATATTATTATTATTATTCTGCAAGTGTATTAAATCGTCGGCAATTCGAATAGAAAACTTTTTTTTTTTGTTATTTGTTTTTGCTTTAATTTTTTTTCTTTTTTTTTGTTATGTGACAGATTTATTTGTTTTTACGGTATGCGCATAGATATGAGAAATCAAACAAATAACCCCCTCACCCAGCTCTCTCTCTCTCTCTCTCTCTTCCGCTTTATCTCTGCCAAGATATATAAACTGGCATTTAAGACATCTCAACTGGCTTAGAAGAAATGGCGAAAAACGTTTATACTTGGCCCCATTGAGTGCATATGAATTCTCAAGCAGTCATTTGGATCTGATTTTGTGTACGGGTTAAATTCGATTTGTCGATATTTATCGATAGTCTTGAAAGAAATTGAAATCTAGCCAGAAATTGAGGTGGAGCTGTAAATAATTTCTTAAGCGATTTTCTATAACTCCGAGCATGAAACTAAGTTCGATAATATGTTTAATCGACTATCGAAATGATCGCAATGATCGATAATACATGCTATACGTGCTATCATCAAGTCAAGTCATATTTTATCGGCAGTAATGTGCAAAGTTCATTATAAAATGCTCCAGTTTGGGTTGTTTTAGGGCAGTTCTTGAAATGCTGCTTCAGTCATCATTAGATATATATTTTTCCTCCAATTTCGTTCGATTTGTGCAATTCAATTTGGCTAATTGAGTAACTAACATGAACATAAACTGAAATGCATAAATGCAGAAAATGTGTCAAATGGATTTGATTTGATTTGATTAGCCATCTTTACATTTCCAAGTGTATGTGTGTGTGTGCGTGTGTGTGTGCGTAAGCATACATAAATATTACGCATACGCCTGTTGAAGCACTGCAGTCGAGTGTCGCTCTTATCAGTCGCTTATCAGGCAGCAGCACACAACGTAAACAAGAAATTGTTTAATTGTTGGCATTGCCATTCACAATGTGGACCGACCAGTGAGTGGGGCGTGGCTGGGGCGATGGCTGCAGTCGGGGGGGGAGAATGATACATGAGACATGAGGCTGGCAGGCAAGTCAGCTGATTACCTGATGGACGCACGCTGTTTAAAATGGTTCTATTATATGCTCAGAGATGTTTACAAACAAAGGGGGGTGTGCGGGGTGTGTGCAGTGAAAATTGAGAGCTGTGCGTGTGTGTGTGTGTGTGTGTGGGTGTTTGTTTACCCTTTAACCCATTGCAGGTCACTGTAGTTGCTTGGTTATAAGCCATGTTTTTCCAGCAGAGACGCAATTTTCATCATTCACTTTCAGAACAACTTCAACATTTTTGGCGATTTTTTCTTCTTTTGGCACTTTTTTGTGCAAGTCGCCTAAAATTGTTCACTTTTTAAGGAAATGCGTCGATTTGCTTGTTCAAATTCCCATTCCCTTAAGTACCAAAGCATTTTGATTTAAGAAAAAAAAAAACAATTTTGGAGCACATTCGCTGAGTTTGCATTGAATTTTCATATTTTTTAAGCTGTATATATATATATATATACATTATTATTCATGTCATATTCTGTTATATTACTGTTTTGCTTTTTCAATTGCATTTTGCGCAGTGTACATTCAGTCAGGTGTGTAAATTTTAATACTATTTTCATTGGCTTGTAATGGTTTCAGATCTTTCAACTTTAAATTTCATATTAAAACCCAGATGATTGTCATCAGCGTTGCTGGCATTTTCTGTTTACACTTTTTACACTTTTGTATTTTTTTTTTTGCTCTACCACAACGCGTACCCCACCGCCCTCTGTGCCCCCATCAGCTTTTATTTTTTGCACTCTGCCAGCAGTTGTGTGTTGCTTTGAAGTCGTTGTTGTTGCTGCTGTTGTTGTTGCTGCTGCTGTTGTTGTTGCTGCTGTTGTTGTTGTTGTTGCTGCTGTTGTTGTTGTTGTTGCTCAGGTGTGCATTGTCTCACGTTTGTTTATTTATTTGCCCGCTTGATTGCCCCACACATGCTTTTCTCTGCTCCGCTCCGCTCTTCACTCATTTCTGTGGAGTCTCGTCTCGTCTTTCAATTACAACTGTAGCAGCCCATTTACACCTTATTTACAGTGCACACACCAAGGACCGCCCCTCCCCCCCTCCCCCTACCCCTTCCCCACACCCACACACCCTTCACCCACTCAGTGATTTGTGCAGTTTCTGTTTCAGTTTCAGTTTCAATATTTGCCCGAAGTTTCAGGTTGCCCTTTTGGGTTCTGGGCACTGGACGCGTCGCTTGCAGTCAGCCCCTCCCCCTGCCCCACCCCCATCCAACCCTTTATCAATTAAATAAGAAGAAGAGCAAGAGGATTCACATTTCTGCCAAGCGCAATCAGTTAATTGTAAGCTGAAACCAAGGAACAACTACGGATCTTCTACTATAAAAAAAAACATCCCTAGGCGAGGAAAATGAATGGAAAACAAGCTCCAAGTCAATCCCCAAATCAGGAAATCTTTTGCTCGTTTTTCCATGCTTAAACCACCCTTAGTTAGAGGCTCTGAAGTGGCCTCAATGCCCATTATCGATTTTATCGGTTTTATCGATTGCAATGTTATCGATTACCATAACCAACCAGCGAATGAATATATAGCTATGATACGCTGATAAACAGGCTAGAAGTAGCAGAGTATCGAAAGCTCAAATGCTTGAGAATAAATAAGAATTATCTATATACAAATTAGGTGTATGTAAGAAGAAGAATAGTAAGAAGAAGAAGAATAGTAAGAAGAAGAATAGTTAGAATAGTATAGATAAGAATGGAACTCTTCGAAATTCAAGTGCAGCTGGAATTCATTTCTTTGGCCTGCGATTGATTAGGCCAACAATGAAATAATAACAAACCCATAATTGACAAACCAAATAAATTATTTGCCGTTTTTCGTTTTCAGCTCGTCGATTATTGGTCTTGACAACATTTGCACTTGATTCCAGTACGAAAGTCTTGAATATTTTTTACTGATTGCGACTCACAATTCGGTATATAAAACTGAATCTGAGCTGAAATGATTGCAGGCGATTTGATTTCTGTATATTAACTGAACTATTAATTGAATGAGGCCTTCATATAGCCATGAATGCACTCATACACACAAACACACACACATACACACACGCACACACATACTTTAACACAATTCACAGCTGCTTATCAGCTGCTGCAGCAGATGGAAGAACAAACACATAGAGCCGCAGGCTGAGGGAGGTGGGGCGGGTGTAAGAGTTTGAAGTGGCTTAGGCTATTGAATGTCAGTTAAATCGCACCCTCCCCCCCCCCCCACCCCACGCAAGCTCCCTCGCCCGCTAAAGAGGAACAAAACTATCTTGTGTGTGCAGCATGCAATTCCATGGCCAAAAGACTTTGGGTCGCTTTTGAGGCAATGACTTTTACACATCGTAGCACATGGCTGCCCAACCACACATACCCCCGCCTCTCTCTCTCTCTCCCTCTCTATCTGTCTTCGTGTGTGTGTGTGTGGTAAGCGCTCAATTGTATCCGCCATCATCATCATCATCATCATCGAGCGCGTGTAAATCGTAAGAAACACTCTCAGGGCAGCAAAGGCAGCAATGCGAGCAGCGACGTTAAGAAACTTGCCTTACCGGATTTTAAGCTAAGCCTCAACATCAGCAGCAGCAGCAGCAGCCAGTAATAAAAGCACCCCCCCCCCCCACCATCACAACCCCCCTCTTACTCTACATCTCCCTTTTCCCCACCCCATTCACACACCTGCATGGACCGTGGGCAATAGACAAAGCTGTATCTCTTACTCTCCCTCCTCTGCCTCTCTCCCTTTCCGGCTCTGTCTCTCTCTCTCTCTCTCTGTCTGTCTGCCTCTCTGTTGCCCATCTGTTGGATGCTCTCAACATCTTGGTCGCTCTATTGATTTCGCTTAATATAACAGCAGCAACGACAACAACTTTGGAATGCTAACGTTTGTCTCTTTACATGTGTATGCATGTGTGTCAGAGTGTGTGTGTGTGTATGCATGTGTGTGTGTGTGTGTATGTGTGTGTGTGTGTGTGTGTGTGAGCAGACAAGACAAGTAATGAGTAACAACTTCTTTTTTTCTTTAAATAAACTAGAAATTCTTGCGCCCATTTTGCTGACCCAAAAAAGAGAAAATTTCCTTCGATTTGGAGTTAGTTGGGTAGGGAGGAGGGGGGGGGGGCGAAGCAGTAGAGAGTAAATAGAGATGCATAACAAAAGAAAGAAGAAACAAAAAGATAATGCGACAATGTTGATGTGGCTTAATGTTCCATTCAAAAGCAGAAATGATGATGAAGCCGCAGCCGAAGAAGTTGTGAAAAGAGAGCTGAGAGATGAACTGAAGCAAAGCAGAAGGAAAAGAAGAAGAAGAAGTAGAAGAATCAGAGTGGACAGATTAGAAACGATGCTCCTAAAAGGCTACCAAAAAAGGGAATGAGAAAATGCAATTCGAAAGGATTTCTCAAAATGTGCGTAATTGATTTTCAATATTTGTGTGGCATTAATTATAATTTCATTTTGGCATCAATTAAGAAGAGTTTATTGAATCTATAAATGAGAAAAGTAAAGCTAACATCGAAAAAGAGTCTTGCTGCAGAGACTGCTGCAGGAAGAGAAGCAAAAACCAGCCAGTAAATAAGACTTCGTTCCTGCACCACTATACGAAGAATTCAATTCTCAGATATAAAATGGGGGAATTCCCCTACTCCCATTGATAATAATTGATTATCAATCAATCAATCAGACAGTCAATCAATCATCAAAATTTCATTTATTTTATTTGTGCAAAATTTAAAGCTAACAATTTATAATCAAAAAAAAAACTTGTCTAAGCAAGTCGATGACACTCTGCAACTAACTTTGCTGGAATTTAGTCTGCGGCAAAAAATTTACCGATTCCTCGAATAGCGAACATAGTTTAACCAAAAATGTACTGCGGTCAAGCAAACAAGTAGTAAAAAGTAAATCTTCAACCGAAGGGTCAGCTTTCGTGCCACATGGTGCATATTGCATTGCTATTCTGACGAAGTCTGCCATAAAAATCGAAATTGCATTCGGTTTCAGTCAGTTGAGCAAAGAGCAAAACGGTTAAATGCATTTGTAAAAATCGTAAATTTTGTAGACTTTTGTTTTTGTATATTGAGCATCGGACACAATTGCACTTGACTTGCTTTTCGGCCAGTGTAAATCGAGCAATGGTCAGCTGCATTGCAACTCGATTATTCAGTGCCTAAAATCTTGTGTTATTTAACTCTGTACATAATGTTAACGCCTCCATTTGGTTACTTTATCGATGACAAATAATATTTTTAAAAAAATAAGTAAATAAAATAAACAACGCCCCTTCGGAATCTGGCAATTGCAGTTGGACAAGCATTGTGTCGGTTGTGTTAGTTCATGTGGTTTTCTTTATTTTAGCTCTTTTGGGATTTGTTTCGCATTTTGGTCTTGTTGCGGTTTTTGGTTTTCCACACACACACACACACACACACACACACAAGTAAAACTTGTTTCGTTTTCAAGTTTTTGGAGTTGCCGTTACACATACAGTTTGAGCAGCACTATAGGTCACTTAAACTGTAAGCAGCTTTTCCTGCAATTTTGTAAGCATACTCGGTACTTAAACTATGTTTGAAGGTATTTCCTATTTTGCGACATTCTTTTTGTCTCTTCATCTGCTTATATTCATCTTTCAGCGGCAGCAGTTTCCAGTTGGTTAACTCTCTTTGGCAGCGCACTCAACTCCCACTCCCAACACTGCCCACTCTCCACATCCCACAACCCACTTACCACTTACCACAGTCAACTAACTGCCCACTTCCCATTCCATTCCAGCTTTAATTTGTTGCTGTTTTGGTGCCGTTTTCTATGTGAAATGTGAATGGCAGCGATCACAGGCAGAGGTGTCAAATCAACAACAAGAATTCTTTCCAGCTCGCTCACTCTCTCCGACTCCCTCTCTCATTCCGGAGAGAGAGCGAATTACATTGTTGAGAGAGGAGTGAAGAGAGCCGAGCTTTGTTAGTTTGAGAGCATTGTTTAGTTAGGTTTGCTTCCGATGCTCTTTTTGTATTGCATTCCAATAGTGTGAGTACTATTTACATGCACACATACTTACATATGTATGTATCTACTACGAGCAGGTATTATCCGGCTTTGCCTGTACCCAGCACAACTTTTACTTTTTAATATGTGTGTATCGATATCAATATTTATTTATATATACATTTTTTAGATATTTACTTTTATGTTGTTGCCTTCTTCGTTTTATATACAAATTCTTTATACCCTTTGTGTAATTATTTTGTGTACAGGGTATAAACATGTGAAAATTGACAGCTGTTTTAATGGCTCATAAGCAAAGTGTAAAGTCTGAATCAACACACACACACACACTCGCACACGAACTCACATGTGCAAGTGCATATTTCTTTATTGCAGGGAAAACTGTTCAAGTTTTCAACTGAATTTCAAGTGGAAAAAACGTCAACATTGCCGGTAAAAAGAAAAAAAAATAAACAAAAACAAAACAAAGCAGAAAACGAAAAAACGTTTTTTTTTTATTGTTGCTGTTGCTGTCCTACAAATGTATCTCAGCGCTGCTGCGTGTATTGCATAAATGCCCTTCGCCCCAAAACAAAGCAACAACAACAACAATAACAGCAACAGCAAAAATATTTAACACACATAAAGCAGTCATAAAACAAAAACGCAACGCTGACGCCGCCGTCTCAGTTGTCGTCTCTGTCGCTGCTGATTCATGGCTCGTGCATACATAGCTCGGCTCAGCTCAGCTGGCAGCTGGGACAGATAGCCAGACAGAGAGACATGCTGAGAGGGGAGAGAGGCAGACAGGCACAAACACGTACAAAACGTGTAAAGAGCAAGTTAAGACAGTTTGACAAGCATTTGTGCACACTTACTTTAGACGCGTCGCTGTCGCCGTGGCTGCTGCTGCTGCATATATCTAAATATATATGTATGTGGGTGTGTGTGTGAATGTGTGTGTCTGTACACAAATCAAATTAGATACACCAACAACAAAATATTAAAACAAAAAAAAACACCACAAAAACAAAAAAACAAAAATGCGCTCCAAAACGAAACGCGATGGCAATGAAACGCTGGCGCAGTCGCAATTGCACTAAAAAGCCAATATGCGCGCGCGCGCGCACACTCAACGTACAATATGGGACCGCGGACCGTGGGACGTGGCAAAGGGGGCGATGCGGAAGCCGGCACTACACACAACACGACACGACGCGAAACGAGACGAAACAGAATGCAATTCGCAACGGGAATGAGCAGCACACTGTGGCGTGGACGCAACGACAAACGGCGACAGTTGCCGCACAACTGATGTGATTAGTTGCAAAGCCGCAGCTAGCCCCCAAAAAAAATCGTGCGCAGAGCAGCGACAGAGAGAGAGAGCGAGAGAGCGAGCGACAGAGCGTAAACGTAAAACGTTTGGAGCCGCTGACCACAAAGCAAACTGTAAAAACAAAAGCGTCGAAACAGAAAAAAAAAAAAAGCTGCGCGAGATGCTCAAACCAGCGCAAAGCATAATAGTAGTGTGAGCGCAAGATAAACAAGCGGAGAATGAGAGAGAGAGAGGCAGAGAGAGAGAGAGCGAAATGAGTTGGTTTGACTAGAAAGGTGCAGTTGAGCAGTCACCGCAGTTGGTTAATGAATGCAAACAGTTAACAAAACAGCTGCGAGCGCATTTTGAAAAGCATTGCTCTAAAGGCATGTTAATTAAAAAACAGTTGGTTTGTCGCTTGTGTGAGTGCCCTCGAATTTGATAAGAGACTGCCCGACTGAGAGATACCCTCTACCATTTTCCATATATACATGAGAATGAGTCGAAAGGAATTGGATTTCTTCTACTACCTGCAATTCAAATTTGGTGTAAGCTACGATACCGATATTTATCGATATTTGGGAAATGTGCTTTGTGTATCGAGAAACTAAAAGAAGACTAATTTTTTAAATTTCAGATAATACTCTCTTTACCAACTTCAAACAATATTGGCATTATAAATAAATAGATTTATATATATATATATATATATATATATATATGTATAGGTATATGTATAGCTTACCCAATCGGGAATCATTCTTCTTGCGTACACGTAAGCAAATTGTGCATGATTTGATGCACTGCAAATGTGAAGACGAAAATACAAGAAATCAGAACAGTTTATGAATCAGTTCGATTTACATCGATTACTTACATCGTGTATGTGTCGAATGGCCTCGCCCCTTGATATATTGTCCAGACTAAGGCCATTGACCTCGAGTATCTCATCGCCCACTTCCAGATTATCGCGATCGGACGGTGAGCCGTATAATTTAATTTTACCCTCCGCATTCTCAACGAGAATGATAACATATCCAGATAGTTCGACAACTTGTTGCTGCAACAGAGAGAGACAGATAGAGTTAGAGAATTGTAAATATAATCAGGTCACAAGTCAAGTTTCGAATAATATTCCCAGTTTAATCAACGAAATTCAATTAAGAAAATATTAAGATGGTCGAGACAGCTCGATCAGCAGATACCCTGGACCAGGCAATCTAATTGCTGTTAGTTCGTTTTGTCTAACAAAATCGATATTTATTAACCGATCTTAGTGATATTTGTATATATATATATCTATATATAGTTGTGGCTCTTATTACTCAGTTTCGCCAGTTCGTATTTTATGCAACTCAACAAATAATAATTGGTGAAACAAGTTCAAAAATATATTTGAAAATAACTTGCAATTCAAAAAAAAGCAAGAAGAAGAACTAGAAAATTGCTGCTATGCTCAAGATTTCAATGTTGCCGCTCATAAAGCCATTTGCATAAATGCTACAAAATGTTGAATGTTTAATGTTTAATGCGTGCAGAGCAGGCGGTGAGGGGTGGTTACACAATTCAGGTATGTAGGGTAGGCAAAAAAAAAACAAAAAAACAAATTAATTATACGCAAATGCGGGCAACTTGGACTCAGTTATTCAACATGCACCATGCCCCAACAATCCCAATCCCAAGTCAAGCTGAACAGCAGAAATCGCAAATTCTGTCTTCTGATGTGGGCGTTTAATTGTGTATGTATAGGTGTGTGTGTGTATGTGTGTGCGTGTGTGTGTGTGGGTGCGTGTGTGGGTGTGTGTGTGGGTGGAGGGGTGGGCAAATTTTAGCCCATTATTGCTTGGGCTGGCTCGTTATGTTAATTACAACAAATTATGCTCGTGTGGCAAATGCGTGTGTACGACAACACCCAACACCCCCAAAACACACACAAACACACACAAGCACACACAAGTGCACACACACACCCTACCCCATCCGCTAGCAGCATCAAGCAGTTTGCTTAGAGTTAGGGTAATAGCTCTCTCAGTTTACGTTTTAGTTTTAGTTACGTTCTGCAAAAGTTAAAAAAAAAAATGTATAAAAAACTGTTTATAGTGCTAATGAGCTTTTTGGCTTTTGAGTTTGGCATTAACGCCACTTATGGGTCAACATTTTGAGTTTGATATTCGCTGGCCCAGAGCTGGTGGCAATTTAATAGTTTCACTTTCATTATGCACAAGGAAAGTGGTTTTTTGCTAAAAAACTTTAATGGCATCTAAAACACATTTTATTTATTCATTTACAAGGAGTTAAGACAAAATGATGTGCACACATTTTGCTAATTAGCCACCAAGGTACGCATAGGTAGGTACCCACAAAGGTACGCATAGGTAGGTACCCACAAAGGTACGTATAGGTAGGCACCCACAAAGGTACGCATAGGTACGTACCCACTTCTAGGTGCTCAATGCAGTACCTTCTTCGTTACAGGCTCGTATTTGTAACATAATTCCACTGGCTAAATGTCCATTTACAGTTTACTATCTGGTATGTACACCCTCCGAAAACTGCTGGTAGTGTTGCACTGCTGTACAGCTATAGTTAGGCGAGCTACCCACTGGAAGTAACCAGACACTACTCACTTGAGAGATACCCCAGTGGGAGACATTCACTGTTAGCTACTTCCTGGATTGGTTCTTGCTCCGGAATGTGATGCTAGTTAACCAGTGTAATCCCCTTGTAGTTGGCCACTTTAGTATCGCTAACGAGGTGCCTTCTGCTAGGTGCCCACTTCGGTAACTTCTGCCAGGTCAATATTCGCTCATAGCTACCCCCATACTCATAGGTACTTGTAGTTATTGTTTTCCAACTGTAAATTCAGTATTATGTATATACAGTGTCTCGAAGCTTATTCGGATCAGTGTCAAAGAAAAAAAGTAATTGCCTGCCATAAACTAATCATTCATTACATTTCAAAAATTCCAAAGACCGATGGTAGGTATATATATTACCCACCAAAATTATTATATGACCCCAATAAACTTGGGTTTCCCCACCTGCTAGGAAGAATTATAAATAAATGTTGCCTACTTACAGGCGTAGTTCATTTGGAGAAGGCGTCATTTGTGGGCACCTGGACGCCATAAAACCCGTATTTTTTACCTAAAGTTGAGTATTTTCGGTATAAACAGACCAATCCTTCCTAGTCAATTTAGTTTTATCCTGCATCTCGGGTGCAATAAGCCAGAAATGACTATGGACAAACAGACTACCATTGCACAACGGAAACTCATCCTGGAACACTTCCAAAAGGAATATTCACATCGCCAAATAGCTGAAATGGTCAGTCTGAGCAACTCAACTGCGTATAACATCATTCGGCGCAAATCGGATTGAGAACAAGGGCAGAATGGCACCAAACAAGATTTTCACCGAAGAGGAAGAGCGAAGGATCATCAGGAAAATATGGGGATCTCCCAAGCTATCGGCACCAAAACTGACTCAACAGGTGCAGGATGAAATGGGGAAAAAGTGCTGTGTGGAAACTGTGTGCAGGTTTCTGCGCAAACATGACTTAAATGGCCGAGTACCACGGAATATAAAGGGCTTAAGCGTGAAAAATATAGGGACTTGGATGACGTTCGTCAAAACTTACTTGGACAAGGATTTGGAGTTCTGGAACACAGTTATATTTGCAGACGACTCCAAATTCACCATTTTTGACTCGGACGGGCGGAATTATGTGTGGCGACAGTCCAATACTGACCTGAATCCCAAACACGTAAAGGCAACAGTCAAGCATGGTGGAGGAAGTTATATGGCTGGGTATGTATCTCGTCAGCCGGATTCGGGAATTTTGTGATTTTTGAAACCACAATGGACAAGAATGTGTACTTCAACATGCTAAAGGAAAATTTACTCCAAAGTGCCGAGAAGGTAGGAATCCGACGTACTTTCCGGTTCAACCAGGTCAACGATCCCAAGCATAAGGCCAAGATAGTACAGTCCTGGCTCATCAGGAACTGTCCCCACATGATAATTCCACCTGCCCAGTCTCCAGATTTAAATGTCATTGAGAATTTGTGGGCTCTGCTGGAAAATAACATCCGGAAGCCCAGCATATCCAGCAAAGAAGACCTCAAAAATGCTCTGCGGGATGAGTGGAGCAAAATCAGCCCAGAAGCTACCAGGAAGATGGTATTTTCCATGAATAATAAATTAAGAGAAGTTGTTAAGGCTAAAGGATATCATACTAAGTATTAACATCCTTATTTAAGTTTTCATAATGCAAATATATTATTTTATTTATACTGTTCCAAATAAAATTTCCCCTTAAATTAGGGTACTTTTTTACATAACTATACCTAGTGGGTGGGGAAACCCCAGTGTATTGGGGTCATATATTAATTTTGGTGGGTAATATATATACCTACCATCGGTCTTTGGAATTTTTGAAAAATAATGAATGGTTAGTTTATGGCAGGCAATTACTTTTTTTCTTTGACACTGATCCGAATAAGCTTCGAGACACTGTATATATAAATATATGTGCGGTGCTCGCAGTGGGACAAACAAACGTGTTAACGTCAAAAGGCAAAAAATGTGGTACAAAAGGTGAAGGGCGGAGGTCGAAGGTTGCACTCGAAAGCGAATTCAACGGCAATTGTCGCCGAAACACACACACACACACACCCACACACACACGCGCGAAATGCAAAAAAAAGAATTGGACGGAAAAGCCAGCGTGGCGAAAGTGCAATTGTTGCAACACGGATTGCGACAGCAGCAACAACAGCAACAATTGCCGACAGCAGCCAGCAAACAAACAAAGCACTCGAGAATGCAAAAAACCCAAAGCTAACTCGACTCGGCTCGACTAAAGTTGGCAAACTTCCAACGGAAGGGGGCAGGCAGCAAGCAGACGCAATACAATGCCACAAACAATTGGCCCGAGTGATGCAACTGCAACAAACACTCCAACAACAACAACAACATCAGCTGATGATGAGTACAACTCGACAAAAAGTTGCAATTATGTTGCCTTAATATGATTAGACTGGGCGCAAACCAATTAAGCTGGTCGAGAGAAAGAGAGAGAGAGAGAGAGAGTGCTCGACGAGCAGATACCCAGCAAACAAGACTTTAGCCACTTCAAGTCCTGCTATTTGTGTTATGTAAATTTCAAAATATTATTCAAAAAGTATATTTGCAAAAGGCAACTTTTCCATTTCAACATTTAAGTCTAAAATATTCTAAAAAAAAAATTAGAAAAATTATGTCTAATTTTCAGAGTGTTGTTTTCTTTGAAGAATTGGTATTTTGAGATTTTTTCTGAGTGTATCAAGTCATATACCTACTTAATTACAAAGATATATCTTAAAAATGTTGGCTCTTATTGCTATCGATATAAATATCGATTTCAAAAATCGAATCTAACCAATAATATATAGAATGAAAAACCTTTAACCAAATTTGTTATCTTCTTCTTCATTCTTATGAAGGCATTCTTGATTTGAGATTATTGAGCCTGATTTGTTCTTCAAAATCTTCGATTTACAGATTTTACATTTTAAATATATTTCAAATTTTATAAAGATTCAAAAAAGTTCTGAATAAAAACATTGGAAGTTGCAAAATTAATAATTGATAATAATTGAGAACTTTGCTCAGCCAAAATGAATGGCTTGTGACCGATAGTTGCTCGGGCAGCTAGCTTATAATATACCGATTTATATATATATATATATATATATATATATATATATATTAAATGAGTTAATTCAAATAGTCTTCAAAAGGGCAACTCAAGAGCGACATAATCATTGGCGTTTCAGTGCCGGATGATGGCACTTGGCATACACAAACACACAAGCACACACCCATGCATATATATATATATATATACATATGTATATACACAAGGTATCTATATATACATAGAGTGGGGCTTGTGGCGGACAAGCGGCGACATCGATTCAAAAGTGGTGCAGCCTTAGTCGCAGTCGCAGTCGGATTCGCAGTCACATTCGCATTTGCCAGTCGCAGTCGACAGCCTCCTCTGCACACGCCCCTCCCCGCCCATCCGTTCGCATCCCACAATCCTACTCTCCAGCGCTCATCTCCTGTCAGTCCCACAGTCGCACTTGAATGAAAAATGACAGCAATTACGCTTAAATTATGCGTTTGTTTTCATATGAGCGTCCTTGTCTCAGTTTGTGTGTGTGTGCGCTTGTGTGTGTGTGTGTATTTTCTATATCCTTCTTATTTTGTTGTGAAGTTTGAGACCACAAAGTATATATGTATGTATACATATATATATTCTCGATCGAACTACTATATTTTGACAGTGTTGACTATAGTTGCTGGCAATTTGACTGCGTTCTACAAGGGTATTTTACAGTTGGCTTGCCCAAGATTCAATTGCTGCTTGACTTCTTGACGCTCATTACACACATTCACACATAGGCAGACACAGAGAGAGAGAGAGAGAGAGAGACAGAGGGAGAGAGAAAAATGCTCTAACCTCAAAACTGAACGGGTATGTTGCTGTTAATGGTGTGTGGTCAAAAATGGGAAAAGACAAAAATTATAAAGGCAAATCAAAACAAATACAAAAACTCACTCAAATATTGTATGTATGTATGCGTGTATGTGTGCATGTGTGTATGTATGTAACATTAGCAAACTACTGAATTGAATTAGCCGCAGCCAACTTAATGCTCATGCGAATTACTCTTTGATTGCCAGATCGCTTAAATACGCATTACTCTGCATTGCCAGACCGATTAAATGACAATAAATATTTTAAGCTGTAATTAAAATCAAATAAAACGCAATAGAGAGAACGTTGCAGTTGGGCGTAACGGACTGCGAAATACTTTGCCAGAGAACACGGTGGGTATTTCCAAGAAATATCAATCTCTGTAGCTCTTAAACTGCGGGAGATATGTGATTTTGGATATTTTGGAGGACGAGCTTAGTAATCTACCTTCCACGTTTTGCTAACTATAATTCTTAAATAGAGAAAGATATAGGCGATATAGACGAGCTTAACCATTGCACAAAACCAATATACTATGATACCTTCGGTGTCAAAGTGATATTAGAGTGCAATTAAAGTTGATGTAGAACTACAATTAAAAAAAAAGCATAAATTAGTTGATGGATTTTTTATTTGCAAATGAAATTAACGTTTAGAGTGATGACCGAATGAATCGATTTAGGATACACTAAAATCCGAGATTCCTTCAAATGCATAGTATAATTTAGTGGGCCCAATAATGTATGCTACATGTTAAATAACTGTGCTTTGACTTTGCTGCTAATCAGACAAACAACAAGCACAATGACAGAAAACACTTGACTTGTCACATCTGACACACATGCATACATACATACATACACACATACAAATATAATATGTACGCATAAATGTCGGTAGATTGCTTTAATGCTCTTTCAGCTTTTTCTCCCTTGCTCCGTTTCTTTGTTGTTGTTTTTTTTTGTGTCTTGTTGAACGGGAATGCACACACAAGCTGCAGACAGAGTTGCTTATTCCATTTTCTTTTACATATGTGGATCGTTGACTTAGCTGCAGCGTGCAGTTTTGTTTTTTAATAACAACATATTCATTTACATACAGTATTCAAGTGAAATTTGTTTGCGCATCTCTATTGACACAGGCACAGACAAACAAGCAAACAAAGGCCGCGACGCTGGCTAATCAGACAAACGTCTGGCCGAAAAATGAGTGCGAAGCGGGGAGATATATACATATATGTATGTAGAGAGAGAGAGAGAGAGAGAGAGAGAGAGCGCTAAGCCGGCTGGATGCTTGTAGACTTGCCAGCATATGCAGTGTAGACTTTAACGTTTGTACAAAAAAAAAAGCTGTGGCGAGCTAATGCCGAAAAAATTAAAGTGTGTTATTGTTGTGACTGCTGCAGCTGTTCATAGCCAGCTGCTTGCGAAGTATTTGTGTAGACTTTCTGCTCGCTCAGTTTTTGCTCAGATTAATTCAGTCAGACACACACTTCAGTCAATCAGTCAGTCAGTCAGTCAGTCAGACGCGCTGCCAGCGTACGATGTGTACTATGACTATGGCTGCCTGCCTGCTGGCGATGACACATGCGCATTAATGTGCGGCACACAGACGCACATGTGCGTCGCTGCCAGCGTCGACATTATAGCTCTAGTCGCGACGCGTCGTCAGGCGACTCTGAAATTTGTGAATTAAAAGCACGCATACCCATAAACCTGCACACAAGCACACGCATACACACACGCACACGCACACAGTTTACTTAATAAAGCAAATGTTCCGTTACTTGCCAATTTATTTTTTCTTGCTGTTGTTGTTGCTGCTGTTTTCCAACGAGTGCTACATACTACAACAACAATAACGATAGCACAAACTTTTCCTATTTCATGGCAATAGTTGCAAAGTTTGAACAACTTCGCATGGTGTGGGGGGGGGGGGGGGGGGTGTCTGTGGGATTTGGATGGTTTCTGAAAGGTGTGCTCGTTGTCACAGGATGCTTCAAGTGTCATTTTCACTTCGACATACGCAACCCACACACACACACACACGATTTGAATAACAAGTGCAAGTGCATATATAAAACAAATAAACTCTTCTTAATTAAGTGCATTCGTTTTTGCTGCACATATTTTTGAATATTTTGAAATATTGCGTCCTTATACGTATGTAGTTTAAGACTTGCAACAACGTCAGATAAGTTCAACTATGCGCTATCCTCTACCGAAACCGTTACTCCTAATGAGTGTGTGAAAATGTTTGAAATTGAAAATATGAAAAATGGAAGAAAGAAGAAATAAATCAGTAATCGATTTGTATCGTGGGGATCTTTATCGATTAATTTATTGACTAAAATAAGCATTTCACTTTTGCATGCTTTTGCACAACTTTTTACTGAATGAGAAATCATATGAGATAACAAAAATATGAAAGATCAAAACTATATAGCCATACATTAAGCGTGTTTAGGAGTTCTTCTAGGTTACAAAATTTATTGTCGTTTTTTTCTTTAAATATGTTATTCGCTGTCTGCTTTTGGAGTCAAGTGATTTTCAAATATATATTTCGAATCCTATATATAATAGGGGCCACAGCTAATTACGAGTGGAGAAGCGCTTTTTTTTGTATTTTGGCGACTCTTTATAACAGTGCTTGCCACACGTACACGCACGCAATATCGCTTTGTAAGCGATAGTGTTAAGAGCTCAACGTGCGCACAGTGGGATCTGCGAACCCAAATCAAACAAAATATGAGTTTTTTTTTTTAATTTAAATAATTAACTCAATGTTTTTTTTAATGATACAACTTTTCATGCAAGAGCCTATGAAATTTGTAACGTTTTACAACACTGACAATATCACTTTGTTACAAATATTTCTAGTTTTTCATTTCAATTTAATGATAGGTTTGCTAAGGTCAAAGGTATCAATTGAAATGAATGCACCGCGCACACATTTCAGCCACACAAATCGAAATCATGGCCACAGTGCCTGGGCTGTAAGGCCATGTGAAAATGGCAAACGCTGTGGCATGTGATTTGCATTTAAGACGCAAACAATGGCAGCCAAGCAAAGCAGGCAAAAAAAAAGAAATGTACTGTTAAAGTACAGTTATAAGCTCTACTGCTGCTTACTTTTGCAAGCTCTCTCGCTCTCGCTCTCTCTCTTTCGCTCTCTCTATTTGTGCATGTCTTGCTGCAGTTGCCTTCGCAGCTGACAAGTGATGAAACGAAAGCAAAAGGAAAAAATAGTGTTGCCTACTTTTTGCGGTTGGCAGAAAAAATTGTTTTCTTTGGTATTTTCATGTGCATGTGTGTGTTTGTATGTATGTGTGTGTTGTTGTTGTTCTTGTTGTTGCTGATGCTGATGATGACACTATGTAATGACAAACGGAGATTTTTAGTGGCTTTTTATGACTTATTCGCACGCTCGCAAACACACACAGCAGCGACGTCGCCAACTCGACTTCAAATTGCGTCGAGCAAGGCCAAAAGCAGCAGCAGCAGCAGCTGCTAAGCAACGCTTTTCCTCTTCCTCTTTGCGCCGCCTTTCTCTGTCGCCCTCTCGCCTAACCCAAAAAAACAGCCTGCCTAGCAATGTCTCTTGGCAATGCCCTTCAAGTGTTTGCTGCTGGTGAATATGAGATCTCTCTCTCTCTCTCTCTCTCTCTCTCTTCTCTGTCGCAGCTGACTGAATGGGCGTCTGTTTAAATGTTGTTGTTGTTGTCAACAACTTAAAGGGAACAGCTGTGTGGGCGTCTCTCTCTGTGTGTGTGTGTTTTAAGTGTATGTCTGCGCAAAAACGGCAATGTTTAATTAAAAGCGATAGCAACAAAACGCAAAGCGCGAAACTCGTCACTGCCAAATGCAAATGGATGAAATTACACAAAAGGATGCGCCACATGCCACATGCCACATAGTACATGCCCCATGCCCCATGCCACCCAGCCAGCCACCGCTTGCAACTGGAATATGGAGTGTGCAAGCGCTTTTTTGTTGTTGTTGTTTGAACGTTGGTGGAGCCAACACACAAATTTGATGCACCACAGAAAATGGCCTTGGAATAACTGAAATCAATATGTTGTCGCTCATTAATTCAATTTCGCTCAGTGTAATACTACACTCACTGTCACTGCAAATTGTTATGATGTTTACAATAACCGCTGGCAATGACAAAATGTCCGCAATTAGTAAATGGCGAAATGCAGCTGGAATTTATTGCGGTTGCCAGTTGACGATTCCTTTGTCTACATGATTATTTTATATGTTAATTGCGGCATTACAAATACTCACGTGTGTAAGTATGCGAGTGTGTATGTATGTGTGTGTGTGTGTGTGTGTGTGTGTGACAAGCTTTTCATAATTATAGTAATGTGCTGCAGGCAGTTTGCATCAAAAGTATTGTCAATTCAAATGTTGGCATTCACTTTAACACTGCCGTTTTCAGCTCACATCACAAATAAGTGTTTGTGTATCCATTTACTTTAATCAAATGTGCAACATGATGCGGGCCTCACCTTACATCTGTAATTAAATTTTGACAACTACCAAGTTTAGTAGGCCAAATAATTATCATGTAGCTTGCTGGTTACAATTAAGATGGACAAACTTCGATTGAATCTTGATTAACCAACTCAAATATCTCCATTCTAGGAGAATGTCAACAGTCAGAGTGAGACAGAGCTTGACTCACAGATACCCTGTAATGCAAAGCACATAAATCACGCAAATGAAATAAACTCTATAAGCGAAGAAACGCTTTAAGCCTGCCGGTTGCAGCTGTCATTTGTATTTGCACCAGTCCATACAACCCTTTGCTAGCCATTTTCAATGGGTATCGGCTTATAAAATTGCACAGCATAAACTAGAAAGCACTTTGGATATTAACTAGCAGGCACGTGTTCAAATCTAAGCATTTGAATATATATATATATTTATAAATATACAAACTATATATATATAGCATACATATATATACAGTTATTTAATAATCGTACTTTAAAATTAAAAAGCCGAAGAAGAAACCTGTTCCCAACAGCTTGTGGTCGTCAAGATTTATATATTTGACTAATTAGACACACGTGTGTGTGTGTGTGTGTATGTGTGTGTGTGTGTGTGTGTGTGTGTGCATGTATGTGTGTGTGTGTGAGTGGTTAGTTTATAGATTGGTTGTTTTGGTAAACGATAAGCGAGCAGAGAGTACTTTCCGAGGTGCTTCTGGGACGGTTGCTAACGCTTGCATAATTGAGAGGCGTTACACAGACACACACACGCACACACACAAAACGACACTTGAAAGGGATGCGCACACACATATATACATACATACACTGGGGCATTGGCAACCCATCCGGACAGACGGCCCAAGGCACTTAGGGGCTAGCAGCAGTAAAAAAAGAGAAAAAAAAGAAAAAAAAAAAAGCAAAAGCCAAATCTCGCCGCTCTCCTCGTCCTTTTGGACCAGCTCCTTGGGGAGCAGACTGTGTGTGTGTATGTGTGTGTGTGTGTGTGTGTGTGCTGGAATTGGAATACATGAAGCGTCATTGTTGCCGCTTTGGCTGCCAAATGGGCGCACATAATGAGGCGCCCAGTTTTTTTTGGTCTGTATCATTTCGTTGGCTGTTCTTTGTGGGACCCACACCCATTCAGTCAGTCATAATGATGTGCCCGCTTTATCTATCATCAGGCTGACTCGTAACAGTCAGTTCATCACTTTATCAGTCTACCCCCACCCCCCCCCCCCGGCATCTATCTGTCCATTTATCAATCGGTTTTGAAATCTGATTCTGACTTACCTTGCCCTGTGACGAGGATATCGTTGAGGCCGACGGTGTGCCGGAGGATTGTGCGCTGAGCGTTGATCGGTTGCTGTTCGCTTGCATTGCGCCTCCCCCCACCCACCCCGGCGTCGGCGTACTTTTTGAATCCTTGCACAATCAACTCGTTAAGTTTTCCAATTGTAACATTTTACACATCATTCATTCGGTTCACAACAACTTTTTTCAACTTTTTTTCAACTTTTTTTCTCTTTTTTTGTTTTAAGTCTATATATATATATATATATATATATATATTTATTTAAGTTGCGGCTCCTCGGCTGGGCGCGATCTGGAATGGAGAAGCAAATGTTGAGTCTCGTTCATCTTTTGTTGTTAATTAAGTTTTTTATAAGCCCCAAAAATGAACACGTTAAGAAAATTAAGTGACACCTGACCTGAATCAAAGTAAACCAGTTAATAACTCGACTAAAAAACGTTGCTTTAATAATATAAATCAGAAAAAAATTGTAGACCGCAGTCAACCAGCCGATATATATATATTATTTTGAAGATCTCAGGACTTTTTTGTTATCCTTCATTTCCTATATAGGACCATCATCCGCAAAAAGATGCGACTACAGCAAGGGCATGCAACGGAACTAACCAAATAATCCAAATTATAATATTTAAACAAATCTTTGGACCGATTGTTCCCATGACACTATATATATATTTCAAATTACAGCCGTGACGCTCAATTCTGATGCATTTCAAAATATATTCGAGTATAGAAAATAATAATGATACAAACGAAAAACAATTCATCTTAAGTCATCAAAAGATATATAACTATATAAAAATACATATGAAAAATATGTATACATTCCAGGCTAGTGTCAGCTAGTGATGCTGATCAAGTATATATGTAGGTCGAAGAAAACAATAAAAACCGACCGATTTTGCAACTGCCTCTGTTGCTCTCAGCTGGTAATTTCAGTCCGTATGACACTGAAATGGTTAATACAAGCCTAAGCAGTCAAGAAGTCGCAACACCTTCACCCACACAATATGATAATTTGATATCTACCTCAAAGTTAGCTGTAACATTCACATTTTCAGATTAACCAATTTTGTACGCTGCAACTACTTTTCAGCTGAAAATGTGGCTAATTATGATGGTGAACTTTTAGCTTTTCGAAAAGTAACTTTTTGTAATTCTCGGAACTCCTGTTAAATACTTATTAATTAAACTGAACATTTAATTATTTTCTGCTTTTAGTTTATGCGAAAAAGTTATGCTTTGAATATGTGTTAACTGCATTATGAATTCACTTCGGGGAATAATGTGTGGCTAAATGTGAAAATAAGTTTCAACCAAAATGGTGATTATTTTCGCAAACGGAACAAATTCGAAATTTGGATTTTGTATAGTTCATTTAGGTACAAAATGTTTATTGGATTAAGTTAATACACATTTTGTATATATATACATATTCATGTCAAGTTTGCAGTCTTCGTTTTCAGCTTATTATTTAAGCAATTCTTGTTTAAAGTTAGTCAATCTTAATTTGAGGTAAAATATTCTTCATTTCGAACATTTGGATTTACTCGCTGTGGCATCGAAATCTATGGCTGTCTGTCTAGCTGCCACATAAGTGTGACCCATAGTTGTCTCGGCTGTCGAGAGTTGCGCTTATCCGCTTCTCTTAAGTGCCTGTCAGCTGTATGCAACACGGCGTTGCACACGAAATAAAAGCCCAAAATGTTTGCGAAATGTGCAAAGGAAGCAATAAAAATAATAATAAAAAAAAAAATAACAACACATGCAACGAAATAATAAAAAAAAAGAAAAAGAAAGGGGCCGCTTCCTTGAAGCTGCCACAAATCAAAAGAAATGGAAAAGGAAAAAGAAAAGCGAATGCTGCTACTGCGCAGCCATTGAGGCGCAAGCAGTTGGCTCTCAACAAAGGACAAAGCCCAATGTCCACAAGTAGGGCTAGGTCAAAATTGGCAACAAGGACATGTCAGCCAAGCCAAGCCAACACACACACACACACACACACAGCCATATGGATGGACAGACCCAAGCAATAAGCGAACACTATAACATCTATCGGTTTTGTAAGGCTACAAAAATTGTTGACGGTTCGGTTCACGGTTCGAAGCAATTTTGCAGAATTGGGTTTGGTTCTTGAACCTCGATTTTTTTTTTTACCCACATTAACCCGACGCTTTTGCGTTCAAACTGTTTAGTTAGTAGCCAAGCCTGCAGCATTTCCAAGACTCTATGAAAAATAAAAATGAAAACAGCTGCTTTGATCTTATATTCAGACAAATACAACTGCTTAATTTTGAAGAATTTTTCATGATTTTTATTTTGATCCAAGCTAATTTCAATGCTTGACAAACTTCACTCAAAAATTCTTGAAAAATAATCATTTTGCCTGCCTAAACAAAATATGAAATATGATATAGAAAAGGCAAAACAAAAAGTTGGGGATAATGAATCTATCAAATGGAAGCGAAGATGCCACGCCCTAAACTCGTTACCAAGCATCCAATAAGTGGATAAATATAAATTAATTAAAATAAATAAGAAAATTTGAGACAGATGACAAAAATGAAAACTTAAAAGGCCCCAAAAACGAATGCAGACCGAGTGCTTTATTGTCTATTGGCCTAGATTTGAAGTCGCCGACATGTTGGATGGATCTGCTACATTTAGTGGCTTGCAACAATGGGCTCAACACCTAGATAGCATCTTATTATTGTAGAAGTCAACTTCAACCCATTTGTAATAATTATGCTTGGCGTTAGTAACGCCAGAGTGAGGAGTATTCAAGATTTTGTGGATGAGCTAGCACCAAGTTACACTCTCAATGCTTTTTCCCCCATGACAACACACACACACACACAGACACAAACACACAAAGCATACACAAGCACCTAAAAGAGGGACAACCAGCAGCAGCAGCAGCAGTAGCAGTAGCAGCAGCAGCAGCAGCAGCAGCAGCGACAATTTTATGCCAAGGGCAGCGGGCAGCCAAAGCACGTTTTGCGGCGCAGACATAACCTCAACTTCTTGCGCGCTGCTTACCACGCTGCCAGCGTCGACGTCGACGCATCGCTGCTGTTAAGGCAGCCATTTTATAGGCCAGGCAACAGCTTTGTGTGTGAATTTATGTGCACACACATACACACATGCACACACACACAAATACATGCACAAATGTACTGCTACTTTCGATTTTGGAAAATAAAGAGTACAATCGAAAATGCTGCAAGATCGTCACTTACACTCCAAAATAGCAATAAATAATAGTAAATTCAATTACAGCCTACACATAAACATATCAGTTATGATTATCAATAAATATATATATATACATATATATATATATATATATATATATATTTTGTGTGCAGCAAAGTACCTTTTTTTTTTGGGGTTTTTGTTCTTTTTGATTTTAGAATTTTTAATTTACGTTACGTTGCATTGCTTTGCGTTAGTTTTGTGCGTATCGTTTTGGTGTTTGGCTTTTGCTTCGTCGTCATCATCATCGTCATCATCGTCATCATCATCATCATCATCATCTTCATCTTCTTCTACTAAGTCTAAGGAGGATGGAGCCTTAAGCGCTAGTCGTATTCTCTTTAAGAGTTGTGCGTTTGATTTATTTCTTACTCTTTATTCTACTTCATTTTTTATTTATTTTATATATTTTTTTTTGTTGTTTTGTTTTATTTGTGGCGATTTTTCAGCTTTTTTTTTGGCCTCACATTTTCAAAGGCATTTGGCTTTTATTTGGCATACGAGGATAAAGGAGAGTTCCATGGACGAACAAAAAAAAAATGTAACACACTCTCGCCTACATATACACGGAAACCCATACACACACACTCAAAAGCACACACACACACAGTCACAAAAACGCGCACGCAGCGAGCAAAAAAAAATCGAAAGACGACGGCGACGGCAACGGCGGCTGCGACGGCAACGCGTTAGGCACACACAAAGAAAAAATAAATAAAAGCGTTGCAAATTTTATCAAAAATTTTTTTGGCGAATTTCCTTTTTTTGTTTCTTTTTTTTGTGTCGGATGACTATGCAGCGGGTGAGCGAACTTAAAACGGTTGCAGCCAAATTTGCAGCAGATTTATGTACAAAAATACAAAAACATAAATAAAAATAATAAAAGTTCGAGGTAAAAAAATGTGTTTATCGGCTGAGAATCATTTAAATAGCTGTGTGCCAACTGAGACAAGAAACTTCCGTTTCCGTTGATGTTTAATGTTTCTGTTTCCGATTTGGTGATTTCTTGCCGTGCAATTTTTGTGCTGCGCACGCCCGCCTTTACCTCTGTCCGTGGCCGCAAACTATGCTACAGTTTATGTTGAAATCTTGCGCGTAACTGAACTCAACTGAACTCAACTCAACTGAGCGATGAACGTTGCGAAAATATATATTCGGTGTGTGCGTGTTTATGCTAGAACAGCAGCCGTTGCGCCGTAGCCCGTGCATTGGCACTGGCTCCGTTTCTGTTTCTGTTTCTGCGTGCTGTATATGCTCTGCTAACGGCGACAGCAGCAGAGCAGCAGCAGCAGCCATCCTTAGGATGCTAATGCTATTGCTGCCAACGCTGCTGGACCAGCCGAATAAGTGGCAAGTCTACAACAACGATTAAAGAGAGCGAGGAACAGAGAGCGACAGAGAGAGCGCGCGTGCGATGTTATCGTATACACATCACTGCATTGATTCCGTCTGACCACGTACCTATTTGCTGCTCTGCATAAAAAATATAGTACTCACACAACTTCTCTATGCAATTATATTTTGAAATACAATTCGCATTTGCCGCATTATTCTACGAACGATAATAGTCCACAACGTTGTTGCCAGACAGTTGTTTAGTGTTGGCCTGGGCTGCCAGACACTGCAAAACCAAATTTGCAGAGCTGTTACTTTTAAATTTAACATTACAGCGCTCACTTGTGTGTTAAGACTATCGCATAAAAATCGTTTTTCATTAAGTTAGAAAACAAAATAAATTTGTAATCTCAATAATAAATAATATTTATATAAATATAAATCAAATGCTATCATTGCTCGAATTTGCGATAACACTGTTATTACCTATTTATATGTTAACAGTGAGCAATTGGAACGCAAAAATGAGCCAACAGGCCGGTTAAGTGGCAATCGCTTGCAGTATTTTTTCAGTAACTTTACACACTTGACATTGTAAGCCGACCACTATTTTTTCAGTCGTGTGTCGGCCGTCTATCGCCCGTCGATATATTTCTATCTGCGAGTTTTTCTGAACATAATTTATTTTTATGTTTTCGAAACAAATACGAAACCCGAAATCAATACATTGCTATCGCAAGAAGCTAAGCAATTGCAATTGATAACTTCAGTATAACTAAATAAAGAGAAAAACAGCAAAAAAACGGGAACAGCAGCAACAACAGCAGCAGCAAAGAACAGAAGACCCAAAGAGACTCTCTCCATACACTCACACACACAAGCAAAAAGCAACGCAAAAAAAAGGAAAACGAAAACAAAAAGAAAAGAAATAGATTTAAAGAAATGCGTCCAGAGCTAAAACGAAGTTGCGCAAACAATTTACAAACAACACAGAGCTGATTTCAGCTCACGGAAAACGGAACAATCTCTGCGCCATTGCCTCTTCTTCTTCTTCGTATTATTATTTTCATTTTTTTTTTATTTGTTTAGTAGTGCAAGTGTGTGTGTGCGTCTTGTCTCTGATTATTGTTTTCTATTCGTCAAAGAGGGGCGGGCGGGACTGGAGCAGAGGAGCAGCAGAAGCAGCAGCTGTAAGAGTGAAATCGAAACTTGGGTAAGTGATAATAGTAATAAGGAGAGGGTGTGGTGGGGAGGGTATTTTCTTAAAGCTGCTCTCTTATTATTATAATTATTATCACTTTTTCATTATTTGTATTTTGATTAGGTCCTTGCAGCTAAACACAGGGGCTCGTCCCATGCTTAAGCTTTTAATGCTGGCCGAGATCGGGCGACGGCAAATCGTTTAGCAGCAGCAACAAAGGAGTCGAGTGAGTAGAGGAGCAGCACTCACTGGCCATGCTCCCAATTAGCGAGGAGCAGCACGTTGAGAGCAACACCAACGCGAACACCAACAACAACAGTCGCAACAGCAACAATCCTCAGCAGCACACCGCCACAAATGAGGCAACCAATGGTGGCGGGGGTGTTGACGATGCCACACTGGCCGCCGATGCTAGCCTGTGGACGGCATTGTATGACTATGATGCACAGGGCGAAGATGAGCTGACGCTGCGACGCGGCCAAATTGTTGTCGTGCTGTCCACGGACAGCGAAGTCTCTGGCGATGTCGGCTGGTGGACGGGCAAGATCGGCGATAAGGTTTGTTCGTTAGAGGGTTATCAGTGTGATCCGATTGGTAAACACACAGAATATTAGTCATTAAGTTATCATTTGATTTCCATTTCAATTTCTTGTGTTGATAGGTGGGTGTTTTTCCGCGCAACTTTGTAACGGATGCGGATCCGTTGGAGCTGCCACATGAGATAGATTATACGGAACTGGACATTAAGGAGGTAATTGGATCGGGTGGGTTTTGCAAAGTGCATCGCGGCTATTATGACAACGAGGAGGTTGCCATTAAAATTGCCCATCAAACGGGCGACGATGATATGCAACGGATGCGTGACAATGTCCTCCAGGAGGCCAAACTCTTTTGGCCATTGAAACATCGAAATGTGGCCGCATTGCGTGGCGTTTGCTTGAAAACGAAACTGTGCCTGGTCATGGAATATGCACGTGGTGGCAGCTTAAATCGCATACTCGCTGGCAAAATACCGCCCGATGTTCTCGTCGATTGGGCCATACAAATAGCGCGTGGCATGAACTATTTGCATAGCGAGGCGCCCATGTCGATAATACATCGTGACTTGAAGTCATCCAATGTGCTCATCTATGAGGCCATCGAGGGCAGTCAGTTGCATCATAAAACATTGAAAATCACCGATTTTGGCCTAGCCCGTGAAATGTACACAACGCAATGCATGAGCGCCGCTGGCACCTATGCCTGGATGCCGCCCGAGGTTATCAGCCGGAGCATGTACTCCAAGTGAGTACTTTCCCCAGCCCACCTAATACCATACACATATATATATTTATATGTATATCATTTCTATTGTGCAGATCCTCCGATGTGTGGAGTTATGGTGTGCTGCTCTGGGAGCTAATCACCGGCGAGACACCGTATAAGGGATTCGATCCGCTGTCTGTTGCTTATGGCGTTGCTGTCAACACGCTGACGTTGCCGATACCAAAAACCTGCCCCGAAACCTGGGCAGCCCTCATGAAAAGTGAGTGCAACAGTACAAATATGAAAACAAACACCCAACTATGGATTGGATTCATCTCCAGATTAATACAAAATATTCGACTTGTTAAGCGTTTCATTCGTTTTGTGTGTTGCAGGCTGCTGGGAAAGTGATCCGCATTTACGACCGGACTTTAAGAAGATTATTGAACAGCTGGAGAGTAGCGCTTGCTCGAAGTTTACTTTAACGCCACAGGAATCGTTTCATCATCAGCAGGAACAGTGGAAAAAAGAGATTGCCGAGGTGCTGCACGATTTGCGCGAAAAAGAGAAGGTATCTACTACCCTTTCCAGTTCCAGATCATCCATCGTACCATATTTCAAATTGTAACGATCTCAAAGCGATTCTCGCAAATATCTCTCTCCCTCCCTCTCTCGCGTCTCTTCCCCCCTCCGTTGATCATTATGTATTTATGTATCTCTCTCTCTCTCTCTATATTATATATATATATCTATATCTATCTAGCCATCATATACACAAACAACAACTTTTCTAATTATTTCATTTATTCGCCTTTTTTTCTACAAAATTTTCCCGTCAAATATTTGTTGCACAAAAAAAAAAAATTTTAAGCGTTTCCAAACCATCGAAGAGGTAAGCGCGCCGTGTTCCAAAAAAGGGAAGCAAAAAAAAAAAAAAAACGAAACATTTTTTTACTGCTCGATTTTCCGTTTCGTTTTTGATTTCTTTAATGTTTTTGGTCATTGCGATTGGTTTCGAGTTTTGCGTTTGGTTTTTCTTTTTCTTACGAGTTTTCTGTTTAACGCCTTTTCCCCACCACCGGCAACAACAACACCCCCTTCCCCCGCTGTCTATGTCTCTCTCTCTCTCTCACCCACTGCTAGTTGAGCATAATTCCATAATTGCATGAGTATATTCACCTTAGGCAGTAGTCTGATTTTTTATGTTTATTTTTGTTCCTTGCACTAAAAAAAAATCCCTCTGTTTGCCAATACTTCCGTTTCCGTTCTATATCATGTGGCACATCCATAGGAACTGCGCAACAAGGAGGAGCAACTGGTGCGCATGCAAAAGAAGCAACTGGAGAAGGCAACCAAGCTGCACGAGCTCGAGGTGCAGCTGCGTCAGCGCGAGATTAACATAATCGGTCGAGAGCTAATGATGCAGCCCGTTCCGGCGCCCGTTCCCGTTCCGGTGCCATCGAAACGCAAGGCCAAAAAGAGCAAAAAGGTAACTAAAAAAAACAAGAACAACTACGATACGACTACAATATACCCTGTGCCCAGCTGTTTGAAAATATAATCCAGTTTTATTGCTAAACATATATAACTAAATATATGTACTTATGCGGCGATGATGATCTAAAATAGGTCAATGTGTATAATATATATTATATAATATATTATATAATTTTAGTGAGAGGCTATTGCCTTAAAAATTGTAGCTTTTATTGCTATCGGAAATCGATATGTATCGATAGACGCGAAACAGAGGCAGTTATCGTTCAAATGAAATAAAAGTGATCTGAGCGTGATATTCTAAACTGTAAAGTTCCCGAGATCCGCGTGTTTATACAGACGGATAGACTCGGCCATGATCCTTATTATTTAAGGATTCAGAGATGCGTCCTTCCTCCTCTTATATATACATTTGCACACAACCATTTTTCCCTTGATTTTTGGGGCATTTCAATAACTCTTCTAATGGATTATTGTGTTCTCGTTGCGAAATAGAAAGCGCTGCAGATATCACTGCCAACCGAGTTCCGGCACACGATTACGGCCGTATGCGACAAAGTGGACCCACCCGGCTCACCCTCCCTCTCCCGACTGCGTATTGTGACACGTGAGTAAAACATCCCTTCCAACTAAAGTCCAGCACATATATATATATATATATATCTTAATCCGTACAATGTACACCATTTCGCATCAGGGCTGATATTTGAAGACTGTTCCATTTCCAGCATGTTTCAAAGATCAGTTCGCATTTCAAGTTAAGACAAGAAATGATAATCTGAAATCTAAGAACGCAAAAATACTTTTGCATGCCGAAACAAACGGAAATGGAACATACTTGTGAACTTTGAAAATATTTGAGATCCCATTTTCAACGGATTACTTACTTTATGTTGGGGGAATAACATAAATAACACTATCGGTCTTACTGATTTATTAACTTAAAATGAACACAAATTTGGTTAATTATGGATTGAATGTGAAACACAACTTTTTATTTATGATAGTTTTTTTGGTTGAAATACAAAAACAAACATTTACTCAAAACGAACGAAAACGGAGAGAGTTATTGTTAATTGGAATAGAACTCGAAACGAACGGGAACGGAACACAATTATGGCTAACAGCATTCAGTTGGCCAATGAAACGACTGGAAAAGAACGTTTAAGTGATTAATTTGCATTGAAACAGTTATTGTTAAATATTTTGTTGGTCAGTGAAACGACTGGAATCGAACATATATATATCTGATACATGTACTTGAAACGAACGGGAACGGAACACACTTATGGCCAACAGCATTAAGTTGGTCAATGAAACGACTGGAATAGAACGTTTAAGTGATTAATTTGCATGATACAGGTGAAAATGCAAAAGTTATTGCTAAATATTTTGTTGGTCAGTGAAACGACTGGAATCGAACATATATATATCTGATACATGTACTTGAAACGGACGGAAATGGAACACCATACGAACTGGCTAAATGCAGTATTCTCTGCTTAGTGGTAAACAGTCCAAATTCCAAATATTTAATAGAGAAAATTTGGAGGTTTGAATCGATTTCTTGTATTTTATTATTTATTTGGATTATATATTATTTATTGATTTCGATTTTTTCTTTCTTTCCTTTTTTTTCTTTTCTTTGTTTGTTTTGTCTCCTTTTTTGCGCTTGATTTTTGTGGTTTTTTATGGATAATTTGGTTTTTTGATGGATTTTGGTGGATTTGGCAATTCCGGTGATCGCTGACCGTTTTGGCCAATAATCAGTCACCGATGGCCACAAGAACAAGACCTGGGGACCATCGACGATGCATCAGCGGGAGCGTTCACTGTTGCCGCTCCAACTGGATGGTGGTGGTCAGACCGAATGGCCGACCCAAACCTCCACACACTCGTCGTTCAGCAAGAGTGCACCCAATCTGGACAAGAAGCAGCTGGTTGCTGCAGCAGCAGCAGCAGCGGCGGCTGCAGCAGCAGGGAGTGGCGGCAACAACAATAATAATGCAACGATTGCGTCAATCAGCGACAACATTGGAACAACAATCGCATCACAGCTATTGAGAAGCGGTTGCAATGCGGGTGGCTCCGCGCCCACAACGCCACTGTTTTTGGGCGGCGGGTGTGCGGCGGCCGCTGGTGGTGTGGCCACAGGTATGCCATATTTAATAATGCATACCAACAACAACAACAACCACAACCAAAACAACAACAACAACAACAATAGCAGCAACAACAACAACAACCAAAATCACATTCATAGCAATAACAAAAGTAATCATAAAACTAATACAATCTCATCGCCACGACTGAACGGCAATCACAACAACAACAACAACAATAGCAACAACAATAACAATTTCAACAACAACATTGGCCATCGGAGCATTTATGGTCGCGCCCGTAGCCAGGATAATGGTCTGGATCAGCCATACAACATGATGCATCTAATATCGGATGATGGCTCCGAGACGGAGGCGTTGACGCCAACAACCGGTTGCTTTCATTTCCTCAAATCGAGCACCTCGGCGGTGGCAATGGCGCCCATCGTCGGCGGCGCCGGACGCTATGGCGGCAGCCTGGGCAACAGTCCGGCCGTTGGCCGCAAGAAACTCTCGCTGGATAGCCAATTTGTGCAGCCGATGACGACAACGCCAACGCCAACGGCGGCAACAATGATGACGCTGATGACGCCGCCAATGTCGACAACAATGCTGGTGTCGTCGGAGGTGCCGCCGCCGTCGGAGCGAGGCGATAATAATACATATGATCGGGCATTCTATCGCGATGTGGCCAAAAAGATGATGGCCAGCAGCGAGCGTGTGAATTCCAAATCCAGCGGTGATCTAACCATGTACAATTCGGCGACACGCTTAACCGAAACGCGTACGGATCAGAATCTGGAGGGACGATTTCAGCGCAATGCATCCGGTTCGCAATTTCCGCGTCATTGCTTCTTTCGGCAGCAACCAAATGCCGCTGAGCACAATGGCAACGATGATGACGGGGATCGATTGGATGACGATAATGAGGGTGAGGAGGAGCGTCAACTGAATTCGCATTGCTCCTCGGAGCATTCATCATCCACCATAGACACCTCAGCGTCCGTCACACAGACGCCGCCGCGTCCCAATTGCTCCACATCGCGTAAAAGTTCCGTAACATTTCAAATGACCTCACCAACAGCTACAGCAGCAGTAGCAGTAGCAGCAGCAGTAGCTGGAGCAGGAGCAGGATCTGGATTAGCAGTTGGGGCAACAGTTGGCAATGAGGCATTATTGGGTACGCATCAAATGTCGATTGCATCGATTAGTTTTGGCACCAATTACAGTTCCAGCGATGGCGATGCTGATGAAGCTGGCGATGATTATGAGAACGAGGACAACAACGATAGTGGGTGGCAGCGTATCGATAACGATAACGAGAACAACGACAACGATAACGATAACATACACGAGAACTGCATATTGCATACACGTCGCATGCTCGATGTCCAACCGCATCCGGATGTCATCAAGATGAACAAGGATCTGCAGGCCAAACAGCAGCGACAACACTCCAAGCATACCAAAAAGAAAAAACACTTGCGTTACATGAAGAAATCCAAGTCGGTGGAGGCGCCAACCCACCAACAGCAACAAGAGCAGCAGCAGCATCATCAGCAGCAGCTGCAGCAACAACACTCAACTGGTGGCCCCAAGTGGTTCAAGAGTTTTTTTACACGCAACTCGAAAAAGAAGAACGAAAAACTTGCCTCGGATGCCCAGCAAATGGCCAATGCGGAATTTGGGGCAATCGATCCATATGAAACGGAATCGCAGTTGCTACTTGCAACAAGCAAATCAAAACGCAAATGTAAAAAGCCGCAAACGCAATCCTGTGAGCAATTGGAGCGCTTTTGAAACAAGATGCCAACTTTATATATGTATGCTGATGTGTGTGTATCTAATGTGTGTGGTGTGTGTGTGTGTGTGTGTGTGTGTTTGTGGCTATATCGGACAGTTCGTCATCTAATTCGACTTGTTGTGCTGGTTGTTGTGATTCAAGTGCCGTGCATCCATCCCTCAGCATTAATCAATCAAATACATCTCACTAAACTGTGTAGTACATATCTACTTGTATATCATATACCCATTGTTTTATATTAAAACCATAGACTAAGTCACAACACACACACACACACACACACTTACTTACACACACACACGCAGATATCTAGCTATCCTTACCACTTGCATACATAATAGTATAACGCAAAAAAGAAGAAGAAGAAAATAGAAGCAGAATAAGCCAAAATTTCCGTTTATGCATTTGAAGAAAACTGGGCAAAAGCTTTAAAGATCCACATCGACAACTATGGCCTATGTATTGAGCAATGAAAAGCTCTCAGTGCGAAAGCACAAAAGCTTGTTTTGTGTAAGCTTAAGTGTGAAAGCTTAAGTATGCTGAGTATGCAAATCGTTGGAAAATCTAGAAAGAAGCGAAAGCAAAAAATGTTATGAAATGTAATGCAAGGAGCGCAAAATCAGTTAAGATATTTGAAATCTGACAAGTATATATAGCAAAAGTGAACCGCAAATATCGATTGTAAGATATTATCTTTAGATTGAAGCAAAAAACCGTTCCTGAATCTAAACCAGAAGACGGAGAACATATCAAACTGGAGTGCTAAGGGCGCTAATAAAAGTCGATGCGACTACCTAAACGAAGTGTGCAATGTGAACGAAGGAGAAGATGAAGAAGACGAATTGAATCAAAAATTGAAAAACCATGGAATATATATATATATATATGACTTTGAAAGCTTTACCTCAGGTACAATAGCCCAAGATTTCCCAGATTTCTCTGTAAGAATGCAACCAGTGAAAGAAATTCAACTTGACAAGAACTATATAAGTGGCTGGCTGTAAAATATATATATATATATATATATATATATATGTTAATCTTTCATTAATGATATGATCTATTTATATATATGTATTTGAGGGTATTGCAAATTGATTTGAAAACTTTTCTGAAATCACTATACAAAACCGATGTATTTATGAAAACAGAAAACAGAAAAAAAACAAAAAAACTTTTGTCATTTAAGTGAACGATTTTTTTTTTTTTTTTGCAACTAAACATATATTATTTTACATAAATGCACATTATAAATATATATGCAAAATATTTATATAGACGGACGAGAAAAGAAAAAAATGCATCTTAGTTGAACTTTGAACTTAGCTTTAGTCAAATGGCATTTTTTTGCATTTTACATTTTCGTTTTGAGCCGAGCGATGAAGTTGGTCAGAATTTGTGTGTTTCTGCTTCTTCTTTATACTTTTTTTTATATTTTTTTTAATTGTTTGGTATTCTGTGCACAGTTTTATTTACATTTGCAAATTGGCTTTTATTTATTTGTAGTATTTTTTATTTGAAATTAAAAAAAAAAAAAAAAAAAACTGTGATGAAAAATGAAAAACAAAACAAGATAAAAAAACAAAAAAAATTATATGTTTTATTGTATGCAAGCTTTCGAAATAAAATACCCTGTATCCATGCTGAGAAGGGCTATCAGTTTGTCTGTTTGTGGAACTCGAAGAATCTATGATCTAGAAAAGATGCTCGTACAAAAACTAGCGATATCATTTTTGGGGGAAACTGCTTGTGTCGCTGCGGGGTATCTGCTAGTCGAGCAGCCTTGGCTAGCGCCTTCTCACATGTTTGTTTTTAGTTCTTTATTTTGATTCGTTTCTTTTTTTAGTTGGAAGCAAAAGGATAATGTTATAGAAAAAGGGAACAACTACAAAAATACACTGAAACCAAAACCGAAACCGACAATAAAACAACTAAAAATATATAGAAAAAACAAAAACAAAATTAAACTATTTTAATTTGTTGCTGTAAGTGTCTCTTTTCGAAACCCTAAACGCGGTGTTGGTGGATCTTTGCTTGCGGTGTTCTCTGTCCCCTGTCCCCGTTCCCGACACACTCCCGCCCCACCCCCCTCCTCCTCCCCACACACCTACCCACCAAGCACTTTTTTGTCCACGTTAGCGAAACGTTTCTCAAAACCTGTTTTGTCAACTGTTCACGCTTGCAACATACTGGAATACTGGAATCATGCAGGCTATCAGGGCAACAGCAGCAAGGATGAGTGGCGGCCAGGACCAGCCAATATGCCGATAATGTCGCCATCGCCATATCTGCTCAGTCGCTTCACCAGCAACGTGCCACTGCCGACACTCTACGCCGGCGATGCGGCACGCAAACCGAAGCTATCCGTGATCGAATTGCTGCTCTACAATATGGCTTCGCTGCTGGCGGGCGTCGCGGCTGGCTATGATGTGCGCATGTCGAATGTGTCGCCAGTGCATCCCACGCTCCTCAGTGAGCTCCCCGCCTTGAAGGCGGCGCCGAAGGCAACCATTGAGGAACAGCAGCAGCAGCAGCAGCCGGATCAACAGGATCACGCGGAACAGCAGCTGGAAACGGCGGCGCGGACGCATAATGTGGGCAATGCATGGTAAATGAAATACTCATATATATATATATGTATTTGAGTAACTATATATATATATATATAGGAATCTGATCAATTTTGACTAAGTTATGGCTATACATACATATATATAGTGGCAACGATCGATTCTGGTATCAGAAACTATATAAAAATATATATAATATATGCAATATAACTCCTTAAAGCAGCACACAAATCTGTATAAAACTGAGATATATTTTCCAGGCTCAAGTGAGGAATTTTAGATGCATTTATTGGAAATGAAAACTATTTGAAAATTCTCTCTGCTTCCTCTGATAGAAATTTGAATTGATTTGAAAATATTTTCATTTGATGCAACAGCTTTTCACCGCTGGACATAACGATGGGGGCGTCCAAGCCGCAGTCTGTGGCACAGCGGCGCGTGGGCGGCAGTCAAACATACTACACACCCGTGCAGCGCACGCCACAACATCAGATGCATTTGCAACAACAGCAGCAGCAACAGTCGCAACAACAGTCGCAGCAATCGAAGCAGACAACACAGCCACATTCTGTGCCACATTCGGTGTTGTATGCCGGCTCCTCTCAGCCGGCGACGCCATCATCTCGTCGCAAATTGAGCAGCAGCAGCTGCACCAATGCCAACGATGGCTTCGAGGAGTTCCGTGTGGGTGGCGGCATTGGACCACCGCCCCTCTATGCGCCCGCCGACTATCTGCGCAACGGTCCCAGCTATTCCAACGATGGCGGCGGCGCCTATCGCAACGGCTACTTTGGTGAGGTTCGCTTAGGCTTCCCATTTGTTGCATGATAATTACAAGTGTTTATTCGTTGCAGGCTCCAATTACTTTCCATATCGGCCGGAATTGAATTTTGGCTATGAGCGCGATTGCAAGTCGTATCCGGACTATTCGTACGACTACAATCATCGCCTGCCCGACTACTATCAGTATCCGGATTATCCGTACGAGGTGCCGGTGGCAATGGCAGTGGTGGCGGTGCCACCAGCCCAATTGCAGCCACCGCTGCAGACGCGAACACCGCCGCCGCGTGTACCCCAAATGGGTGTCAGCGCTGGCGGCCATCGACGCACACCGTCCACCGTCTCAAACAATTCGAATGTGCTGCTCGAGGAGCACGAGGAGCTGCTCTACGATTACAACAATCTCAATCTGAATGTTAATCTCAATGTTGTCGACTACGAATGCGAGCCATCATCGCCAGCAGCGGCACAAATGCAATTGCAAATGCAGCAGCAGCAGCCGTCGCAGCCGCCGCCGCCCAGCAAACAGGAGCTTTACGCCGGATCGCCCAAGCTAATCAATCGTATGCTGCATAGTCCGCTGGCCAACACCAAATATGCTGCTGCCACCGCCGCCGCCGTCACACTCACACGTCCCGCCACTTTGCCCTTTGTGCAACATGCTCTTAACTATCAATTGCCACAACAACAGCAGCAGCAGCAGCAGCTGCCTCTGGTGAGCGGCAGCAAGTTGCGCAGTTCGCTGAAGAAGAAGAAGTACAACAGTGGCACACACAATGGCAGCATCTCTTCGCAGCAGGGCACACCGACAAATGCAACGCCGCCGGATTCAGTGACCAGCGATGATAGCTCCTATTTGAGTGCCAAGGAGGGTTCGATTGGTTCGCAGCATAGTCGCGTCCGGTTCAGTCCCGAGGCTTATTTGGATGCCAGCGCCACGTTGCCCGGCATTGGTGGCATACTGGGCAGACGCCTGCCATCGCCAACAACGGGGCAGGTGCAGGTGCAGCAGCAGCAGCAGCAACGACGACATTGCCATACATCCAGCGCCAGCACACCGTCGCCATCGGCATCCTCATCCTCCTAGCAGGCACGGCTGGCGCTGACACTGCAGTTGGCGCGTAGTCCGGGCGCGGATGTCGGTGGCGCCTCCCACTCCAATCTGGCACTGGGTGTTGCGCTGCACCAGCAGCGTGTGCCCTATCGTTGGTATTCGGGTGCGAGACGTTCCCGTTCCGCCCACTACGAATACCGCCTCTGAGAGAGACAGCAATAGCGAGCTAGCCAATCCGAGTGGGATGACAAGAGTGGTTTTGGTTTTTTTTTTATTTCATTTTTTATAAGTACATTGATACCTCAAGCATGCATACATTGGAAAGGGAGAGCAATAGTAAGAGAGAGAGAGAGAGAGCAATAGTAAGAGAGAGAGAGAGAGCAATAGTAAGAGAGAGAGAGAGAGAGAGCAGTCCTGAGCAAAACGAGTGCATTAGAAATACAGACACTAAAATGAAACCAGCTAAGAATTATATTCAGCGTGCCGAACTTGAGATACCCTTGCAGCAAACAGTTACACATACATACATACATACGTACACACATATTTATACTACAGTCAAGCTTGCCCCTAATGAATTTCTATACTCTCATTTCCCTTTGTTTGTCTGCTCGAATTTCCATTATTATTTTGTGGCAACGCTTTTGCAGATTTTGAGCTGTTCCCATTTGAGGCACCTATTCAAATTATCTCTAATCTATCTAACAAAAACAACAACAACAACAACAAAAACACTTTTAACTATGCATCCTTTTGTATTTTTAACAAAGATTTCATTTTTTTTTTGTTTTTTTTTTGGGTGGGCAGTTTGACTGTTGGACGCTGCACACACCTAAGAAATCGAACATTTTGAGGATTAGCTTTAGTAAATACTAAAAAAGTGCTTCAGCATCAGCTTTAAGTGCGTGATTTGAAATTGTGTTTTCACATTTGTAACGACAAAACAAAATCCACTGAAAGTCTTCAGTGCATTAAGCATAATTTTTATGTTGCACAGACAGAGAGAGAGGGAGAAAACGGATCTATGCCAGGATTCGCAGATAGCTTTAAAACAGACGGTGTAGAATATTCAAATATATCCATGTATACACACGTACATATAGAAATGTAAATCTGCAAGGGTATCGATTAAATACCAAATCATATATTTATTCTTCCAATACTATGTCCGTTAGTCGCTTCACGCTACAACATGCAACAACAACAACAACAACACAGCTCCACTCTTCGAAATATATATCAGCTTTAAATAACTCAAGCGCTGTATGTATTTACATATACTATATATATATATATATACCACATATATATATATATATGTATATGTATATAAGTATATGTATGTGAGTGGATATATGAATGTTGTTCACACATACAAAAATATATTTAAGAACATAGACACTTTGAGTATATGCAACATATATATATATATATATATATATACATATGTATCTATATCTATATCTATATGCAACCCCTGACTTGTGCGATTTGCCTTAATAATAGAAAAGAAAGCTAAAACTAACCGAGTAGACAATGCAGCACACACACACACACATTTTGTAGAATTTGGCCCATGTTAAAGCTATAAACCAACACATACACATATATAATTACTATATATATATATATATATATACATATATACATATATACAAACATTTAGATGTATATTTGCTTCCAAGTGCAATATGTTTGTCGACTGTCTCCAATTGCGTTCTTTGATTAGATGCCAGCCTTAGCCACGCCCAAAAACATTACAACAACAACAACAACAATAATAATAATAATAATAATAATAATAGTAGTTATAATAATACATAAACATGTAATTCTAAACACCACACCAGTAACTCAATTCTTAAGTCTGAAGAACAAATCGTTTATACATACAAGTAGAGAACTGTATATGTATATGTATATATATATATATAGACATACATATACATATATATATATACTAATTATAAATTTGTAAAAGCATGTAAGTTGCAAAGTGATTAGCTCTAATTTTCACACACACAACAAATAATAATTTATATCGATTCTTATCCCAAAATGATATATATATATATTTACATATGCGCATTATATATAATACATATATATATGTGTATAAATATATTTATTTATATAGGATACGATAATTAGCTATGTATGTGTAACAAAAATTTCAACTTATAATCGTCAAAACTTGACTTCAGCATTATAAATCCAGATGTCGAAACTTCTTTTTTATACTTACAACCACAAAAAATGAAAGATATATGACAGAAATCATATTAAAAACCCCAATATATAAAGCTTGTATATATATATATATATATATATATATATGTATATATCTATTCGTCGCTAGAGGGCGCTTTCAATTGTAATGCCAATATTAGTTGAAAAGAAATGGCTTAAATCGAAAATCGTTTGCGAAATGAATTATTTGCAACAAAAAAAACCAACAAAAAAACAACAACAAAGAAAAAATTGCTTTTTTTAAGCGACTAACTATTCAAACAATTAATATTATTGTTTAGACGAATTTGTTGTTTATGCTCTCAAAAAAAAACACAAAAAACAAAAAAAAAGAAAAGAAAAATGAAAACGGAAAACGGAAAAAGTTAAACAAATCATCAATAATAATCGTATATATCGTTCTAGATACATATATATATATTCAAAGCAATATCGAATTCAATCTGCCTATAAAGAAAACCAATCAACCAAATCGGTAATCGATAATTATCGAGATAAAAGTAACAAGTTAACCAATATTATTAACCTCGTAGCGTAAATTGCCTTTTGTTGCACCATTCGTTGATTGTTGCAAGTTTTTTTTGTTTGGCATCTGTGTTCGATGGGTTCTCGAGGGAACACCTAATTTGGGTAGGGGAAGTTGGGTTGGGGGAAGAGAGTGTGTGTGCGGGGGGCGCCAAATAGCCCTCGCGCGCCTATAAATATGCAATAATAAATGCTGCTTGCTGACTCATTTTTATGTACAAATTAGCAGGTAATAGTTATTAACAATTAATTTGAAACAATTCAATCAGAGACCAAAACGCGAAACAGAAGAAATAATAAACAAAACTATTTTTATACAAAAACAAACAAATCCATTTTCTTTTAGTTCATATTACGAGTGCCTGCAATGGAACACAGATATATATATATATGGTATATAGCTGCTGGAGGATCAATCTATGCTGTTTACCCAGCTAACCGAACCTGCTCCAATTACACAATCAAATATTTGAGAAAGTGAAATATTCCTGATCAATGCCAAGCCACAATTTCTATGTTTATTCGATTCGATTTATTAGATCTTAATATAGTATTACCACTAGGCAGACAATACATAGACCCTTAGTGGTATTACTGAAGAAATCGTAGAAGAAATCGTGCCATCAGTTGATATTGATCAAGAAATTGTATTATTATAATTGGGGGACCAGCACTGCGACCTAAAGGGTCTACTGGGCCCCCTTCTGAGCCTACAGCTTCTCCATCAAGCCCAGCTGCTGCACGAATGCTAGAATCTCTGTTGGGTTGGGGGCTTCTATGTCCTTGGGCTTCATGACATGCTTCCCTAGGATGCTGCATCGTTTTTAAGGCGACGCATTCTGCTAGGATGTGCGTCGAGGATTCCTCCTCGCTCCTCCACAAAACCTGCAAGCCGAACTTAGTTAGGTGACTTCTCAGTCTACAGTGTCCTGTCCATAGACCGGTGAGTATCATTAGCCTGTTCTTCTCCATGGATATCACTTGCTTAAACCGTTTTTGATTATAGCCACCTAAAAGACGTTTGGCTTGTCGGAGTCCTGGCGCCTCTGCCCAGCTCCGTTCTCGCCTCTGTCTTTCTTCGTTTCTGAGTTGCCTTCCTATGCCACAATACGGTTCAGGTCCTGTCAGGAGTCTCTCTGCCCCCATTCTTGCTTGCTCGCCAGCCGCTATGTCCCTGTGGCCCGAGACCCATCTTTGTCCCGAGTTGCTTGGATCTTACTTTGTGGTCTACTTTTGATTGCATTTATTGCTGCTTGACTATCGGAGAGGATGGATATATCCGCATTCCGATAGGGCAGTCTTAAGTTGAATTCCGCACATCTCCCTATCAGCTTGAAGAAATTGTAACTTGACAGTCAAATTTGGCTGACTATCTTTTCCTAGGCTGGCAATTGGACTGTTATGGGAACAATTCGATACTTGATTATGTTCAAATAGTGTTGCAACTTTGTTGCTGCAGGCCAACATGCCAAATTAGTGCCTATCCCATATAGGATAATCCATTTAGAATCACGTTAATTGGAACTCTCCACTCAAATCGTTATGTTTTCTTCTTCAACGCAGCACTTTCCACTGGACTATGGAATATGGAGCAAATCTATTGGCATTGGCATTGGCATTGCCATTCCCTTTCTCTGAGCCCGATCAGACACACAAAGCATCCCCAATGCAGCAGCTTCTTCATCTCCATTTCGGCTGTTCAGCTTGCTGGCCAGTTGCCCCAATTGAGTCAAGCTTTGGTTTGTTGTTGTTGTTGTTGTTGTGTTTTTTTGTGTACCGTTTGTTGCCTTTTAGCAAGTTGCCAATGTGGAAAAAGTGGAATGGAAAGGCATCTGGCCGGGCGTAAGTGGTCGAAAGCCACAGTCTCGAGACTCTTAACAGTTTCCAACTGTTGGCCTCGGCCTGTTCTGGCTGAAATCATTTTGGTTTTCGGTCAGCCAAATGTTCTTCTGCTCTCGGGCTGACAAGTTCAGTGCGTACTGTGCTCTTGGTGCTTGGTGCTTGGTGCTTGACTCGTCGACATCCATATCGAAAATACTCCAAATGTGATTTTTAATGAGTGCTTTGATTTAATCCGGGAAAAAGTAATTGTATGTGTGTGTGTGTGTGAGTGTGTGTGTGGATGTGCTTACAGGAATATTTATTGCAAACATACTTTTGGCAACGTCAAGTAAGTCAAGGTCTTGACCTCAATTCAACTACCAAAATAGTTAATGTTTAAGTTACGTTTAAGATATCATCATACATACATATATCTTCTCATTCAACCAGTGATCAATAAGATATTTCTGCACTTGCCACATCTGGTGTGCAGTTTACCAGTTGCCAGTTTTGCACCTCACTTTAAAATTGGCCTTTGCCTATTTTGCGACTGTATGTGGTTGCCGCCACAAACCTGTTGGCGTGTGCCACATTCGCAGTGCAACAAATGAACCACACTTAAGCTATGGGAAATCTAGGCTACAGACACACAACTGAGTATTAAAATTGGGCCTCATCTTGGTGTCGCTTTAAATATAAATCAGTTTTGCGTCAAATCTGGACCCATCATCACACAAATTGCCATTTTGTTCCTATTCCTTTTAAGGATCAAATAAAATGACGTCGCTCCTGAAAATGAGCACAGTTTTTGAGTTATCTCCTTGAGTTGAGGTTTATGTTCGAAATACAGCTGATGGAATTTCCCAATTAGGGCAGGACAACATCTGAGGCAAGTGTAATATTTGGCACCGGGCAGTTTAGATAGATCTCAATTGTAGAGAGAGCACTCTCTTATGATCTTGACTTGGAATTCACTGTCAGGTCTGTCATCTGAGTTGCTTTGTATTTTTTAGTTTTCCACAACTCCTTGAGAAATTCTATAGGAATATCAAAATTTCGTTTTTTGAGCATTTACAAAATTTTTGCTAAGCCGTTAGGAGCCGAATCAAATCCGTCGAGATGGACAATGATCAGCGCCAGTGTTGGATCTGCTTGAATACGGATGAGGAAGCAGCTTGCCATGGTTGGCGCAATCCTTGCCGCTGTCGCGGCTCCATTGAATGGGTGCACGAATCATGCCTCTTTCGCTGGATCAACGAGAAGCGGCTGACGAATCCGGACGTGCCCGTCAGCTGTCCACAATGCAATACCGAATATGATATTGTGCCATCCGAAACCGTTTCGCTTGGGAAGCGAATTTATGGACTGCTCTGTGTCAGCTTATTATCCCTTAGCGCACTGGTGGCCATCATCACCATGTTACTGTTAATTTATGGAGTATTCAAACTGAGTCAAGACAATAGCTATGAGGATCCCGGAATGCTATGGATCAACAATATTCATTGGTTTTATATATATTTTTATCATATTTTTATCGTTGCTTATTGTTGCGTATATACCCTGTAATTGTAATCGATAATACGCTGAAGTTCATATTTACGAATAAATAATATCACTGCACAAAAAAACCAAGTAACTATTCAAATGAAGCCATAGTTATTGATGTTGGTGGTGTTAATCATCAGGTGCAATCTTCTCAGCATTGGACTGTAGCTAGGCCAGTTGGAGACGATATCATATCAAGGAAACTGCTCCCACCCCATTAAGCATGCATATATATATAGTCTATCTAGCAATGTCTGTCTGTCCGCCATTATGAACACTTCGATCTCTCGCTAAAGACTTCACATTTGGAGTACAAAAAGAACAATAAATCTGGGTTCAGGGTATTTCGTAGTCGAGCTCACTCGACTAGTGCATTCTTACGTGTTAAAAATTAGATGTGATGAGATGTGTTCCGGTCTGCAAGTGTGTATTGCTGTTCCTTAGTATTCTTTTTATTTTATTGTGGCATGTGAACGTACAAAAGACCCAGATCTGCTTACGTTCCATCTCAATTATTCACAATAATTCATATATATATATATATATATATATATGTAATGGGTAATAGATCACAACAGATTACACACATTTGTTGTACCTTTGATGACGCAGTATATGAATAGACATACTGAGTGTATAACAACTACAACAAAAACTAGCGTCGGCTATCAGCAAAATGAGTGTTTTGCAACATCAGGAATTAACTGGAATGTATGGAGCAGCAATAGACGCGCCCCCCTTGTGTTTAACACACTTAAATACCACATTTAAATATTGACAACTGATCAACAGCTTTGTGCCGGATGGATTTTAGTGGGCGAGCTATCGATTAGAATCGATAGCAAGTCAGTGTCGAAAATCGATGTGGCTTGAAGGTTACCACGCAGTTGAAACAATATTTTTCAAAAACCGAATAATAAAAACAAATAATAAAAATCATGACGCATATGCGTCTAAGCAGCAACATATTTAAGTATGCATGTAAACAACAAATAGCCAACAAAACACGGAGAAAAGTGCTTTCCGTTTCTGTTGCCGGGTGTCAAAGGGTCATCAGCAACGTCAGCTACGTCAATGTGACGGAAAACTGAGAGATGCGACATCAATTAATATGCCATCTTCTATATACATATATAAATATATATATATATATATATATGTGTATCAAGTATACAGCTGATAACGTTGCCGAGCTTAAAGTCCAATATTCCAAATGTTGAGATTTTTGTATTTATGCATTTTGAGACAGACATTTTCGTTGAGTTTTTTAATCACTTTCGTTTTATTGATTTTTGGAAAATACATGATTATACTAGAGATTATACATGATTCAAATCAAGGCAACAACTGATTTGACTTATGTAGAATTATGCATCAACACCTAATAAATATTAAAGGGAACAATTTTGTTTTAATCCCGGATATATTATTGTATATATGTATAGTATATATGTATATGCATAATAACGGCTAGACCGGCTATGTGTTAGCTACAAACTATTTAAAACTTGGTTTCAAGGGCAGCCTATGGATTGTATGTTTAAACTACGACTACGACTAAAAAAAACTTAATATGTATTTATATTATATATATTAGGCAGTATAATAGCACTTTAATAAGAACATTTATGTATGTCTGCATAGGATGCATAGGAGGAAAGTATGCGTCCTAAATACATCAATGTGTCTGGTATATTATAATATTCGAGTATATAGAGTATATGTATCTAAGTACGCGATTAATGCTCTGCAATGATTATGTTGTTTAGTCGATCATCCTTGCATTGAGTTTCAGTTTCAAACATAAAATGGCAATGTTTCTTGTGTCTTGAGTTTGTTGTTGTTTGTTCATGCTTAATTGGCAGATAATTCGCAAATGGGACGCAGCCAGGAAAACAGGCTTTGGTTAAATATGCTGCAAAAGAGTTAAGATAAGCGATTACAAGATTTTTCAATTGAGTTTGGCGAATTTTAGTTATTATTTACCTGCTGCTTTGACGTCTAAAACTTTTTATTGTCCCTGAGATAGGCTTTGCGGCGCTCAACTGTCTTGAGGCAGTTGTTCGAGTCGCCGCGCTGCTGGCAAATTGTCTCCGTCTTGAGGACAAAGCACTGCGTTTGCACTACATTGAAGAATAGCTTGCCAATGGTGATGGCATCCTCGTCCCTGGCCATCTTGAGGCATGTGCGAAAGCGACGATCGCAGCTGCAGTGCGACAGTGTGTAAGGTCGATAATTGAATAGCTCATAGCGATTGGACATCGCCGCTATGAAAAACTTGCAATGGTCATGCGTTCGACAGCATTTGTCGGCCATCGATGCGCCGCCTAATACATTGTATGTGCCATTTGCTGTGTTGCCGCGACCGCACCAGCGTGTATTTGGTGCTATAAACCAATCCGAGACTTGCCGTCGCTTGCGTGCCGACGGCGACGATGCATCGCCGTTTATGTCGTCATCGTGATTATCATGATTATCGTACGATGCGTGATATCGTTGTTGTTGTTGCTGGGCTCGTGACGCTGCAGTTGTTGTTGTTGTTGTTGGTGCTGCACTGGCAACGGCAGCGACATTGGCAGGCAACGGCATCTGCTTGGCAGCGCACAGCTGCCAGGCGAACACGGCCAGCAGGCATATTGGCAAATAAATATAATTGCAATTGCATTTCACTGTTAACTTCTGTGACATTATGTCAGTTTTGTCTGTCTCGCTGTCTGTTTATTTCGTATTTTGTTTTTTTTTCATTCAATGTTATAGCAAACGTTTTCAAATTTAAGGTTTCGCGTTTCGGGACGCGTCTCACACACAAGTGTCGCTCCGAGTGCGCGGCGCTGGTGTTTTATAAGGTTCGGACTTTGCAGTCAGACTGTTCGTGTGTTTAATTTACGCGCAGGTGAATTTAAATATCTCTTGCTCTCTCTTTCTCTGTTTCCTCTGTTACTCTCTCGGGAAATACGTGCTGTGCCGTGAAACAGGTGTGTGTGTGAACTCAGTGTGCATGCGTTGCGTAATGTTATCAAAAGAATGCGTTAAGCTCAGCATCTTCGATAACGCATTGCTAAGTAATTTAAGTTTATTTACTCAGCTGTTAAGATTTGCCGGCATTTCCAACACTGGCGACGCAATGGCATAAATATTTTTGCGTGGTGTCCCAAAAAGCTGTGAAAATATCGATAGTCTGTCAATCGATTATTTACACCGAATATATGGACAATATTTTAAATAACATAGGAAGTGGTACCAAATTGAAACAAGTCAAATGCGTATATATATATCAGCTTACCATGCAGTGATATATCGATAGAAAAACATCGATGACATCACAAGAGGTCTCAGATAATATCGATTTAAGCATCGATGCTTTTATAGTTTTAGTGCTCAAGAAGATCTGGTTACTAATATTAATTTAAGACTAGCATTGAGCAAACGAGACACATGCATCGACGTTTCGGCAACGCCATGCAGCGAACTCCACAGGAACAAAAGCAATTGAAGCTGCAGCACCACGAAGAACAGCAGCCGCATCATCATCATCACCATCATCAGCAACATAGCAGTAACAGTAACAGCAATGGAACACGCATCGCTGGAAGCAGCAGTACCACACCCACAACAACAACAACGAATGCTGCTGGTGGCGGTGGAGCCGGAGCATTGGAGAGCACACCGCCACGGACGTTGGCGTTGAATCGGAACTATTGTGCCTCAGATACGTCCGGAGAGCACGATGGCGATACGGATTATCCAGATTCGCGTTACGAGTGTGCCATTTGCATTGACTGGCTGAATGAGCCGGTGGTGACATCATGCGGTCATCGCTTTTGCAAGAGTTGCCTCAGTGACTGGCTGCAGAACCATAATCAGTGCTGCCCGCTGGACAACAAGCAGCTCTCTGCGGAGAAGGACATCTTTCCCGACAACTATACGCGTCGTGAGATTGAACAGATTAAGCACAAGTGCCCAAATTCGCCGCACGGCTGTGCCGTCATCGCATCACCCATTGAGTTGCATAAGCATTTGCCCAGCTGCCCGTATCGACGGCAACAGCAGCATCAGCAACCGCTCGAGGAGAAGTGCCCCTTTGCTAGTATTAAATGCGATTTTGTTGGTCGCCCGGAGACAAATCAGTTGGAGGAGCACCTGAAAACGGATATGCCGCATCACTTGCAGCTTATGTTGCAGGCACACCAACAGACCGCCATTGCCACATGGCAGCCACAAAAGCCGAGCACTGGCAGTGGAACGCTGGAGAATGGTCATAAGTCCGGTCAGTTGCCACCGCCGCCGCAATATGCCAATGCCGTCGACGAGCAAATCGTTCAGACAATGTATCAACGCATCGTTGTGCTGGAGCAGCGCACCAGGGAGCAGGAGTCCCGCATCGACAACCTGAAAGAGCAGCTGCGACGACAGCAGCCGATCGATGCGCGGTACAGCAACGGCACAATCGTCTGGCATATTGAGGAGCTGAGCGCTTTGGTTGATCGCCTGCGCGCCAATGCCAATAATCTGGCATATTCGCATGAATGTTATACGTCGCCTTATGGCTATAAGTTCTGTGCCCGCTTGAATATACAGCCGAGGAAGCCGCATGTGCTCTGTTTGCATGTGCATCTAATGCAATCGGAGAACGATTTCCATTTGGACTGGCCATTTAAGGGACGGATCAAGCTGTGCATGGTGCATCCAGGCGATGCGAGTCTCTCGCAGCACGACACCATCATGACCAAGCCAGAAATACTCGCCTTCCATCAGCCGCGCGAGGCGATCAGCACTCGTGGCTTTGGCTTCATCGAATATGCCAACATATCCAATATTATGAAATTGGGCTTCTGTGCCGACAATCGACTGCTCATCAAGATTGAGATCAACATTGTTTAAGCACAATGTCTCAAGTCGAAAGCTGAACGAAGCAATATAGTACTTAAAAACAAGTGGCTCAAATTACGTGCATATTTTTTATATAGATATATATTTATATATATGTATTACGAGCATTAGTCACAGATAGACAACCGCAACATCACAGCCAACCAATGCTTATACCCTAGCTATGAAAAACTATATCTTAACTGATATATACAACATATATAGTAGTAGTAAGCCAACTTTTGTAACTATTTACATGCATTTGATATTTTAACGATAAACATGAAGTAGTTCCACGATAATACTCCTACCAAAAACACACAAAAATTACTCATCCTCAGTTATGTTTTGTTAAATATTATATATATCCGTATATAATATCCGCATAAGTATGCGACGAAACATTATCTACGCAATGAGCCCGTCTATACCTTGGTCAGTCTGTAACAATCTTTAAGTTATTTTTATATTCGAACTCTAAAAATTTGGTTGTTGCTTGTTTTTTTATATATTTTTATTCTAGTTATGTGATAAGCACTGATTTTGGAAGCATTCCAGTTGTGATCACAAAAACGTCCATTTTGTTATTATCTGATAATAATAATATATTTATTTGTATCTTTAGCCTTAAGTACCCTTAATTTTTCTAATTTGCATACGTTAGAAGCAATATTCTGGTAGCATACAGATTGCAATACAAGTCTACTCGTCTATATTCAGGCAATATATGTATTGCATATACATACATACATATACATACACACAAGCATATTAATATTTATGTAGTACCTCAATAGCGAGTGCCGCACATAGAATAAAGGACACTTTTGTACCGATCATTTGTGATACATCTACTTTTATTTTCGATTTAACACCCAAAGCATTAATGTGGAAAATTTCAATTGTGTTAAATACGTGTTATTGGTATCGGAACTATTACGAATTAATAATACCCTCTATAAGGGTATACCTAACTTGAGGAGGCCGCAGCAAGCGCCGCTGCTTTTACAGTGGTGCTGGGCTCGCGATCATACTTCTCTGGCAGCTTCTTCAAGTTGATGTTGTAGCTGTCGAATACGGGCGTCAGTATGATATTTGGATTCTTCTCCATGCTCTCTTCCAGGCGTTTGACAAACGCCGTATTCAATGCGAGATTCCCAACCAATGTGAGTGATGGATCACGGTTTTCCTTTGCTTTACATTTTTTTAGTGAGGTTAATGCGAGAAATTCGATTAAAGGCAGTGCTAATAAATTTAATATACCGTGTAGAAATCACATGAAAGTAAGACATTAATATTATGTACAGCCTCCAGATTTGCTTATAACTAAAAAAAAAATCGATTTGGCTTCGATTCAACAACTTTTTAGACTGCCTTTCGTAGCTGCTCAACTGTCTCAAATGGTCGGTAATCTACTTAAACTCGACAGAGCAGGTGTCCCCATGTGTTCTCTATGGTATTCAGTTCGGGTGTCTTTGCTGGCCACTCTAAAACTTTAAACTCCTTATCCCGAATTTAATTTTAATTTAATCTGGCTATGCTTAGTTAATACTGGCTTTGACCTCATTTCCTTCCAATCCAATTGAATACTACCGATGAATTTTTAGCCTTCAATCAATCTCCTTAGGCTAAAGTGTTTTTTCCTTTCCCATTCCAAACAGTCTGCAAGAAACACAAACATGGAAAAATCTTGGAAGAAACTAACGGAACTGCCATTCCAATGCATCAAAACAGTGTACGAAGAAGCGCCACAAGGTCCTGTTAGGCTTGGTACAGTTTTATGCACCATAAACACTCGTGCCTTCAATCGAATTTCGCGAAGTGTTTATACATGTGAATTCCGACTTCAGTGTGTCCTCTAGAATCTAGAAAGCTGCATGATGAAGATTGGAATTCTCGAATATATATAATATCGTCTGATAAGTCAAGATACAAGAGCTCATCATTCGATTCACGGTTAATACGACCACCATATCTATGCAAGACATTGATACAAGCACCTAGTATCGAGAGATGCGGCACAGACTGCGACGAGAAACACTCTAATGACTTGGCTCAAGGGTATATATGGGAGATCATGGATCTGTTCATGGTTGTTTTTATGTTTACATTGAAAGTGGCGAGACTTGGAAAAGCTTAAAATAGAAACACAACGCAGGTCATAGGAATAGTTGGTGTAGTTGTTGCATCGGGTTATGTTTGATGCCAGCTGCCTGCAGTGGCGACGGTAACAGTTTCCACATGTGAGGCAGTCTCCTCCTGGTTTATCTCAATGGTTACCGCCTCCTGCAGCATTTCATCATCATCATCAATATCATCATTATCATCAACGTCATCGTCATCGTTGGCAACGTCGTCATCCAGTTCGAATGGAATTTCAAGCTGAACTGTGGACATGGTTGTGATTGTGTCTGCTTTGGCAATTGCTTTCGCCCGATTGGTTCGATTCAATTCGTGGGTGCGCATGTGGGCATTTAGTCCGCCGGATTGGGCAAAGGATTTGTTGCACAGCTTACACGAATATTTACGCTGCTCGGAATGCAGAAGCTTGTGGACCCGCAACGCCTTCTTCCGCTGAAATGTGGACCCACAAACATCACAGACAAATGGCCGCAGATTCGTGTGCGACACAGCGTGCACGTTGAGGTCATGGAAGCTATAGAATGCCTTGCCGCATACCTCACACTTCGCCGGCCGTTCCCCAGTGTGTCGTCGCATATGGGCAGTGAGGACGCCACGATCCCGACATGGGCGACCGCACACCTCACAGATGCACGGCATGCGGCCCGTATGGCAAATGTTATGCGATGTCAGCTCTTTTTGGGTGTAGAATGTCGCCTCGCAATCGGCCTCCTGGCACTTGTATGGTTTGATCCCACTATGCCGCTGACGATGACGCATCATATTCCCCGACTGCGTAAATGGCTTGCCGCAAATATCGCAAAAGATGCCCGTATGCTTCCATCGATGGCCACGCAAATCTCGCTCCGTGCGAAATGTCTGATTGCATTCACTCTCATCACATTTATAGATCCTCGCCGGTCCCTTACTCTGCCGCCGGCGCACGCTGCCTCCTGCTGACGGCATAATGGGTAGATCTGTGACAATCTTGTGCTGTGCTGATTTTGTTCGCTTGCGCAGATTGTGTTTGCTGCGTCTGTGGCTCTGCAGGCTGCGCTTGGTGTTGTATGCGCGTTCACATTGATCACACTGGAAGAGCATGTCTCTGGTGTCGTCCTCTTCTTCATCGTTGGCATCCGTTGCCGAATCCCCATTGACTTCGAGACACCGGGCATCGCTGCCGTCAACTGCCGCTGCTGCTGCCATCCAGTCTAGAAGCGTTTCTGATCGCTGGACAAGCACATTTTTTAGGGCCGCTGTGCGTTGTTGTCGACGCGTTGCAATTGTTCTAATGTCATCATTCGAATCTTCAGTAGGTGCAGAATTTGCGTCCTTATCAGTCTCATTCTCCTGGTCGAGCAGCGCTATCTGAGCCAAATCAACGTGCACATGTTCATTGGACTCGTGCGCAGTCTCATCATGCGCAATGGGATCATCCTCAAACTTAATAGCAAGCGGCTCTACGTCCTCCTCCAGCACTGGTGCGTCCAGGTGCTGTTCCTCTGCATCCTGTCCATTGAACAGCTTACAGTCTTCAATCTTTGTCTCGGTCAGATGCTCCAGTCGGAAGTGTTGTGGAAATCCATCAAATGGCAACCGCTGGCCGCACAGCGCACAGCAGACATCGTAGCTGGTGGGGCCCAGGCAGAGCACTTCGCCACAACGAAAGTTGAAATATGTTCGGCCGTAATCCGTAGTTGGTGGCTGCAATTTGATCATCCTGTCGTGTCCTGATTATTGGAATACAGTTGCTCTTTAAAGTTGCGCCCATTTATGTTTGGCGTCGCGTTAGGCTCCAAAATCAAAGATACCGTCGCACCGAAAACACAGCTGTTCAACGATGACACTTTCAACTATCGATATTATGAGCTATCGATGTTTTTGGCGCACATCAAATGCAGCAACAAATATCGGTAACTTAAAGCTTCTCCTTTATTTAAACTACCGTATTAGTTAGTGAGTGATTTTATTATGAAAGTCAGCCGTCAGCAGTGAGCCAGAGTTTCTTAGTGTGTTTTTAGCAATAGGTGTGTGCTTAACCAACCGATAGCGAACATTTTTGTTTGTCTGTGCGTGTCTGCTTAGTGTTGTATAGAAGGTAAAAAATGTCATGCATTTTACACACTGGCAGCAGCCGCCCGTTGTGTATTCGTGTATACACTTTTTTCTAAGTGCAGCGAGTATATTGATTTTTCGCCCCCGCTTTTACATTAAACATTACGGCACGGACAGAACATAAACATTCAAATTAATTTAGAAAAAATGTCGGAGAGTGCCGCCGCTGCAGGCAGCAATGCCACTGCCAATGAAAAGATGGCATGCCTGCTGAAGGAGGCGGAAAATTTGAAAACAAAACTGGAAGAGGAGCGCCAAAAGCTGAACGATGTCAATCTCTCCAATATTGCTGAGAGACTCGAGCAGATTGCCTATGTGAACATAAAGCCGCGCAAAGTGCTAAAGGGTCATCAGGCGAAGGTGCTGTGCACCGACTGGAGTCCCGATAAGCGACACATTATCTCCTCATCCCAAGATGGTCGCTTGATCATATGGGATGCGTTCACCACAAACAAAGAGCATGCCGTCACAATGCCAACCACATGGATAATGGCGTGCGCGTATGCTCCATCTGGTAATTATGTGGCCTGCGGTGGACTGGACAATAAGGTGACCGTATATCCGATCACATCCGATGAGGAAATGGCTGCCAAAAAGCGAACCGTTGGCACCCACACCAGCTACATGTCATGCTGCATTTATCCCAATTCGGATCAGCAAATACTCACCGGCAGTGGAGACTCAACCTGTGCACTTTGGGATGTCGAATCTGGGCAATTGTTGCAAAGCTTTCATGGTCACTCCGGTGATGTGATGGCCATCGATTTGGCGCCCAATGAGACGGGCAACACTTTCGTCTCTGGCAGCTGTGATCGCATGGCCTTTATATGGGACATGCGCTCCGGACATGTCGTCCAATCCTTTGAAGGCCATCAATCGGATGTGAATAGCGTTAAATTTCATCCATGCGGCGATGCGATTGCCACCGGCTCCGATGACAGCAGCTGTCGACTGTACGATATGCGTGCCGATCGCGAGGTGGCCGTCTTTGCCAAGGAGAGCATCATCTTTGGCGTCAATTCGGTGGACTTTTCGGTCAGCGGCCGACTTCTATTCGCCGGCTACAATGATTACACGGTCAACTTGTGGGACACACTGAAATCGGAGCGCGTCTGCCTCCTGTATGGTCATGAGAACAAAGTCTCCTGCGTTCAGGTGTCGCCAGATGGCACGGCGCTATCCACTGGCAGCTGGGATTACACTATACGCGTCTGGGCTTAAATTCTTCTGCATACACAAATGCATACATATATCTGAATATATATATATATATATATACATATTCAGATATTTATATGTATATATATATATATATATGCGTGTGTGTGTTGTATATGTATGCACATAGTATGTATTTAATGGAGTCTTTAAGCAACCGCTGCTTGGACTTGCTACTGCTGTCTAGTCAGTTTTCAGGATGTATGTAAAACATTTCCTCAATTTTTTTTTTATTTGTGTTTTAAGGTAAATACTATGTATGTATATACATATACATATATATGTATATATATACAAATATTTATATACTTTAAGTATTATAAAAGGCAAATGCACGTAGCGAAAACCATGAAAAAAAGGTTGGCTCGTGTATATCAATGTAAACTTATTATGCGTCTAGTTATAAGTTCCTGTTCGAAATAAATGTTGAAGCGAATCAAAAATGTTCAAATTAACCAATACTATACTATATATATACCACAGCCACATAGCATCTTTTGCTATTTAGGCTATGTCAGGGCTTAATTGGGAGTATTGTGGGGGCATAGCCAAATCTGTTTTTTTTATTCGCCTGGGATTTGGGTTATGATTTTGATTTGTTGAAATCAATCGTAATAATTATCAATATAACTTGTAAAATCAAAAGTCAATAATTATTCACATTAATTTTAAAAATCCAAATTCAATGATTTATTAAAATAATTACGCATAACCGCAGGTATTCTGCCTGGTTTCTGTGCGTCTTACATTAAAACACTTACAACATCATTATTTAAAACTATTTTAATTGTGTCCGGTTATAACTAATGATAATGGTCTTAATAACAAATGATTATTCGATAAATTTGTGCAGTTTGTACAGTCGAACTTCGCCAAGTTGGACCACAAAATCACTTCACTATACGGAAGTGCGAATTGCAAATCAGTTAAGCGAACCTCAACTGTTTAATTATAAATGCTGTACAGGTATCCTTATAGTAGTATCAAAGTCCCCCTCTTCTGGGCTATCAATAGCGGGTGGAGGAGGACGTGGCTGTTGTTGTTACGCCATCGGCAATGCCATTGACGGTTTGTACTTTGTGGCCACGCATATGCGCGGAGAGACCAGCTGCCTGGGCATATGCCTTGCCACACAATTTGCACTTGAACTTCTTGATGCCCAAATGCAGATGCTTGTGATGATAAAGTGCTTTGGGACGGGAGAAGGCTGCCGTGCATTTGTCGCACTTAAATGGCCGCTCCGTGGAATGCATTGCCTGGTGCTCATTCAACAGCGACTTGGACGCAAAGCAGCGCGAGCATGTCTGGCACTTGAATGGCTTCTCTCCCGTATGGGTGCGTCGATGCACGACGAGGGCGAAACGATATCGCGAACGATAGCCGCATAATTCGCACACATAATTGCGATCAGTGCTGTGGACGCGTCGATGCGACGTGAGATTGTGCTGGCTAACAAAGGATTTGCCGCAATTCTCATGTTCGCATTTGTACTGTCGCAGACCCGAATGTCCCTGGACATGGCGCAACAGTGTCCGCGAACTTTTGTACACCTTGTCGCACATGTTGCACGTGAACTCTGTGTGCACCTTGCGTCGATGCGTCTCCAGGGCACGATCCACATCGAAGGTGGCATCACAATCGCTGCACTTGAAGCCCTGCGGATGCGGATGACTCAACTTGAGGTGTATATTTAGATATTTAAGCGTTGTGTATTTGCCCTCGCAATATTTGCATTTGTAATCCTTGGGTGGACGTTCCTTCTGCAAAGATGTAGGTTGCAATGTTAAAAGTAGGCTAGCAATGGATACATTTTCTTGGACATTACCTTAAATATAGATTGCCTTTCAATTTCACTATTACCATCATCATCATCGTCGATATCATTATCATCATCTTCATTGTCATCATCATGGTAATCAGCATCGCTAAGGATATGTGCATCTGTTGTGACTGCTTCCTCAACCTCGTCATCACTGTGAGAACTCTCTGCATCACATTGGGCATTCTCGTTGGTTGCCAATTGAAGCTCATTGAAAGAACAGACACGCAATGCCTTAAGGCCATCGACATCGTCATCACCATCATCATCATCATCATCATCATCGTTGTCGTTATCATCATCAGCATCATCATCGGACATATCCTTAGACACAAATTGATGGCAATCGTTGGCGCTGAATTCGGTTAATAGCTTTGGACTCGAATTAATAAGAGAAAGCTGCCGCTGCTGCTGCAGTGCATCCTGATTACTGGCTGCTGGAGCTTTAGATGTTTGGGTTCGCGGCTTGCCTTGCTTGTCAAAGTGCACATTGCGAATGTGCAACGAGAAATCGTCGAAGGCAAAGTGCTTCATTTCACAGAGGCAGCAAACAAGTTGAAAGCTGGAATATTCGTTATCACTTTCGTAGAATATCTCACCGCATTTGGGGCGCAGCTGCTGTTTGGCATGCAGCCGCGACAAGTCCACATTGATTAGACACTGCTTCAACATGCTGCGCACCGTTTTATTATTTCAATAAATGGCCATAAAAACAAATCTATATTAACAAGTCAACTATAATAACTGCAAAAGTCATATGCCAAAACAATGTCTCAATAGCGATAACAATAACAGCAGTGTTATCGAATTAATCTTAAGTGTTGGCCAACATGCATGTGAAAACGCGCGCCAATTTGAATTATTTGGCAGCTGGTTGTTGCTTAGTGGACGCCGTGGCTCGCTGATTACGATGGCGGTGCCAACGCTTGTGCTGTGCATAACCAGCTGCCTGGGCATAAGATTTGTCACACAACGTACACTGGTATTGCTTCACGGCTGCATGCAGTGGCCGGTGATGATAAAGAGCGCGCGCACTCAAAAATCCAACATTGCAATCCTTACACATGTGGCGACGGCGCCGCTGCTGATCGTCCAAATGTCGCTCCTTGTGTGTGGTCAGTTGATAACGTGCCACGAAGGATGCATTGCATATGCTGCACCGAAAGGGCTTCTCACCAGTATGCCGTCGCTTGTGCACCCGCAAATTGCAGCGTATGCGTGTCCGATAGCCGCAATACTCGCACATATGACGCAGTGCATCATCGCTCTTCGGCTGTTCGTGCCGTTGAGCTGCTGAACTGCTTGACCAACACTTCTCTGCCCTTTAAAATGGAAAATTGAAAATGTAAAATTGATCCGATTGAATGCAAGCACTCACAAGCGTCTTGCCGGTCATTGTCACGCAGCGTATGCTAAATTTAATCGTTGGCATTATGTGTTAAACGCGCCTCTTGGCATTTGTGGCGTGATTAATTGTTGTCAAAATGCGGCTAAAATTAAATTTGAAATCCCCCCCACCCTACTTCAATTAACAAACCAAGCATGGCACACACGACGCATTTTCTTATCGATAACGAACAATCGATTCGGCTTAGCTTATCGATTGCCCAATTTAAAACGCAACGAGCTTTAGGAAAAACGATCTGATCTGATAAGAATATAATTACCTTAGACTATGTACATAAAATGTGATGCATTTGTTATGTATGTATATGTGTATATATATTGTATTGTATACATTTTCTATGCGCCTAACCTATGCCTGAGTTCTTAAACATAAAAACATTATAACATAATATGCAAATATGAAAATAGAAAATTGTGATGCTAGTTGGAAGATCCGATTTAAAAGATAACATACGGCTTAGACATGTTATTAGCGATTCAGTTCGTCATTGCGATGCTTGCGCATATGGCCAGCCAATCCGGCTGCCTGTGCATATGCATTGCCGCACAGCTTGCACACAAACTGTTTCGTCTCCGCGTGAAGGAACTTGTGATGGTAGAGGCCCTTCTGCCGGGAGAATGTTGCGCCGCACACTTTACACACATGCGGCCGCTCTGTCGAATGCATGGCCATGTGCTCCCGCAATCCGGAATGGGATGGGAAACGCTTCTCGCACACCTTGCAACCAAACGGACGTTCGCCCGTATGGCTGCGCAGGTGGACACGGAGCGTCTCCTTGTTGCGGCAACTGTAGCCGCAGCTTTCACATACAAAATTCTTTTGCTCCGAGTGCACCTTGCTGTGGTTGCGCATGTGACGGACAGTGAAGAAGCGCTTATCGCAACCGGGATGATTGCATGCCACATTCCGTTCATTCGTATGCTTCAGCTGGTGGCGCTTCAGCTCGTGGCGTGTCTTATAGCGACGGCCGCAATAGACACACGGTGCCCCACCATGCACACTGACCACATGCTCGTCCAGCTGGCGCAGCCGTGGAAGCTGTGCATTGCACTCCAGGCACACAAAAGCTTCGCTCCGATTAATATCATGATCTCGCTTCACATGCTGACGCAACGTGTATTTGCCATGATAGATTTTATCGCAGTGCTCGCATTTGTATTCAATTTGCGGCTTAGCAGGATGTTTCTTGGGTGGTGCATAGTCCACGTCTACTTCGACATCATCATCATCGTTACCGCCGTCGTCGTTGTCGTCGTCCACGTCATCATCATCATCTGTGTTGGCCATAACGATACTTATTGACAGTTTGTGCTGTCGCTCCATGTGACGCTCCAGCGTCTTTTTGCTTTGATACACCTTGCTGCATTGCGCACAGGCCAGTTGCTCCTTTTTGGCTTTAAGAGATGCAAGCTGCTGCTGCTCGTGCTGCTCCTGCTGCTGCTGACCATCAGTATTCTCAATGTCCGACTCCTCATTATAGTCGATTTTAAGAGCGCGTGTTTGACGCACCTGATCCGCCGCCAAGCTGCTTCTGTCCCATTTCATAATGCTGTTAGTTAGCCCAACCGGATCTTCCACAGCCGTATTATCATCATCATCATCATCTCCATCATTGTGCTGCAGTTGTTTTAAATCTTCGATAAATGCAAGCTCACTGTTATCATCATCAGCATCAGCATCATCATCATCATCATCATTGGCCACTTCATGCCAGGTAAATGGATTGAGCTGCAACTGATGATTGTTGACAAATTGCGGCGAATTAGTTTCGAGTTTCTCCTGCTTCGGCACCAGCACCTCCACATTGAGCAGTCCATTGTCGAAGTGCTCGTTCTGTATGTGCAGCAGAAAGTCCGCGAACACGAAGCTCTTCATTTCGCAGAAGGTGCAATCGATGCGATAGCTGTTTAGACTCTGGAAATATACCTCGCCGCACTTGGCATTTGGTATGCCGGCAAATGTGTCCGGCTTCAAAGTCTTTAGCATTATTCAATTTGATTTGTAAGCTGCTAACTACAACAACAACAACAACGACTGATAAACATTTGTATGCTTTTCAAAATTCGTTCCAGGCTATGCAAAAGCAACGCAATCAATTCGTATTTTTTAATTCGATGTTCTGCGTTAAGCAGCTGTTTTAGCTTTTGACATTTTACAGCACTGCACGCCCATTCAAAGAAATCAATCAAAAAACAAGCGCCAAGTAGAATTTAGTCATCTATGCTTTCAAGCTGTATAAACAAAAATATCTTAAATCTATTGTTTACGAACTAATTTTAAGCTACCCGTTTATGGCTTGCCTTGCTTTTGGACATATCTACTTTATTAATTGATTTATTGTTATATGTTTTGGGGTAAAATGTTTTCAATGCGACAAATAAATTAATCTGGATTTAGCTTACGAATTATATTTTATTTCAATAGAACTTCAGGCTTAACATGTATTAACTGGTGCTGGTGCAAACGATCAGCATCGACAAACTTTTTGTCGCACTGCTCGCACGTGTGCTTGGCCTGCCGGTAATGCTTCTTTAGCCTGTGGGTGCTCAATGTGGATGCACTGCGATACCTATTCCCACACAGCTCGCAGGCAAAGGGCAATGGCAAAGGGTGTGCCGTGATCGCATCCTTATCTGCATCGAATCTATGTGCACTGTGCAGCTTGCGTCGATGGGTGTCCCGTTGGTTGGGCGTATAGAAGCACTTGTCGCAGCTGCTGCACGCAAAGCGACGCACCTGAGTGTGCCTCAATTCGTGGCTGAGCAGGGCGCTGCGATGGGTGAAGTGTTTGTCGCAATGCTGACACTGCACTGCCACTCGCTGTTCGTGTGTGCGCTGGTGTCGCCTCAATGTGGACACGGCTCGAAACTGTTTGCCGCACGTCTCGCACTGATGCGGCTTACGGCCCGTATGGATATTGAGGTGTGTGTCTAGCAAATATCGCCGTCGAAACGTGCGGCCGCAATATGTGCATGTGTTGGACTTATTGCGCGGACGACGATCGATTGGCTTATTTCGACTAAGATTCTCATCACTGTCCGCAGTGAGTGCATCTGTCTGTCGTATTGTTGGGGCCTCTTGAATACCCGTTGGCAGCACAAGCAACGATTCCTGAAGGCAATCGGCGTCGGCGGTGTCTGTGGGCAGTTTCTGTTCGTGTGCGTTGTGCAAATGTTTGCTGCAAAAGTGCTGACGAAATGCATTGAAGTCCAGGATGGCTAATCCACAAATGCAGGTTATTGTGAATTTAGGCTCTACGGCTACATCGCAGCGTATTTCGGCACATTTTGTGGTAATTTTAATAAATTCGACCATTTTGACCAAAATAAACAAAATAGTTAACGTTTATGAACACTAAATTCATGCTATACTCATCGACTTGAAATCGTCAACCGGCTGTTTCGATATATTTTGATTTTTTTGCTAGTATCGACAAAAAAAGACACGCGAGGCACGCCATTTGTAATTGTTGCAGAATTTCGCATACGTCTTCATATTGTTGAAATCATTGGCGGCGTCGATCATTATGCATCCCGATCTCACCGAGCGCATCCTGTTGCATTTGGAGTCCGCTGACAAGGTCGACACACTCGATCTAGCCGCCCAATTCAACGTTGACCACCAGAAAGTTGTCGGCGCTCTGAAGAGCATTCAGGCACATGGCGATCTGCTGGTTAATGCGGAGACAGCCACTCACAAAACGCTCGGATTGACGGACGAGGGCCAGTCGGTGGTCGAGAATGGCAGCCACGAGGCAACCATTTATGGTTTGGTGCCGGCGGAGGGCATTCCCCAGGCGGTGCTAATGGTCAACGGTGGAGCGAATGCTAAGGTTGGCTTTAGCAAGGCTATGTCTCACGGCTGGATATTGGTGGACAAGAGCGTGCAGCCGCCACTGATTAGACGTAAGGTCGATCAGATTGTCGATACCGTCAGGGAGCAGCTTGTTCTGGTTGCAGGGGGCAATTTGGAATTGCCGCCCAAGGATGTGGCCGATTTCAAGAAGCGCAAACTGCTCCAGGAGACAACCACAAAGAGCTTCGTACTGAGCAAGGGACCCGAGTTTTCCACAGCGCTGACCAAGCTGGAAACGGACCTCACCATTGACATGCTGACCAGCGGTCTGTGGCAGCAGCTCACATTCAAGTCATATAATTTTGATGCACTAGGAGCGGCACCGACTCGTGGCCATCTGCACCCATTGCTCAAGGTGCGCACCGAATTCCGGCAGATCTTTCTTGAGATGGGCTTCTCGGAGATGCCAACCAACAACTATGTGGAATCATCGTTCTGGAATTTTGATGCATTGTTCCAGCCGCAACAGCATCCGGCACGCGATGCCCACGATACATTCTTCATCAATCATCCGGCGCAAAGTTACAAGTTTCCCGGGGAGTACTTGGAGCGTGTGAAGGCCGTTCACTCCAAAGGCGGCTACGGTTCGCTGGGCTACGGCTACGATTGGAAGCTGGCCGAGGCAAAAAAGAATCTATTGCGCACCCACACAACGGCCGTCAGTGCCCGGATGCTGTTCAAGCTAGCCAATCAGCCGGGTGGCTTCACGCCAGCCAAGTACTTTAGCATTGACAAGGTGTTCCGCAACGAGACACTGGATGCCACACACTTGGCCGAATTCCATCAGGTGGAGGGTGTTATTGCCGATGTTGGCCTAACGCTGGGCGATCTCATTGGCACGCTATATGAATTCTTTCGGAAACTGGGCATAACCCAATTGGAATTTAAGCCGGCATACAATCCGTATACGGAGCCAAGCATGGAGATATTCTGCTACCATCCGGGTCTAGAAAAATGGATAGAAGTTGGCAATTCGGGCGTCTTCCGGCCGGAAATGTTGCTGCCCATGGGGCTGCCGGAGAATGTTAATGTTATTGCCTGGGGCTTATCGCTCGAACGGCCAACGATGATCATGTACGGCATTAATAATATTCGGGATCTGGTTGGACCCAAGGTCGATCTGAAAATGGTTGAAGACGGTCCCATTTGTCGCTTGGATTACGTTTAATTTAATTTTCTGATTGAAAAATATAATTTTAAAGTATACGTTTAAATAGTGATAACCTTGCGCTCGATTTTCTGCCTATCTCGTTTTGCAACACTAATTATGAAAGTAGCATTACAGGCTGGCAATCGAACTAGTCGATCACAATAAAAAAAATTGAAGCAGATATATCGAAACTAAGCTTTTCAGTGTATATGACTGTGAAATTGTCTTTTTTTTTGGTTTTTCCATAACACTGCCTTTTGAAAATAATGGCAAATGAAGCTGACCACAAGCTGAATAAGGCGACGACTCAATCATTGCAAGAAACCATCCACCTAAAGTTTGAAACCCAAAATCCCAGCGAGCCAAGATCATCGCCCATTTCGATGGAGCCAAAATTTGCAACTCCACAGCTAAAGATCCCAAAGCTCAACACAACGAATAGCACGATACGCGGCCTAATCATACCCAAGCTGCGTGATTCATCCGGTGAGCCGCTCAAGGAGCGCCAGTTCGATATACCATTGCTCAACCAGCTGCGCAAGCAGAACAATTCCCTGGAAGTCAATCATGGGCTGGCGAAGCGCGTAGGTGCGCTGAAGATCACTGAACCAGTCGGTGGGCGCCAAGGGGCCAAGCTGGCGAGCAACGGCGAGGACAGAACGACACCACCAATTGATCTGACCACAGCGGTCATTCCTGTCCAAAAGAATGCACCACCACGCGAGGCGGCGAGCAAGCAGCGTCAAAAGCAATCGGCAATTGTCGAGCATTTTGATATTCCATTTATAAGCTGTGATAGCAATCGTCTCTCCGTTGGCCTGCTCTTTGGGAACCGAAAGCGTTTTAACTCGGACAAAATGGAAGCGCCAACGACTACAGAGCAAATTACACAGAAACCAAGTGAATTTGGTAGCATGCTGGATACAATCGTTGGATATCCTGAACCAAGGCGGCCACAGCTTAAATACGCTGCAAACGCAATGGAGGTGCTCCATCTGAAACTGGTATATCGTGAGGATTATGGTACGAATATTAAACGGTTTCGTTTCGATACTCCATCGTTCGATGAGCTGGTCAAAGAGTCTCTGCGAAAAGCTTGCCGAATTTCGCGTACATAGTCATATAATATTTGTAGTTGTAGTAAAATGGGATTTAATAATTTCGTGCAATAAATGCAAACTCTCATTCTCATTAGTCAATCCTCAATTTATTATTTTATCGATATCAAAGAGAACTATCGATAAGCGAAAATACATCGCTCTTGCTGAATACATAATTTCAGACAAAAGAATATATGTGCACACAAGCAAACATACACAGACAGACGGCCGCACACACACGTTGACACACAGCGACGAAAGAAGCAGAAGCAGTGGAGTAGAATGCGAATAAGAACTGCGTATATGTGTGTGCAAATACAAAAACAGCAGACACAACGAACAGTGTGCTTTTTCGGCATAGATCTCTCAGGCCTCAGACGCATTAAATCAATACGAATTAAACACACAATCTAATCAAATAACGGCTGCAAAACAAACCGCTTGCAAAGAAATTGTCTGCTTAAACAGCTGTGGAAGTGGAAAGCGCACTAGAAAAGTTATCATAAAGTGCGAAAGGTCAGCAGCAGCAAAAGACGGCAGCAGTAGGAACATTTCGCTGTATATAAAACTCTGTGTGTGTGTGGTGTGTGTATGTGTATATGAGTCTAGCTGTCACTTTCTTGCGCGCGCACAAACATACACAAATTAAAATCAGCGACGAGCACCACCACCCCCCTTCTCTATACACACACATCCTCCAAGCAAAAGCTAAGTCACAACTTGACGTACGCGCCCGGTTCCGGTGCCAACCGCTGGTCGGTTAACCGTCCCTCGACACCCCCAGCACACAGTTGCAAAAAAACAACAAAAAAAAGAGAGGAAAAGTGCAAGTGTATTTACGGCTGTTGCATTTGCCATTTTGTGTTCTAAACGATCGTCATCATACTCCGTATTCGCATCCGTATTCAGTTCCAGCTCGGCATTTAGCTCAGCTGCAGGTGCCGGTTCCATTATTGATCTCGTGCTGCTGTTTACATGTGGAAGAAGGAACGAACATTGTTGCACAGGTAATATTCCCATATATCACACATACATACAAACTAAATACCATAAAGTTCTGTATGTGTGCGTGTACGTATGCTGTATATGTGTGTGCGTGTGTGCTGCTGCTTCTTCATTCCATGCCATTTGCCGTTAATGTGCGCAATCAGATCTCCAAGTCCCCAAAAAGGCTGGCCACATCTAATTAAGAATCATGTAAAACTGTAAATTTGCCAGATATTTTGTGACATGTGATGTGTGTGTGAGTGTTGAATGCTTAGGATCGGTAAACAGTTCATATCCAATTGGCCAATTGAATGGCATTTATTTTCAATGATGTTCTTTTATCATTTATCAGTACTCCAAAGAGAATAATAGATGCGATAGAATCTACAGGATAAATAACGCAAATCTTAATCAATACAAGGATAATTTCTGTTTATTGCCCTGATTTTAATTATGCGCCGTCGTCTGCCCTTGCAGACAGTTGACCTTGGCACAAAACGCCCCCGACAAATGTTTTTTTACGCATAATCTCACACCTTGCTGCACAGACAGCAGCACACACACATACATAAATCTATCCGTCAGCTGCTGCATTTACTATTATTATTGTCAATACAAAACAGAAATCGAAATTTGGATTGATTAGTACGCGATTAAGGACATTTATGGTTTCGCAATTAACACAAGCATTGTCATCAAATGGTCTCAAGCTATATACATATATATCTAGTTTCTTCTTTTAATTTTGTTGTTTATCAGGCCCAGACTCGCACACATACATGCAGGCAAATTATCAAGTTTTAATTAGTTTGGCAAGCAGACACACACATTTACAGTTTGAATGAAAGAAAACTAAACTAACTATTGTGAACATTTTTAGAAACGCTGATAACAACAAGAACAACAACAACGACAGCGAAGGACGCTAAGAAGAGGAAATCACTGAAACAAAATCCAAGTGTTGAGCAACATTGATTGTTGGACGACGACGAAAGCGAATCCATTTGCAAAAACCGTAAAGTGGCGAAGAAGCTAAAGCTGAAGCTGAAGAAGCTGCTGGGACATTTGACGGTGGAGCTGGTGGCAGGCGGTGTGTGTGTGTGTGTGTGTGTGCTTGAGTGTGTGTGTGTGTGTGCTGCAAGGCAGTGGAGGAAGGGGGCGCGGTTGAGTGTCCACCATACGTGAGATGTTGCCATTCACTCCGCAAGTGGTTAAACGTTTGTTAGCACTCAAAAAGGGCAACGAGGACAACAGTGTCGAGGGCAAGTGGTCGGAGAAGGCCGTCAAGAATCTGGTCAAGAAGATCAAAAAGAATTCACAGCTCGAGGAACTGGAACGTGCCATCTCCACACAGAATTGTAATACCCGTTGTGTGACCGTGCCGCGCAGCAAGCCCGCTGCCACCGGCGAGAATTTACGCAAGGGTCTACCGCACGTCATCTACTGCCGTCTGTGGCGCTGGCCTGATCTGCAGTCCCAGAATGAATTGAAACCGTTGGAGCATTGCGAGTACGCGTTCCATTTGCGCAAAGACGATATCTGCATTAATCCATATCATTATAAAAAGATCGAGCTATCGATATTGGTGCCCAAATCGCTGCCAACGCCCCCCGATTCGATTGTCGATTATCCGCTGGACAATCATACGCATCAGATACCAAATAATACGGAATACAATGCTGCAATAATACGCAGCGCCTCGCTCAGTCCGCCCCAGTATATGGAATTGGGTGGTGGCAGCAGCAGCAGCAATAGCAGCAGCATCATCATCACCACCACGACCTCAACCTCAAATAATATAAATCCAGCAACAGGATCAGCCGGCTACCAACAGCAACAACAGCAGCAACAACAGCAGCAGCAACAACAACAGCAACACTCGCCGCTATCATTCGGTGGCAGCGTGGTAGGCGTTGGCCAAAACTTGCCACCGGGCAGCTGCAACATGGACTCTCAATCCAGTGTGCTCAGCGTTGGCAGCAGCATACCCAATACGGGCACACCGCCGCCTGGTTATATGAGCGAGGATGGCGATCCGATTGATCCCAATGATAATATGAATATGTCGCGGCTAACACCGCCAGCAGATGCCGCACCAGTGATGTATCATGAGCCAGCGTTCTGGTGCTCCATATCCTATTATGAGCTAAATACCCGTGTGGGTGAAACATTTCATGCCTCACAACCATCGATAACAGTGGATGGCTTCACCGATCCGTCGAATTCGGAGCGCTTCTGTCTTGGCCTCCTCTCGAACGTCAATCGTAACGAGGTCGTTGAGCAAACGCGTCGCCACATTGGCAAGGGCGTTCGCCTCTATTACATTGGCGGCGAGGTCTTCGCCGAATGCCTAAGCGATTCCTCAATATTCGTACAGAGTCCCAATTGCAATCAGCGTTATGGCTGGCATCCGGCGACCGTTTGTAAAATACCGCCCGGCTGCAATCTAAAGATATTCAATAATCAGGAGTTTGCCGCATTGCTATCGCAATCGGTATCGCAAGGATTCGAGGCCGTCTATCAATTGACGCGCATGTGCACCATCCGCATGTCCTTTGTGAAGGGTTGGGGCGCCGAATATCGGCGGCAGACAGTAACCTCAACGCCCTGCTGGATCGAGCTACATCTGAATGGGCCGCTTCAGTGGCTAGATCGTGTCCTCACCCAGATGGGATCGCCACGCTTGCCCTGCAGCTCCATGTCGTAAGTGGGTGTGTGTACACAGAGCTCTTCGATATGCATACATACATTAGTACATACATACATGCATCCATACATAAATTGATGTATTTTTGTATATGTACATGCACCCATACTACTAAATATTTTATTAAATTAACAATTTCTTTGATTGTTTCTTTTCTTTTCTTAAATTTTTTTTTTTATTTAATTTTTTTTTTCTTAACAAAGAGCAATTGAAACAAATTAGAAGTGAGAACAAGAACAACATACAACAAAATGTGGCTGTCGGTAGCTACCGACTGCACGATACTCTGTTCCCAAGATGGCATTCAACAGCAACATTGATGGTCTCATCTTTCTGAAAGATCCCTATTTCTAAATTGAAACATTTTTCCACTTGGGAACAGAGTACAACAATAGTAAAGCGTTGAGAAATTCTGAGAGCACTTAAAAATAAGTAAAGTTACAGATGCATACATACATATTTAGTTTATACAAAGGGATCTTCTAAATATCGTTTCTACTTCTACACATATACATACATACATACGTACATACAAACATACAGCATACATAAATACGAACGAGATGACGAAGACGATGTATTTGGCGTGAGAAGATTAGGATTTTAGTGTGTAGGGTGTAGGGCGTAGTGCATAGGGCGTTAGGAGGGGAGGCAACATGTGTTAGTGAAACATGAAAGCAACATTTTTGATAAAAAAAAGGGGCAGCTACCAATTTTAATTGAACCTCGGAACATTTTATACGGAGTTTTTAGGCGTAGAGAAGAGATAAGGAAACGAAAGCAAAAGAAAGAAAGAAAATGTATATACATATATATATTTAAAACAACTGAAAATATGTATATCCTGTCAAACAGTGTTGGTAAACGCGCACGAGGAGATTGCGAATGAAATTCGGGATACGTTCTTCTAAGATTGAGCATAGCAAGGGACAAAATCAAGAAGAAAAACAAATATACAACAGAAACTGCGATTTTTACAGCTTGAAGCTAACACAGACACACAAACACATCCAAAACCTTAAATTACATATGAGCTATCTTACAACACATAAATACATATATACACATACATATTTTAAAATGAAAATATGTCATATAAATGTTGTTGTACCGTTTAGATTTTTCGCTTAGTATGTGTGTGTGTTAAGATCATAAATGGACACTTAATGAACTTAGTCAAGCAGTCGTTTTAATCGAAAAAACAAAACAAAAACTAAACAAGAACAAATGAGTTTAGTTTAAGGCATGCTAGTTAAAATGCAAACAATTTACTCTCAGTTGCCTCTTTCAAACAACAATAGAAAACATTCACTACAAAATAAATACATAATTAACAAATAAATATGCAAACAATAATTAACAAAAATATGTCATACAAGAACGTTGAGCAAAATGCAAATGTGAATTGTTCAATTCGGTCAGCTGTTATTCAGCTGTTGCCAAGCTGCAGTTTTTGGTTTCAGTCCTTCTTTGTTTATTTTCCGCATTTTGTTGGACTCAGTCATTCGTAATTTGCTACGACCAAAATATGCGAACATCAATTATAACAGGAATGCCCTGCCGTATTGCAGTGTTGCACAACGCTAAACGCATGTATGTGCAATAGGTTATTTTTAGCCATTGTTAGCTGCTTGCATAAGTACTTGGATAACTAAACTGCCGCATGCTTAAGAGAGAGAGAGAGATAAAATGTGTACGATTAGAATGAGAAGCAATATCAAATGTGGAATGCTTGCGGCAGTTGAGCATTGGTTCGGATATACGTATTTAACAACGAACTGCATCCGAGTTTCCCAACAGACGAATATCGTAAGCAACACTTAATTATTTAATTATAATGTCGCTCCTTTGGCGTCGAATTGAATACGGCCTTGTACAGTTGCGCTCAAAATCATAGTAGGCTTACTTTTGATCATTCATTTTGTTGCCAAAAACATATCTCATTAAGCCACTTTACTTGCAACTTGTTGACCTTTCAAAACTTGAGTAGTGATTGCAAAAACGTAACGAGCAAATTAATAGCGTGTCGCGGTTGCAACAATTTCAAAAGCTTACAACAAAAAAACAAGTGCAAAATGCAATAGTAGATTATGCTTTAATTATGATGAAACTCTATTATTATTATTATGATTATTATTATTTTTGGTAGCAGTCATCAGCAGCGTATCATCGGCAAGGGCAATCAGTTTATTTGTTCATTTTTTTTTTTTTTTCAATTTTCAAGCTTGAGTACCACAGAGCACCATTTATAATTATTTATGTTATTTGAGCAGGTAATTTTTCTAATTATTTTGCTTTGTTACCAAACTTGTTCAAATCTGTTGCAACTTAAATGCAAATTATTTCTTAAGAAAGCTTTCTTAGAAAAAGATGTTAAATTGTATTTTATACCATTTTTTTATATATATACGTATATTTTTACTATTTTTTACCAATTTTTTTCTGCTATTGTTTTGAGCGCATCTATTTTGTTGTGTCGTTTTTAGAAGCTTACTAGTGCGAACACTTTAAAGCAATGGTTATTTGATTTATATATATATATATATATATATATATCTTTTTTTAAGCTGAATATTTTTGAGATTCGGTGTTCTGGACTGGCTGCTTTAATCTATTAGAAAAACCACATTATAAAAGGTCTACGAAAAGGTGTTGTTAAGCAGAGGGTATTCTGATTTTGTCGTAATGCTTAAAGGAGACGTTGCCGCGCCCATTAGGTACATAGTATATATACATTTTTGATCAGCACTAGTAAACGAGTCCTTGTGACTATGTCCGTCTGTCAGTCTGTCTTTTTTTTTGTTTTTTGTAGATTTTGGCGTTGACAAACACTGGTACATGTGTATGTACCAACTGCATATTTTTGCTAAAACAAATGTAATGTTACATATATAAATATTTAAGATGAACAGAGACGACAAACATATGAAAAATAGTTGTAAAAAGAGAACCAAACGCAAAACACACACAAAAAAAATATATATATAAAAAAAAACCTAAAACTGACGCTGAAACTGTTAACGTAACTGAGAAAACTGAGAAACCCAAAATGCGCAAATACAAAAGTAAATGCAAAAAAAAAAAGAAGAAGCAAACAATACCAATTACCAATTACATATAAAATTATAATACATATACAAAAAAAAAAACAAAAAAAAAACATATATATATATATCTAATATACATAAATGGAAGCAAACATGCATCTAAATATAAATACATAAATATAATTAAAAAAACAAAAAGAACAGAGAAAAAAAAGAAAACCATTACAAAAACAGAAAACAAAAGGAATTCTATGTATAAATCGTATATATATATGTATATATATATACATTCAAATAAACCTTATATTTTAAAACGAAAGCCTTGTCGTGTCACTCAATTGCAGTCCGTGTGGCCCTTGTGCACCTTCACATAATGCTGTTTGCAGTTCGATTTGCGCAGAAAGCAGTAGGAGCACAATGGACACCGGAATGGACGGTGTCGCGTATGGGCAATCTGATGATGATTTAGCTCCGACGAGCTGAAGAAACGCTTGCCGCAGCCCGGCTGGGCACAGGCGAAATCACGCTGATTATAGTGACGCTTCAGATGCGTATTCAGATAGCATTGATCCGAGAGGACGCGTCCGCAGATGGGGCACGTGTAGCTCAGCGAGGATGTAACCGTTTCCATTGTTGCATTCTGTTCCACCACTTCATCCTCTTCCTGCTCGTGCTGCTGATCAACATCGTTGCCGATGGGATGCCGCAGTTTCACGTGCATACGACGCGCGTGTATGGAATGAAAGGACATGCTGCAGTTGCTCACCGTGCAGGCATAGGGCTTCTCGCCGGTATGCAAACGCCGATGCACCGCCAAATAGTTGGCGAACCGATAGCCCTTGCCACAAATATCACAGGCATGCGGCCGCTCGGCGGTATGGGTGACGGCATGGATGCGCAGCTTGCTCATCTGCCGGAAACCCTTGCCGCACACACCGCACACATGCGGCCGCTCATCCGTGTGCGTCATCTTGTGGATGCGCAAACTGTACGAGTCGCCAAAGCATCTGTTGCACACATCGCATATGATTGCCGAACTGCTCCTCTTTGTTGCCGGGGCTCGTTTCGCTTTTCGCTTGCTCGTCGCAACTGCTACTCCAGTTACCAGCTCATCCTGCTCCTGTTCCCGATCCTGCTCCTCTTGCGCCTGTAAATAGCAAACAATAATGGGAACAACATGATCAGTGGGCCCACATTTATTCCATGTTGAATTTAAAATTGGCGCGACAAGCTCGACAAATTTTTGATTTTGAACGTTTTTATTCACCGCTTCGATTCCGATAGATCCTTAAAGATGAGTTCGAAATCTTTAAGGATCTATCGGAATGTTCCATAATTTTTTGTTTGTTTCGATTGCGTTTGTCCCTAAACTCAGTTATAAATGTTAACCAGGGTATCTCGTCCGCTTCCGACTCCGATTCTGGCACATAAAGTAGTAAAATTCCGGTAAAGATTTCGGTATTTTGTCATACTTATGTACGGTAATCTGTTACGTGCCGTTACCTTAATTTGTACGGTAAATGCTGCAATACACAAGTTAAAAACAAACGTTTCAGTCGAGCGTTGGTGACTGCCAAATACTCTGATAACGTTTGGACAAAAAATGACCAACATTGAATAACATATTTCATATAGCTAACATATAGAAGAAGGTATCGGTAGGTGCACTGAAGTTTGCAAGGGTCTATATAGCTTGTAGAAGAGAGCAATGCCCCTGATCAGGATGAACAGCCGAATCGATCTGGAAATCCGGCTGTATGAACAAAGAGATCTGAGAGACTGTAAGAGCTAGAAAACTCAAATTTTGAATAGAACTTCTCGTACATCAGCTTGAACAAAGACACATGCAGAACATGCGCCTAAGTACCAAGATCGAATCGATTCCAATCGAGTCTTTTCGGCTCAAACAATATCAGTAAAGATATAGATTAATTATATAGATCACTTACCCCATTTAGCAGTGCGTAACTGGTTATTGCTGGCAGGAGACTGTTGTTGCCCTCCAGCGCCTCCAGCTGTTGGCCAAACAGTTGCACATCCTCGGTCAGGCAGGCGTCATAGCTGTTATCATCATAGCCGGCAACCGTCGGATTCAGGTGCTCTTCTGGGTGACACGGCTGTCGCATGTTTGCCAAATGGGATCGGGCATCGCTTCCTCTACAAGCCATGTACATATACATATATGCATATATATGTATATATACATATATATATTAATATATATATATAATGTATGTTATATTATTAGGTTATGCGCTTGGGCACCGATTAGATTATGTCCGTGCTTAATGGTTTCGGACTATAAAACAGCGAAATAAAGTTGAACCGAAGAAGACAACTTGTTGCCGCTGGTTGTACTCGGAGACATTAATGTGGTTGCCGACTCTTTAGTCGGCATGGCTGGGAATACCCTTACTGAGAGTATATGCATTATCAAACACCATCAAGTCTGCATATAAATAAATTGCACAGTTATTTAATCCTGATCTTGAGCAGTTGAACTATATTATATATAGCTTATATGCAGCTCAGTTTGTTCCAAATATACCAACCGAAAGTGACTATTTCTATGTTTACCAATTTTCGTACGTATTTCTCACTTGAACTTAGTTAACATAAATAGTATCGCAAACTGCTAAAGTGTATTAAAACTTCGCCATAGCAACACATACTTGTCATTTCTTGCTGATATTACTTATTTTTATCGAATTGCTATGCCATAAAATCCATCGATAAATGCAATAGGTAATTGTTTTTCTTTCGGTTTTTTGGTTGCTGCTGTTGTACTTGGTTTTATTTGCACTTTAAACATTTATACGTTTCTAATACGCCGCGCACTTCAAACCACTCGAACTAAGTGTGTAAACGGTAAACATACATATATATATGTATGTTTATATATAGGAAGCAAATTGGGTGTTCATAATGGAACTACAGGTGGTCTTCAATTAACTGGCCACAATAAAAAATAAAAGAAATGAAAACGGCACATTATCGACATGTGCACAGCTCAGCCGTAGATAACAATATGCAACAGAACTTTGAACACACACAGCTGTAATCCCGACATACAAATTGTACAAGTGTACAAGTGTACAAATGTACAAGTGTACAAATGTACAGATGTACAAGTGTACAAATGTACAGATGTACAAGTGTACAGATGTACAAGTGTACAAATGTACATATGTATGTGTGTATGCATGTAAGCAGGCAAATTAGTCACGCCCGTAACTTATGATAGCACACTAACATTCAGACTACGCCACCCTTTTTTTCCAGTTTTCTATAATGCCGAATTTTTGGCGATTTTGCAAGACGACAAAATCGATCATTAAACTGAAACGGCAGAGTTTTTCAAACAATTGACCTTTAAGCTCGCATCTCATATAAATCGCATGTTAAACTGCAACACAAGAGAGGGAAACAATAGCAGCAGATAGAGCATTAATACTTAATATACACATTGACCATGGCAAAAAAAAAAACACTCAAACTTTGATCTGGGGCAATTTTATTGAAGTTGGATGCTGATTGGAAGTAAAGTCCAGTATGAACAGCGACTTGCAGCTCGCCGCACTTTGAATACCCTTGCGTTGTCATATTATTCAGTTCGGGTTGGTGAATTAAATTTATTTTGAAACATTTGCCATATTTATATCCTATAATCCGTAAATGCTGAGAATGTGCAAAATATGACTTCTAATGGATTTTGCAAATAATTTTGAAACCAATTCGATGAATAAAAAACCAATTTCTTCCATTCTCGACTGGGGGTTACAAAAAGGTAGACAAGCAAGTTAAACTCATATTAAATTTGTTGTCTAGTGTAATTGTGGGTTTGTTGGTGACCCACGAGATCTTCCAATTAGATATGCAGCTCAAAAAGACGAAGCTCACAGCACGATCTAAAGCGAAAAGGCAAAAACATCAGATCCAATCTGGATTCAGATAGAGCGACATCGATCATCGGTCATCAGTTTAGATTCTGCATCAGTAGGGGATGTTGCTAGGTGCAGAAATCTAGCATTCACTGCGAAATTACAATTTCAAACAAGCAAAATAATGACAAAAAACATATGTTTTTTTTCAAGATTATTATATTTAATTATATGAAATGTAAATTAAAATGATTTGAGGCAACTGTTGGAAACAGTTGAATTTGCCTATGTACAGCTAGTCCTGCATTCCCTTCTGTTGTTGCCGGCTGCGAGCAACGGTAATTGTAAGTTCCTTATGATCGCGACCTTCTTCGATGGTCTGCTTCAACTACCTGCATGCAGTGCGAAGCACTCCGAAGCAGTCGCTTTTAATCGCTTGAGTCGCGCAGTTTAGCTCGCACGAGGCGGACCAGCTCTTTGTATTAAATTATTCCCAACATAGAGTCGCATTGAGGTCGAAACACGCAAGACGGACGCAACTAGCTTAGAAGGTTTACAGTTGTTTAATTTCTTAAATAAATGTGATTAATTACTGTTTATTTGAATCGAGTAGTAGCCCAATGGTCAAATGCAGTTTCCACAACTCATCTGGCTATGACAATTAAATAGCTGCAAATCGTTTTGATGAACAGATCTAGCAAAACAGTGCAGAGCATTCAAAATAGCAATCAAATCTTAGCTAACATAAATTTTTTCACAAAATGTAATTTAAATTCATTTCAAATACCAACTAACAGCTGTCGATGCTGGTATGGATGTTGTCCTGTTTGAAAAGAGTTTCATATCTACAATTAGAATAATATATATGTAGATATGAACTGATATGTAATTATAGAAGTAACTGTTTCACATACATACATGTTTCACATAGTTGCATTTGCGTACAATTGAATTTGTATCTGAAGTATTCAAAATATGGACGGGATTGAGGAATAGTAATCGGCAATTAGACCTTGAACTTTTGCAGAAGATGCCGCAATTCGCGATTCTGGCGACGCAGAAAGACAACCTCGGCATCGTATTGGACGCGCATCTTGAGCACCTCGACATAATGATTGAGTCCATGCTCCAGCGTCTTCCACAAGTGCGTCTTGGATTCGGGAAAGACGTTGGTGAATTGACGCCAGAAATTTTCAATTTCCCTATCCTCGAACTGGATCATTTCACACTGGAAAGTGCCTTCCGTGTTGACGTCATAGATTTCCTTGTGCTTTCGATTCGTATAGAGATTCATCGCATGCAGCACCAGCGCTGGCTCCATGACCAAATAATGATTGGTGCAGCCAGCCGCACGCTCATCATATTCCTTGACCAGCCATGGTATCCGGTCCGAAGCGACTTGCAATACCGTCTGGTCTGCCTTGGCATCGTGCGTCCGTATCGGTGTCTTATCGTGCTCCTCCTTGAGGAAGACCTCCGCACACTTGGCCGAACTCAAGCCTTCGGGCTGACAATTGGGACAATAGGTGTACGGCTCAAAGACTTTTGTCAGCTCCAGGACATGATCAAAATTATGTATGCGCAATGCGGCAAATATATTATCGATGCGCACCAATGTCTGCTCCATTTCCGTATAGGGTTTAAGGATTCGCAACAGTCGCTCCTCAATTAGGAAGCCACCACGATCGGCCATCTTTCGCAATATGTTGCGCATGAGACGTGCCGATTCCGGTGGCAGTTCCTTCAACGGACCACGTTGCTTCTGAACACCAGGTCTCTCACTGCATCCAGATCCGCCATAATGCTTTGGCAAACGACCAAATCGACGCTCAATCTGATCCATGGCATTGCTCTCCTCTCGCTTCTTCGCCGGCTTATTTATGTTCTCGATGTTAATGTTGGGCTTCTGCCACGGCATCACCAGCTGCTGCTCGTGCAGTATGCGATCGATGTTGAAGATGCGCTGCAGCAGCAGCGTAATCTCCTCATAGTTCATATTCCACACTCTATCGAATTTGTTGCGATTGACTTGACGGGTGTGCAACGCCTTCGATTCCATATCCGTGATGCTGATATGCAGCGCCTGAACCTCATGCGTCAGCTTGGCAATGTTGCGCTGGCCACCGTGCAATACCTCCTTAAAGTTGCGTCGAGTGCGTGCGACCGCCTCATGCAAGCGGCAAACGCGTCGCTTCTGCTGATTGTTAATGATTGTGTTTTCATCATTGCGCTGCTGCAGCACCTGGTAGTTATAGTCCAACTTCTCCGAGTTGATCAGCACATTGTCACGTGTTCGTCGCAGCTCCAACTCCAAACGGCTGCATTCCTTCTCCAAACGGACGCGCGTATGCTTGGTCAGCTCTTCTTGGTGCTCATGCAGCTGTTGCGTCAACTGTGCATAAAACTCCTCCCGGACACGCACCAAATTCGACTTCTCATCGAAGTTCGTCTTGAGAGCATTGAAGAAGTTGCGCCACTGCTCCTCCGCGGTCAACGAGAACGTCTGGCGCTCATCCTCGACCGTATTGCGTAGCAATTTCAAATGATATTTATATGCCTCCTTGAGCGTTTCCACTTGATTGTCGATGCGCTCGACGAGGCAGCAGAGATCGGCTGCCTGCCGTTGGCGATCGAATTCATATTTTGCATTCATGCGATCAATTTCCTTTTGGCAGGCATTTATCATCTCATCCTTGCTCTCCATGATCTCGGCAATGCGTTTCTTTTGATCCTCGATTTGATCCCACAGCAGCATCGGCTCGTTTATCTCATCCAGCTCGGTCCAGCGATCCTTAATATCCTGAAATTTGGCCATCGACTCCATGTTCTCGACTTCGAGATTCCGCTTTACGTCCCGCAGCTGTGTCGTCTCGAACATCCGACGATCGAGTTCGCGTCGCTCGTTTGCCACACGTATATTGGTCACCAGATGTTTGCCGAAGCTCACCAACTCGGCGAGACGTGTGCTGGACATCTCCAGCTGATAATCGATTTTGCCCAATTGATTGACCGAACGTTCTGCAAATCCTTGGGGTGCATCCCGATAAGCGCGAAGCGTCCGATGCGCTACATCCTGAAGGCGTTCGTCCACCTGCCGAATCGATTTGCCACATTGCTCGTTGGCAATTAGGGAATCGATGCGTGCCTGATACGATTCCCAGCTATCGAGCTCAGCGGCGCCAGCATCGCCATCATCAGCATCATCAGCATTGTTTCCCCCTTCTGAGTCAACAGCTAACTCCGTATCGGAGTTAATCTCTCTGTTGGCGTTGTTCTGCCCCTCGAACTCTTCGTCCTCCTGAGTATCGCTGTCCATCTTATGTTATCTGATGTATTTGATGAATTCAAATATATACATATATTTGTGTATATTATTTGTGTTAGACTTTCAGCAGCCAAATGAAATGTATTATTTTTGATTTTCAATGATTTTTGTTTACCTCTGCCCACTTTGATGCTTGTGGGTTTGCTCGATATCATCGTTGCCATGTCACCATTACCATGGAGCTGTCCGCTTGCTATCCTCATCATTTGCTTTTTGGTGTTGGAAATCAAATGTTGCATTATTTTACCATATGTGTTTTGTTATCGTTTTTGAATTCGATACCAGCTGCCGATTGGGGTGACCATTTTTTCGATAACAACTAGAGAGCGAACAATAAACGCTATTGTTATCTCGCTCACACGAACACGCCGAATACTAATTCGTTGATGTCATCTTTATGTATTACATTTCTCTATACATATGCGTATATGTGTGTATTGACGTACATCTGTATTTGTTATTCGTTGTTATATATAGAACGCAAATGTAAATTGTTTCACAACACTACACGTTCTGTGCGTGTGTGTGGGGACTGTTGCTGACAATGGTGATTTCATCACTACACAAATCCAGCCACATCCGAGTTGCATTTGACTCTGATGGCAACAGCGAATACAGCTCTGTGCTTCTGGGTTGCATTTGTATTTTTGAGTTTTTATTTTTTTGGTCCCCCCCAAATTGCAAATCTGTTTTAAATAACTATTTGAAAAAAATAAACCATATCCGACCAAACGAGCTTTATTGATGCATTTATGTATAAATACACAGTCTTGAGAAATTGCTTATAAAGAACACACTTCATATATATACATATATATACTTATATATATATATGTAATATGTATTTATGTATTTACTATGCATTTACAATTTGTATGCTAATTGGGAACAACAATTTTTGGGGAGGGCGAGGGGGAAATAAATTTGAATACTTCTAAGCTCAGTTATCCTCAGTTACCAGTGTGATTTCATAAATCAGCTCATCATCGTTATAATGGTCAGCGAGGGGCTGCTGCTGATGCTGCTGTTGATAAGACTGCTGTGCCAGCTGCTCCAGAAAAAGTTCGTCTTCGTCGTCTTCGTTTACCTGCTCCACGAGCGAGCTTTCATCCTCGTGGGTATTTTGATCGTAGTGCTGCTGCTGCTGTTGCTGATGATGTTGCTGATGATGTTGCTGATGGTGTTGCTCGTCGGCAGTCTCGTGCTCGTGCAGAAATCTATCGTTGGCAGTGTTTTTATATATGCCTGCTTGATTATTGTGCATCTGTTGCTGTTCCTCATCCACATCCGCCTCCGCATCGACATCGGCATCAGCATAACCATCAACGGGATCATTAGACACGACTATGAGCCCGTCATCCTCATCAAACTCCTCGTCGAGCATGCCTGCGATCTCATTGCCATCGCCATCATTTGCACTGAAAACGCCATCGCCTTTGTGTGGATTACTCCGAGAATCGCTGATCATTCGGCGTGTATTGCTGCGGCACTGTATGGAACGTTTGTGCGCATCGAAATAGTTGATGTCGGTGAACTCCTCCTGGCATAGATGGCACACATACGTATCTTGGTTCAGATGCATCTCCTTGCGATGCTTGGCCATTTTGTGGGCATCACGGCACTGCATGCCACAGAACGGACACTTCAACATCCGTCGCTTGCCCATATGGACGTTGCGTATGTGCTCCTGGAGAGAGAAGTTCTTGTAGTATGCCTTCTGGCATTGGGTACACTGGAATCGTCGTTTTTTCTCGTGCGTCGCCTCGCGATGACGCTTCAGCTGGGTGTTTTGGGCGAACGTCTTGCCGCACATCTCGCAGATGTGGTCTTTCGTCAGGTGCCGTCGCTGATTATGCACACGCAGATCCTGCTTGGTGGAGAAATACAATTTGCATGGCTCACAAACATACGGACGGATGCCCATGTGACGACGGGCATGCCCCGCCAGATATTTACAATCCCGATACGTTTCGGCGCAATAGATGCACGCATAGCGATTGGTGCCGGACACCAGATGTGTCCGCTGATGTTTGGCCAGTTTGGATTTGTGCATAACATCCGGACAGATGCCACACTCGATCGGAAGCTTCTCATCCAGTGTGTTGGCAATCATACCGAACTCGACAATGGGTGTGCCATCCTCATCGAAGTCAACAATCGTTGCGATCAGGTCGTCGTACAGCAGATAGCGACGTGGTCCCTTAAACTGATCCATCATCTTATCACTGGGCTTGGCCAGCTCGTCGCCGCTGACCAGTTCCGTAGCATCGCTGCCATCCACAGCCGGCGGATGTGTTGTACTCTGTTGGGCACTTTTAGCCGACAACTTATTATTATGATGTATGGCCAACGCGTCCATTCGAGTGTCGATTGATCTGGTGTCTGTTTCTGTTTCGGCTTCGGTTTCTGTTAGATACGATTCCATACATTGAAGGACATATTGTTCAACTTCCGTCTCATCCTCATATTGCACATACTGTTGCTCCTGGTGTTCATATTGCTCTCCGTACTCTGTTGCGCCATCTTCCTCGTACATCTCACTGATCAGCTCATCCTCTTCAACGAGATCGTCCAGTTCGTCGGACAGCTGTTCCGGTGGCATATACTCGTTTTTGGGTACACGTATCATTGCCTGCTGGCTTTCAGGGTAAATGATGAGCTTCTGATGCAACTGCGTATTGTCGGGCAACTCCTCTTTTGCTTCGCCTTCGTTCTTGGCCAAGAGAAACTCTTCGTATTTGTATTCGCGTTCCAAATCGACACTATTCAGGATCACATACTGCTTGCTGCAGTCAACTTCCTCGTCGTCTTCGCCATTATTATTGAATTCATTGCTGTTTTCGGTTTTTATTGGCAATACGAGTTCAATAATTTCAGACATGTCGACGCTTCTGTCCATCTGACTGTGTTTGCAATTGTCGTTGTTTTCTATACAAATAGTTATCTGAGCGCTTGCATTTATCGTGTGGCATCGGCTATTGCAAATGAAAACTGTTCGTTGTCTCAAATCGTTCTGAATTGGTTCGATTGAACTACAACTGAACGGATGAAAGAAGTGCCCGATTGTAGTTCGTTTAGCTCGCTCATTTAGTTCTTTATGTTCGATTCTTGTTATTCTGCAGCCGATCTGTTTGTTGAGTATTTTCATCTACCTATTCCTATACTTCAAAGTCTGATGTAAAAAACTACATGGATATTTCCAAATTGTCCGCAATACTGTGTACATTCTTTGTGTCGACTGACTTTAGTCGACATTAAATACAATAATCTAAAATAAGCAAGCAAAATTAACATAACATACTAAAATTAATAACAATAATGGGACTTAAGCGAAATAAGCAAGCTAAACAAACGAAATCGCTATTAAGCGAACGAACTAAATGAGCGATTCACCAATATTTGTACAACTAAACTGCTTTTTTTTTTAATGAGCAACAAAGTACAACTCTAAAAACTGGTATGCTAGTGTGAAACATCGCCCAATAGACAGTGGAGGGCGGTCGATTGTTTTGCATGATTTTCATATGATGAAATGCTGTTGCTGGTTCACTGTTGCCATCAGTCTCTATTTTATATAATTTTAGAGCAGCTCGTACGTTATGCTTTGGTTGGTAAAAAAATATTGAAATACAAATTATATCTATAACGTACGTTTTCGATTTACGTCCTAAAATGTTTCGTTATAACGGCAATGACTTTGATGGGCAGCAGTCTTCTTGGTTTGATGACCGGTGCCCAGTTCAACTTTGGCGGCCTGAGCACGACGGGAATCGAATGTCGAAGTCTAAGTCCCCTGTTTAGTTTGAATAATGCGTTTCCTTCTCATTGCAGTCTGGCTGTTCCTCGATGGTAATTTTGCTGCGTTTCCATCTTAGATGTAGGAGCAGCCCAGCATCTACAGTGGGTCACAGTTCAAAGCAAGCAGTGTGAAAGAAAAAACGTAACTGCCTGCCATAAGCTAATCATTCATTATTTTTCAAAAATTCCAAAGACCGATGGTAGGTATATATATTAACCACCATTATTAATATATGACCCCAATAAATTGGGGTTTCCATACCTGCTAGGTAGGATTATGTAAAAAAGTTGCCTTTTTTCTTTCACACTGCTTGCTTTGAACTGTGACCCACTGTATATACATTTCTCATTTTTGATCTGGATTTCTTTTCATGGACTTGTGTTTAAAGCGTCGCTCCACCCGCTGATGCAGCTTTTGGTTTTGGCATCTTTTGGGAGAATTGGCAGTCCATGGTCACTTTTCTGCGGTGGCACTTAAGCTGGAGGAGCAGTACGCAATTCTTCGTACATTTTCTCTGGATGGTCCTCCATGGTCTTATATTTCGCGATGTCACTTAAGCTGCTGGTGCAATGGGGTTTTGGCATCTTTAGTACGAAGATGGTTCTCCATGGTCTACTGCTCGCGATGTCACCCCACCTGCGCAGTGCATCCAAACACAGTGGTTGCTGTGGCTAAAACAGCTGAACATTTGATAATGTTTGGAATTGCCTGTTTCAAAATTTGTCCATGACATGTCAACCATATTTCCAGATTGCTTCTTTTTTATTTTTTGCTATATTTGTAACATATATTCACTTGTTCGGCCCTTTTGTCACGCCCCTTTTTTGGACATTTTTTCGGCCTCGCGTGTTTGCTGCATCTAGCATGCCAATGGCTTTGTGCTTAAACCGTTTGAGAATTGTAAGATAATTTTTAGATTAAAGCACATGCCCTGAGGTATGCTACACAAAAAATATAATGGGACGTTTGTCGCTTGTTTATTCTTGTGTGTTCGCTTGGCGCTATCGAATGCAACATATTTTTTTACAGTCGTCAGTGAACACACCTAAAAAAGAGCAGTTCTTACGTTATGCTATGTTCGGTAACAAAATATTGAAATACAAATTATATATATAAGGTACGTTTTCGATTTACGGCCAAAAATGTTTCGTTATAACGGCAGCTTGAGGAACTCATTCAGTTGTAGCGGTACTCGCATTTGATGAAGAGACAGAGCCTGTTGTATCCAAACAGCCAACACCAAAAAAATTGTCGAAAGCATTTTGCTTTTTCGAACAAGGAATAAACGTCCTCCTTGAAAACGATCGTAACATAGCGCTAAAGTTTCTCGAGGAATTAACTCAGGCATTAGCTGTTATAAATCACCGGAAAACGAAATAGACAAGAGGGCAAGACAAATAATTTTCGATACGTTTTTTAAGCCCGGCCAAATTTCGTGGAACGAGTCTTGGTGTATTTAATTATTTTGACATAAAACAATAAAACAACATGGCATGTCCGTTTTGAATGTCATGTGTTGTTACAAGCAAGCGAAATTAAAAACAGCAAGTTGGCAGCACAGTCTAGAAATTTGATTTGGCGCTCAAATAACGGTACGTGCGTAGATCCACAACCGTTCGATCGTTCGTTCGTTCGTTCGTTCGTTCGTTCGTTCGTTCGTTCGTTCGCTCGCTCGCTCGCTCGCTTGTTCGCTCGGTCTTCTTTCTGTTGGCTTTATCAAGTTCGTCTTGGGCTAGCAGTTAGCCAACTTCTTGGCCTCCACAATTCCACACACTGCATTTCGCTGTCGCTTGCGGCGGCTTATTTGATTCGCACACTTGCTAGCGTGCGCTTATGCTTGAGTTTTGCTGCCGCCAGTGGATACGTTATTATCTTCTTTTTTTTCGCTGTGCTGCCTTGCTGTGTGTTTTATTTACGTTTAGCTGCTCGCTTTGCATTGCAGCGTGTGAAGCGCGCGCATGCTTAACAACCGTTAGTTAAATATTTCAAATTTGCGGTTTTTTTTTGTGTGCTTTTCTGCAACGCTAATAGAAAATTTTGTAATTGATGCGAGATTGTGTAAGCATTTTTCCCTATATCTTCATAGTGCCAATAACCAAAAGTATATATATAAAAGTGTAAAAAGTGCTAACAAAAACAAACAAATGTTCAACATTTAAAAAGCAAAGTGTATTAAGTAGCCAAGTAAACAAAAGGATATTCAGAGTGTTGCTTTTTTTTCTTTTTTATTGCCTTTATTATTGTTATTATGATTTTAGTTTATTTTTTTTTGGTCAAGGTAAAACGAATGTGTTTGACAACTGATTGGCTTTGACATTGTGCAAGCCTTTTACTGAAAGGTATTTACTTTCAAAGTTTGATGCCCAATTGTGCTGATTACAATAATAATAGCAACATAAGCATCAAACAGCAACTTAATGTGGCCCATCTTCAACTGGGAGGCGGCGGCACAACAACAACAACAACAACAGCAACACCAGCAGCAATAAACAAAAATAAACAAACAGAAAAGCGACAACTAAAATCAAAGTGGATTGCGCAAAGAAGCAAACGCATTATGTTGGTGTTGATTTAAGTTTTAGTTTTGGTTTTATTTGCCCTTAACGTATTTACTTTTGCTGCAATATCTGCGGCTTATTTGATTTGACAAATCGGACAAATGCAAACTTGACCCCCTTTTCTTTTCATTTATTTATATATTTATTTGGTCATTTCGATATTGCGTGGTGGCCCAGTGGCCAGTGGACTTTTTTCATCTGCCACACGGTGATCGGTGATCAGTGACAAGTGACCAGTGACCAGTGATCGGTGACCAGTGACCAGTGATCGGTGATCGATGAGAAGTGATCAGTGATCGGTGTTCAGTGACCAGCGGAAAATTGGCCTTAATTTGCTGAGCATCTTTATGCCACATGTTTGTATGGAGGATGGAGTGAACAAATTGGTTTCTTTAATTCCTTTTTTTCAGAGTCACAAATAAAGTGTTGTTCAAGTGTTATTAAGAAACTTATATAAAGTAAATTCGAAAAGGATTAGGTTGTATCAAAACGGATTTAGCTGAGATTTGTGGTCAAAAGTGATATTTTCCGTTTTGCACTTTTAACGATTTTATTCGAGAGCGTTATCTCTTGTTGAACTTATTCCCTTTGATCCATGCTTTGGTTTTAGAACTTGCACACAATATTGAATTTCAAAAGGAAGGTCGATTAATTGTACAGGAGCAGGCAAAAAAAGGATGATAAAAAAATAAATCCTAGTTTCACTCCGTACTGATGCATAAATCTATACAATTTTCATTTCAGTTTGCTTAGGCTTAGACAGTGTCATAGACACCGAAGAGGAATAAGAGAAAGAGGAAGTAGGAGAAGAGGAGGAGGAGGTGGAGGAGGGAAAAGAAGACGAGACAAGATTCTCAAGACCAGACCAATTAAGAGCAAGCCGAAGCCAACTTGAAGCCAACCAAACCCCAAACAACAGCAACACCAACACTAACAACAACAACAACAGCTACAGCAAGTGCAACAACGATAGCAGCAGGTGTTGGCAAACGGCAACGCGACCAAGTGGCATCATTTTGCGGTTGCCAGTTTGCCAGTGTTGCTAGGGAAACGGGAAATTTGAAAATCGGAAACATGTTCTTGCAGATGCATCGACAACTGTTGCTGCCGCAATTTGTGTGTCATGCTGGTTGGGCAACCAGAACGGCATTCGGCCTGGGCGTATTCTTAGTAACAGTCGCATCTGCATCGGCACTGGGTACACCATCATCATCATCGCCATCGTCATCATCATCACCAGCTGCTGGCGGCGAGAGTACGATGCATATCGAGAGACTACAGGTGAATTGCACGCGTGACCTGCTCGACATGCAGTTAACGTTGAGTCGCACATTCCGGGGATTACTCTATGCCAAAGACTTTCCGCTGGAGTGTCGGGCACGTGGACACGCTGATGATGACGCACAGATCGCGCTGCGTGTGCCCACCTCCGGCTGCGGTGTCCGCGCCGAGCCGCTGCCAGATGGCGGCATGGAATACACAGTTCGCATCATGCTGCAAATGGAACAGAAACTGCGCCAGAGCACCGATATCTTGCGCACGGTGCGCTGTCAACTGCCCGCCAAGGCGATGGGAATGCCACTGCCCCTAAATGGACGAGATCGGTACGTTATTAGCGTTAGCTAGTTACTATAGTTCTCTCTATACAACTAAAAGTGGCTCAGACCAGAACACATATATATTTATTTATTTATTTGATTTGATAATTGAATACACTCGATCAACAGAATACTCAATTAGACCAACCAAAAACTGTTCAAAGTTGATTTAAATTGATGATTATATACACACATTCTAGAAACAGAAAACTCCTAAAGAAAAGATATTAAGCATAAATTTAGGAACAGAAAACTCCATTAGATTAACAAGAAACGGTTGCAAATGCCAAATATTTATTTAAATTGGGAAATATTTTCACTCTGCCGCAAAAAGAAAAGAGAAGAAAACTGTGTGAAATGAAAGAAATGCTAAAGCTATTCCTAAATCTGCTGCAGGAATGCACGAATGCGAGCCTTGGCTGTCGTTGCCTCAGCATCCTCGTCCGCATCTGGAACGGCAAGCGGATCGGGGCAAAGAATGGATACGCCGCGAGTTCGCATTTGGTTGGAATTGGGTGGCCCCAATGGTTCTGGATCTGTGGAGGTGGGCGTGGCGACTACATTAACGGTACGGGCCATTGTGCCTGGAACGATTGGTGTGCGCGTCGTCGACTGTGCGGCACTCGATGGCTTGGGCGAGTCGACGCAGCAGCTGCTCGACGCTCGCGGCTGTCCCATTGATGAGCAGGTGAGTCAATTAGTCAAGTTCCATCAATTTTGCATAACTTGCGAGCGATCGTTTACCGTTATGGCATCCACCATTTACCCAGCATATCAATAATTAATCATTATTTTAAACTGTTCATCGATGAATCTTGTTTTTTTTTTTTTCCATTCGACTTTCATTTTCATTAAAGCTGCTGCGAAAGTAAAAGCTTGCCGAACTGAGCACAGCTTCCGTTTCGCATACCTGTGCAAAATTTCAAAGCATGTTGGCAACGCCAGTCCTGCATCTGTTCTTATTGTAATTGGTGTTGTGCAATGCTTAAAGCGCTAACGCATCATTAATTATAACGGTTATTACAACACTCAGAATTGACGTCGACTGTAGCAGCGGCAGTGAGTCAAAACTCAAAACTGTTAGACGTAATTACGAGCACATCGTTAGAACAGTTTACGTTTGCGCTTGCGTTTCGTTGCTGGTGTTTGCTGGCGCTGCCCAGCCAAGCAGCTTAGCAGCCATTAAAAGCAACTGCTTCTGCGACTGCCCACCAACAGTTCTTCAGTTCTTCTTGAGTAAATTAGGAGGTCACAACAATTAGCCAACAGTGAAATACATAGAAATATTTAGCGTTTAACATTTTGACATGGTTCCAGCAGCAACCGCAACATCAACACTGGCAATAGCAATGCCAAGCTAAAAAAAAAAAATCATTTGCATTTAGTAGTTGCCATCTCCGTCGCAGCTTTGTGCACATGTCATGCAAGAAAATGGGTCAGACAAATCTTCTGTTGCTGCTGTTGCTTCTGTTGTTGGTGTTGTTGTTGTTTGCTCTTGGCCATTGTGGGGTGCGCTAGCAAGAAAAATCTCACGGCTTAATTTTTATATTTATTTTAACGGACACCGGCGCAAAGACAACAAAACATTTGCATTTTATGTTTGTTTTATTGTTCGTCAACCCATCAGCTCCCCTCCCCCACCCAGCGTCCTCTTTGTGGTGATGGCATTGCCATCCGTTTCAGCACATTTCAGTTTCTTTTGCGTTTAGTTTTATTGTTGCTTGCAAATAATTTATGCACGCGCCCATCGCTAACTTGGATTATTTATTTGACTCAAAAAAGCTTCTAGGTCAGCGAGCGTTCAGTGTTGAAAAGTGAAAAATTCTGCTGCTGCTGCGTAACAATTTCTAATCAGAATATGACCCACATAAACACATACATATCTGTTTGTCCGTTGTGTTTGTTAATGCAGCTGTGCTAGAAGACAAGCACAGATTCGCATTAACGGTGAGAACAGGCAAATAAAAAGAGAGAGAGAGAGAGAGACAGAGGGAAAGATATTCCTGTAAAACATAACAAGGTACAAACAAGCCAAATAGTTGAAATAAATTAATAAATAAACAATGAGTAAAGTATCCGTAGTATAATGTATACGATATTTGAACTCATTTGAACTTCCGCAGCAAATTTGATTGCTTACATTTATTTGTTGTAATTGTTTCAAGTTTCTCACAAGGCACGCAGCAAAACACGTGCTGAAGGGCCATGTAAATTGAAACCAGGTAGCGACATCTAATCAACGTCGGCTGTGTGTGATATGTACATGTATACATACACACTTACATGCATACATACATATTTACATGCATACATATGCACATGCATATTTTATTTATGCATGTATGCAGGCAAGAGCACAAGTGGCATTCAACAACAATAGCAAGACGTAAATCACATGCCTCTGAAATTTCATACATTTAATAATACACACACACATACACACACATAACACACATGCATATGTCTTAACTGAGAGTTGTTGTTGTTGTTGTTATTGTTGTCCGTGAACTTGGCTGATGACTTTTGTTACCGTTGCTCTGCTCCGCTTGTAACGGAAGTGGCCAAATAATGCACGTGTGTGCGAAGAGTGTGTGGGGTGCCACTGTCATTGTCACTGCCACTGCCACTGCCACTGCCACTGTTAATGGTGTGCTGTGTGGTGTCGTCACTCAGCAGCAATTAACCAAAAATTGTATAACCAGTCATAAACAGAGCTGATATTTCTAACGCGTACAAAAAACAACACACACAAGGGGTAAGAAGAAATAAGAATAAAAGGAAAGGGTCAAAAAGAATAAAAAACAAAAAAAAAACTGGTTCACTTCGCGGACAATTACCTAAACTAGTCGCTCGTTTCTAATTTTCCCTTTGATGCTACTTTCAATTTCGGCAAATGATCTAAAATATGAAGAACGCCCTGGCAGATCAAGTTGATCATTTTGTTGGACACCATTTTAGGATCACATTTACACTCGTATATAGTCAGTTTGCTTCGGATATCCTGCTGATGCCTAACATCAGTGTGCAAAATATGCATCAAAACGAAAGACTTAAGAAACAAACAGAGACATGACTATATATCTACTCGACTAGTGAGGCTGATCCAAGTGGGTATTCAGTTAATGCACCAGTAGTCGTTGCACTCACAGCACTACTCACTCCACGACAAACAAACAAATATTCCATGTTTTTTTTTTAGCACCTATGTAGATTCATTTGGGAGATTGGAATGGTTGAGCTACAATTTCATTCACTATTTGAATGGATTCGGATTTACGGGTTGCAGATTCTATACAATTATATAATTATAGTGTTTTATTCGCCAATATTTTATACCTTTTTTGAAATATTATGAATATGAATCGGTTATCAATATATATTGATATTCGCGAAGCGAAATCAGTTACTGACAAAATTAAGTAAACTTGATCTGAGATATACGAAAACTTATATTCCAAATTTAAAGTCTCTAACTCTTGTAGTCTCTCTCTCTCTCTCTCTCTCTTTCTCTCTCTCTCTCGTAATCTCGTCTCTGTCTCTCGTTGATGTGAGCATATATTAGATTAGGTTTTAACGGATGCCGACCAAGGTCGCCACACATAGACCAGTTTTGGCCCGTTGTGATACCGTAGATCTCAAGGAAAGAGTGATAAGTCAGAGAGAGAGAGACAGAGAGAGAGAGAGAGAGAGAGTAAAAGAAGAAGAAGAAGAAGTTTAAACTACCTAACAATACCATATCGTATAAGCGATATGAATCAGTTTTTGCAAACGGAATAATGCAAAGGCTCAACGCTGGCGACCATCAAGCCGCTTGAGCATTATAACGTTATGGAAATACCTTTGTGTTATTATTTGAAAATAAAGCTAATATTATTATTATTATTAATTGATTCCTTTGCCAGGTGATGCCGGCGCTGCATACCAGATTTAAGCCGGCCGAGGAGGGCTGGTCGAAACAGCATGAGGAAGATCTGGTCGAGCGCACGTTTATGGCCACATTTCCCGCCTTCAAGTTTCCCGATCGCGAGCGCCTGCACGTCAGCTGTGGCGTTCAGCTCTGCAAAGGGAAGTGCCCCAATGTGAGTAACAGTCAATGTACATGCATATATACATATATATATATATATGCAAAATTGGCCAAGTAGCAGGCCACATTTGAGCAGTACTGTATATTAATTTATTGCAATGAAAACGAAAGTGTTGTTTGCATTTTCCTCATGAGTGCAGCGAAGCGTATATATATATATATATATACATATGTGTGTGTGTGTGTGTGTGTGTGGTGCGCGTGTGTGGAAGGCGCAGCTAATTAATGTGGTTATTGCACTAAAATGCACTGAACTGCAGCCCAAAAGCACTTGCTACAATTGCCCAAGTGCTGCGATGTGCTCAAATAAATATTTAAGTGTATCTCCCACACATGTGTGTACTTACATACACTTCGAAAAAAAGTCGCATGCTTTTGGCGCCACAGCTAACTCAACTCAACTAACTCGCAAAATATATTTCTAAATGGATTTTGGAATTTTTTTCGAAAAATGTTTTCTTATGTTTAGAAAATCATTTCTAAAAACAAGAAAAACTTTTTAATATTCTGAGCGATTTTAATATTAGTCCGATTTGTTTTTCCTGAGTGTATGTATATATATATATATATATATATGCATGTGCGTGTGTCTGTCCGTGTCAACTAACTAACGAAATCTTTAACTTGCAGCTAAATTGTCGCCTCGCCGAGCAGCAACTGCAGCTGAACGCCGATCAGCACCTGGCGCGCATCGAGGTGTTCAACTCACTAGCCGTGACAGCGCCACAAATCGAAGTGGATCGTCTGCGCTACGATCGCCGCTATAACATGAGTAGTGGTATGTATGTCCATATATATATTATATATACATAGGTATGCTTCACATCGATGGTAGCCAAAGTTCTATTGAAACGAATTTGGGTTTCGATTCCGATTCTGGTACTTAAAATATACAAATTTGTGCAGTTTCCCAATATACTCGAATTTTAACGGTACGCTAGCAATACTCTACTGGTACGTATTGGTACAATACAAAAACTTAAAAGGTTATGTGAGATCGATCCAGTCGAGCGTAACTGTCTGCAGAGTACTCCGACATCAGTGTTTCGCTATTTGGGTTTAAAACAAATTTTGATTTTATGATCTAATTCCGATTCCTATACTGAATTGCGATTGTTTGCATCGACTTAGTTATGTTTTCATATAAAAGAAGACATATTACGCATATTAGGCAAAGCTTTTACAGCATTTGAATATTTATTTTGGCGGTTACCAACAAGCCCGCCAAAGAATATGCAAAAGCTTTAAAAGTTCTGTGAAGCTTTTACGCTCATTGTTAAAAGCTCATTATTAAAATTCTATAGAAAAAATCATAATTGATAAATATGCAAGGCAAGATTCAAATTTCTTTTAATTGGCTGAGAGCATTTTGTTAATATCGCTGCTTGCTTTATATATGTATATGTATGTGGATGCACCTCGATAAATAAATGCCAATTAGTGCATATGTATATTAATTCGTTAAACGTTTCTTTTATTTCAGTCGATGATTACGGTCCGAATGTACGGCCATTGGCCGGCGAGGGCACACTGTGTCTGTCCATCTCGAAGCTGGCTATATCTTTCTGCATATTGGGCTCGATCTTTCTGATTGCTGTGATTGTGGCCATCTTTTCGCTGATTCGGACACGTCGACGCCAGCAGGGGCGCTGCACTGGTTTGAGATTGGGATTGGGTTTGGCTGGCACCGCCACCAGCACATCGAATAGCAGCAGTCGGTTGCATCGTGCGGAAATATGTACATCGATGTTTTCGTCTAGCAGCGAATCAGCCCAATCTGCTCCACGTTTCGGTGCCAAGTTTTTGATGCCGTTGCCCTACTATCCGACCACATTGCCTTATGGACGTGTCTATTAACATTTTAGTCTAATTCTAATCTGTCGATTTAGTTTTCATGTTTTTGGACATGCTTTTTTTCGTACAACAATTCTATATAGACTGATGTGGCTTCTATCTCAAAACATTCATATTATTCGTTTAACGAATGCTCAACGAAAATACCAAAATAATTTGTAACATTTAGTTGAAAGCGTCTTGAAAGCGTCTTATCGTTCAAAACGCATTTTGATGCGCTTTCATTGCATACTTTTTTAGTATTAATTGCAGACATACATTTATTTTATCTTATATATATATATACATATATATTTTTTTTTAATGTACTTAACAATGAAATTGTACTTAAATTTAAATCTAAAATCTATCGAGTTTACTTAGTTATCGATGTGTTGCATGCACTTTGAACAGGTTGGCAGTTCACATACAAAATATTGTCATTCCGATAACGATAGCATCGAACAGTTGCTATCGACAGCACGAGCACGTTGTGTTGTGTTGTGTGCGGCGCTTTGAAATAGTTTGTTTTTCTTTTGGTTGTTCTTTATTAACACATAATTCGAGATGACAGAGATAGCGCCAAAGGGGCGCAAGAAGCCGCCAGCACGTTATTTTGATGCTGAAGCCGGCAAATCCGAAGATGACAATGCGCAACCTGTTAAACTGAAACGCCGGAATCAGCAAAATTTCAAAGGCGACTTTCTCAAGATGCAGTCGCACTACAAAAAGCAAAAATTCGACAAAAAGAAGGCAACACCGAGCAAAGATGAGCAGCCGAAAAAGCCAAAGATATCCAAGGAACTGATGGACAAATATTCACGTGGTGATGGCGTCGATTCGCGCGGCGTCAAAACGCGCCACTTCAAGGAGAAGCAACAGCGCAAAGAGATTTATTTGCAGTATGCCACCGAGCAGGCGGCACGCACAGAGCTACTGCTCCAAGAGACGGCCGGCCAGCTGGAGGCCGATGAGGAGGAGACAACAGCCAGCTATCGTCAGGAGGAGATTGCCGCAAATGTTGATTTGCAATCGGCCGCCAAGCATTTTGCACTCAAACTGGATTTTGGGCCATACACGATGCGATATACAAAGAACGGACGACATTTATTGTTGGGCGGTCAACGTGGCCATGTCGCCGCCTTCGATTGGGTGACCAAAAAGCTGCACTGTGAATTCAATGTGATGGAGACCGTTGCCGATGTTCAGTGGCTGCATGTGCCCACCATGTATGCGGTGGCACAGAAGGAATGGGTATATTTCTACGACAAAAAGGGCACCGAGCTGCACTGCGTCAAGCGGCTGACGCGCGTCAATCGCCTGGACTTTTTGCCCTACCATTTTTTGCTCGCTGCAGCCAATAGTGCTGGCTACGCATCGTGGCTGGATGTGTCAATTGGTGAGCTCGTTGGCAATTTCAATACGGGATTGGGCGATATACGGCATATGCGCCACAATCCCAGCAATGGTGTACTGTGCATCGGTGGCGGCAAGGGTGTCGTCTCCATGTGGTCGCCCAAAGTGCGTGAGCCCCTGGTTACGATGCTCTGCCATTCGACTGCAATGACGGCGCTCACTGTGGATCCAAAGGGTGTGCATCTGATCACCGCTGGCCTGGATCGCAAGGTCAAGGTGTGGGATATACGAAATCTGAACGATACACCGTTGGCAACATTCCACCTACGTTTGCCCGCCAACGAGTTGGACGTATCGCAACGGGGCATGTTGGCCTTATCGCAGGGCACCTATCTGGAGACGTATACGGATGTGTTGGAGGGCGGCGGCACTGGGCTAAGGGATAAGTTGCCCTATCTGCGTCAGCGTTGCGATGCCTTTGTCCATGGTTTGCGCTTCTGTCCCTATGAGGATGTGTTGGGCGTCTCAACGGCGAACGGTTTCCATTCGCTGCTGGTGCCCGGTGCCGGTGAGCCCAACTATGATGCCCTCGAGGATAATCCGTATGAGACGTCGAAGCAGAGACGTGAGCACGAGGTGCACGCCCTGCTCGAAAAGATACCGCCCGAACTGATCACTCTGGATCCGCATGAGATAACTGGTGTGGATGCGCCCACGCTCCAGGAGAAGATCGATGCCAAGCGGCAGCTGTTCCATTTGAAGCCGCCGCGCGTCAACATTAATCCGCGTCACAAAATGAAGGGGCGTGGCGGCACCGCCAAGGCGGCACGCAACAAGCAAATTGTCAAGGACATGCAGCGCAAGGTACATCATCGCACACAATTACGATCCCAAGCTGAATCATCTTTAATAATAATCTTTTATTCCGATACTGTAGGACTTCATTGCGGAGGTGCGCAAAGCGAAGAAGGGCGTTATTGCAGACCACCAGGTCAAGGACGATGGCGACGCTGGTCAGCAGCCCAAGGCCAAAAAGGAGAAACCTGTTCGCTCCGTCCTGGATCGGTTCAAGGCCAAGCCATCGAAACAACAGAAGCCCCGGAAATGAATACATCAGTTGCTAGTTGTTGCTCCTTAAATATAATACATTTTGTTTAGTTCCAATTCCAAATTCCGGGATTTTTTCTTCAGATGTGTCCAAGTAACTCTTCGAATACAATCAGAGACTTTAGCAAACTCCAACTCAGCACTCGAGAAAGCAAACTTTATTTCAATTTTCGGCATTTCAGAAAGGATTTTTCCAAGAATCAGGGCTTGTATCTTATCATTATAAAAAAATATATATAAATTTTATATTGTCGATTTAGTGCGTGCCTTGCTAAATGTTAGAAAAATGTTTTCTTATATTTTGTAATCATTTCTAAAAAAAAAGAAAAACTTTCTATATTTCAGGGCGATTTTCTAAAAAGCAGGGAATATTTTTCCGAGTGTACCATTTCGTTTTGTGACTAAATCGAGGTATTATTATAAGAAAGAAAATAAATTTTTGTTAATAATAAATACTTTGTCTAAATTGTAGGTTTTCCAGCTGTGATTGTTGGTTAACTTTTTTTCTTAATTTTAATTTTTTATCTCCAATGAGGAATCGAGAAGGGACATATGCAATTCCAGTTTAAATTTACTAGAACTTTTGCATAATTGAACTATATTTGACCTTTTTTTCTTTGCTGATTATTGTACATTATTATGCCTTTCTGAACCCTTTGAAAATGTATAAAAAGACTATAATGGACAGGTATATATATAAGGTATATATATATATATATATATATATATATGTATTCCTAGTCGGGACCGAAAGTCGTTTAATCGTTTACTGCCCAAATCAAATTCATCAAGAACGGATAAAAAACACCCAAGATATAGTCCAAAACCTATTCGGATATTGGTCTCCTTACACTCCAGATAATAGGAATTGGGAGTGCTTCCACGCATGCTTACATTTGATGATAGGAAAAAGACAACTTCATTCGTACCTGAGTATGGATCTAAAGTAGCGGGAAACTCGTTCCGATGCATTCTGCTCCAGTTGGCGCAATGCTGTTTGCATTTTGATGGGATCGTCAGTTTCACGTCGAGCATAGTAGAATAGATTTAGAATGCGCTTCTGATGCTCGAACCGGCTCTCATCTGTGCCCGAGTCACCAGTCACGTGAAGCTGCTCGAGATTGGCGAGCACCTCGTTGACAGTGTCCACCAGAGCCGTCATAAAGACGACATTCTGCTGGCGGCAAAGTGTTGACATCGCCGTCAGGGTTACATCGGCGATGCTTGGCTTCAGCAGCAGCTGGGGCAGATAGCCGAGGATTGTGGCAAACTGTTGCATGCCGCCATAGCCATCATAGAGTTCTCTGCGCTGCATCAGCTGGCACAATAGATTCAGCATACGGGTCGCAACACCCTCTCGTGTCGTATACTCCTGGGCCACATATTTATCGATGCAGTGCTGCATCACCGAGCCCATTTGATGGGGGCGCAGCTGCAGCAGCGCCAATCCATTATCGAGGAGTAGGGCCCGCAATGCGACCACGAGACGCAGTTGCTCATCGGCCGACAATTTGGGCAGGCTGTGTAGGCATTGATTCATATACTGCAACAGGCAACCATAATCATCACTTGCCTGCTCGCCAACCGGCTGCGGCATGAAATAGCAGACGAGCTGCACCAGCGTCAAATTTTGGGCAATGCACAGTTCCCCGCCCGTTGCCAGCTCCCTTTTGCCCTTAGTCCTCTTCTTCTTCATCTGGGTTGTTGACCGCTCGCTGATGGAGGGCATCTGCTGATAGGGATAGTTGCATTCATTGAGAAAGACGTGCACGAAGTTGCTGGCATAAGTGGAACGCATCCACATGCTCAGCTCGTGTGTGGTATCCTGTTGCGTTGCCTCGTACTGTTGCACCAGCTGGCACAGTTGCAATACAATGTCCAGCACGACGTGCAGACTGGTCGCCGCATCCGCGTTGAGGATCTGCTCCTGCTGCTGCTGCTTTTGTGGTCGCACTTCGATCCAATTGTCATGGAGCAGTGGCATCAGCTGCTCCACATAGCCGCGCAGCTGCTCATTTTCGGCCCTGCGTGCTCTCTCACGCACAATCGCATACAGATCCCGTTTGTCCTCCAACTGGGGACGCAGCACATTGTAATATTGTGGCCGCGTTGCATCAAAGTGAACAATACGCGCCGGTGGCTGGCGTGCATCATTTCTCGGCTGCTGTTGCTGCAGCAGTGTGCCAAGGATTTGATGGAGTCGCAACAGAACCTTGGTGCGCCATTTAATCGTTGTCAACTGACCCGATCCGGCATTCACTACGCGAATTGTGAGCAGCCGATTTGTGCGATGCGTGTCATGTCGTGTGCGGGATATCATATTGATAAAGTTGGCAATTATAGTGCTGGCACTGCGCTCCGCTAGCAGACGGGCGGGCACACGGAGCAGCAGAACATCGAGCAGCTGAAGAGAATCCTCCTGTATGGCCGGCTGCACGTGGGTCATTGCACAGCGCAAATAAGCGGCAATTATGTGAAGGAATGGCACAATCACCGTCGATGGCAGTGCTTCGAGCAGCACATCGAGCGTCTTGAATGATTCAACACGCACATCACGTTCCACGTCCAATGCACCGCCTCCAATGCCCTGGAGCAGACCATTCAGATGAACAATGAGATGGTCGACCTGGCCAGCTTTGACAGCGTCGCGCACATTGCGCAGGGCATCGCTGCGAAACTTGAGATTGTGATGCCTGAGGCGGCTAAGAATTTCTTTGATATTCAGCTGTCGCTGGCAGCCTATCGTTGCTGGCTGCGAATAATTCTGGAGCTGTGCGCGTATTTCAATTTTGCCCACCTTAAAGTCCGTTTTGGTCACATTGAGGCCCTTGGGCAGATTGGCGCCTTTCAATTTCACTTTCGCTTTCTCGGCACGCAAATTCTTTTTGTGATGTCCGCCCATTTTATGTGATTTGTGATCGCTACAATTTAAATCACAAACATGTGTTGCTTGCAAGAACTCATGGTCTTTTCGGCAGTGCTGCCAATTGTCTAACGGCGGCTATCGGCAAACCACCCCAAAACCACTTGCTACACGCAAGTGTATCGAAATAGAAATAGTAAATTATGAGTGGAAAATTATTTTAATCGTTATTTTAATTGAATCAAGAAAAAAGTTTACTTACAAAAGCCGTAGAGGCGAAAAATTTATTTAATCAATTTTTATTGGCTCTCAGCAGACATCAGATCACACAAGTGAAATATATTATAATTTCGTAACTGACATTTTGTTTTTGATCTGAACACAATACTTCAGCCAAGGTGTCATGGCGAAAACGGAATCGGATCGCATTTTAACCGAAATTGAAATTCAGCAATTAAATGGGGAAAAAAACAAAATTTATGCTATGATTTTTTCAAGGCACGGTGCTTGATCAAGGTACTTTTCGCGAATACCGTAAAAAATTAGGAAAAAAGGAAATTTGAACATAAATTCGCTTTGGTTTGACAGCCTGATCTAAGCACATCATCAGTCATCCAATCATCTCAATAATGAAAATTTGCGGGCTCAATTTTTAAAAAATGCTGCACCCCTGATATGGCGCTGTGGCTTAATCTGATATTTGTTTTAGTTTTAATTGAAGGGCGTGCCATACTTATGACCCTGACCACCGATGTCAATTGCGAAATGTCTGCCACATCCTGTGAGCGCGCTGTTTGTTTGCAATTAATCAGGGCGTGCTTAATACTTACTCTCTAGTTTTGCAATTAGCTTAAAAACGCTCCCAAATATCGGTCGTTTAGATAATGCAAGTAGACGACGACCGTTTCAAGGTTAACCGGTTAGTTGTCCGGTTATCATCTCTGTATGCTTGAATAGGTTCAAAGTGCGCGAATTTAAATTGCCTGGCATGTGGAATCGAGTAACTCTCGCCCACAGCTTGCTAGCAAAAAGTGCATACCGATCATAAATTAATATCAATTTGCCATGCAATGTGTTTGCAATTCAGACTAATATCAAGTTGAATTGCTGCATGCGCTTCCGGCAGGTGCTGACACCTTTTACTTTCTTATTATTATTATTATTATTTTTTTGGACGTTACGCCACCTGATCGACTTTTAATAACATTGCACACGATTTGCAAGCTTAAGCAGTTCGAACTTGTATTTGAAATAGGATAAACTTCTTCTATGTCTTCCGTTTGCACAGGGCTACAAGCCACCTGACAGAGTTCCCATGGGTGCTACTAAGAAAAATAGAACATAAACGGCTGCTTAGAACATTGCAACGGCCGTGATAGGTAGGCGTTGGTCTGACATTTGAATTGATTATATACTTAATTATTCTGAGTGCACACGTAATCTTCGAATTACACTGACTGGCGCTGCGAATGTCAATGCGAACATATTAGACAGTACAAGCGTCCAAATCAATACAGCACCTAACATTCGGGAACATTTTTCACATTTTGATGGATGGCAACCCTATTCACCTCGATTTTGGCGCGCTCTCCACTTGGATTTTCTCGTCGGCGTCTGTGACGGCGTCATTTCGTCGCTTCAGTTGTAATCGAGGTTTGGAGCTGCGCGGTTGTATTTTCTTAGTCTAAGTGTTGTTGTTCCATTCATAACGGTTAAATGTAACTAAAAGCAAGACCAAAGAAAAGAAAAAATAATATAAAGTGTTTGTTGTTTGCCATCGTGTGTATTGAATTTATCTTATTTTTATTGTGCTGTGCTTTTATTTGTGAATTTTTTTTACACTTGTGTGTCTAGAATTTGTTATATTTAGCGACAACAGCTGTAGCGCTAGAAAACATTAGAACAGACAAACAAATAAAGTTTTGCCAAATTATCTTATATTCAAACAACAATATGTGCACAAGGATCACCGGGCACCTGCTGAGCAATAAGAGCGAACCAGAAGCAATAATTACAACGAGAAGTCCCAGCAAGCAACACATGCAACAGATGCAAATACAATTATAATAATAGTATTAACAATCGCAATAACAATAACAACCAGCAAAAGCCAAAGCCAAGCTGTGAAGCCGGCGTCGACAATCACAGCGTCTGCGTCGGCGCTAAAAGCTCAGCTCAGCTCAGCTAAGCTCAGCTAGAACAAACCAATCAAAAGAGGTAAGCTTTTACTATGTAATAATTACGTATATGCATTATCATTATCATGATTATCACGATCGCTGCCAGCAGATGGCGCTAAATGCACTTTCAAGTTTTATATGTGCATGTACAGTAAAACTTTTCTAAATTATATTTTAATTTAAATTAATCTGTCGCACAAATAGTTTGAGCAAATTAAAACAAAAATCACCTGCTCACGTTTCAATTTAATTAAATGTAAATTGCGACTGTTTTTTTTTTGTAATGGGAGCTTTTCAATAGTGCAGTAAATATTTGAAATATTCAAGTTCGAGCTAGAGAAGTTTTACTGTTGTTATTTCTGGATAGCGGTAATTTCTTTCGAGATTTTTCACTGGAAGACGCTGCTTTTGATGCATCTGCAATAAATATGATATGTTGCAATCTGGGCAAATATTATTGCTGTTTCGACAGAAATGAATAAAGAATAAGACGAAAATGAATAACAAATGGTGTTGATATCCTATCAACACCAACTGTGCCAACTATGAACCAACTAAAACTATTTTCTTTGACTGACTTTAGTGCCAAGTCATGCAAGTCATGAAAGTCATGTTGCAGGCTATATAGATAAGCGATAATTTGCATTAAACCTGACCCTTGGGAGATAACAATATTAACAGACTCATTGTAGGCAAATGCCGACAATGACTCATTGTTGATTCACATGATTAGGCTGAGATACCGATCTTTGACCCATTGGCATTGACATGTTTCCGCAAAGTAGAATATCGCTCACCGACTTCATGTGTATATAAAAGATATTATCATTTTTTTGTTTGTTTGCTTGTGTTTTTTATATATCTTGACAGAGGCGGATACCAATTCAGATACAGATACCAATACAGAGAGTCAGAGATAGACCCATGTTTGAGTTGCCGCCTGACTCCAAATGATGTCATTTGCCCCCAAGACAACATTTTAAACGAATTTCGCTGCCCTCAAAAGAACTCTGTTGAAGAGAAAATCACAGACATAAAAATGTATTATTATAAAATGAACATTGTAAATATAATAATGCCGTTTAATTTTCTGTTTATCTTTGTAAATATTATTTTGTTTTAATTGATCCGTTAACCTTTGACTTTGGATAACAATTAACCTGCTACCCATTGGCTTTGCTAATTAAAGTTAAGCAATTATTTATATGTACAGACACACAAGCATATATACGCACATATATACGGATATTGTAGAAAAAACTTAACTTGCCTCTTGCACTGAATATTGTTTGTGCTCATCTTTTCCGCAACTCAGATAAACTCGCGACACCGAAACGAATATCAGAGTTAGTATATAGAGTCTGGAATGGTTTATGTATCTTAGGGGTATCTACATATATACATAAACTTATCTCAATTGAGATAGCCAGATACGTAGGCTCTCAATTATAAATGCCTAACTAAAATTTGAGATATTCGAGGCGATTGTTTTCTCTGTTTTTGTTGCATACCGCACTTTTTTTTTATTTGTTATTAATGAATTTTGGATTCAGTTGCGGGAAATAATAATTGAATTGGAATGTTATTTTATGCCTAAAATAAATTTTCAACCACTGTTTAATGCACGATTAAACGGAGACGACTTGTAGGATCGAACTGCCCGCTCTGACGAGCAGGCTCTTTATTTATACAAAAGCTTAGTCTAATATACATGTAAAATGCAGCTGGATCGGGGCCTGTCGATGAAGGCAGCTGGATCAGGGCCTGTTGATGAAGGCAGCTGGATCGCGGCCTCACAGCAGCGGCTGGATCGCGAGGACCGTCGATGAAGGCAGCGTTATCAATTAATTATTAGGCCCGACAAACTTGATGGCTTGTAATTTTCTTTTACAAAGATTTTTCTTATCGTATATATTATTATAATTATAGCTTATTATTATTACCGTATAGGGTGTTCATTTTTGAACAACCACCTTAGACAGAATATGTATCTCAAACCGATCTTATACTATGATACCGAATATAGAATGTATATGTTTAACTTTTGAAAAGGAATATTCACTTTGAAATACTACATTTATTTAAGCCATTTTTTTTTTTGTTTCACAAATGTTAGTGTCTATACAAGTCAAGTAAAAATGGAATTATTATAGTTAAATAAGAAACAAATCATTCTGGCCTTATGTGAATTAATATTGATAGTCAGCAAATGTACATCACATAAATGTTTGTACATGTATGTAATGTACAGTCATTAATCTGCACTCTGTCGTCACTGGAACTCCTCGTCAGCTGCGACTAATAAAGCTAATCAGCCACTACTAATTACAACAACAATGCATAAGGGCTCAGTAATCGCCAATTAGCCCATATCAAATTGGAAACATATTTAGGCTGGTTTCTGAGTAACAGTAAATATAAGCTTAAATTAAATTAAATGTCTAATCAGAAGTGTTCTTCTACAAAAATGTTAGAAAGTTACTGCAACCAAGCTGCAAACCACTTTTAATAATACTATATACGACTTTTTCGGTATTTGTTAATTAAGTCTAGAGGATAACTAAACAGACAAGTTTATTATTATTATTTTGATTTTTAAAAAAGTTTCAATAATCAATAATCAAAGTGGAAAATTTAATTATAATAAAATTAAAAGTGTGAAATTAAGTCTAAAACTTAAAATAAAAGAAAAAATTAAAATAAACGTTTTCACAAATCTGTTGGTATTCAAATGTACAATGGTCCAACATTTATAACTAGGATGGGGGGAACCCAGAAAAGAAAAAAAACACAATCAAATCAAGGGGACAAAGGTCTACTATGTATAGAAAAGCTAAGACTTAATAGACTTATGGAGGACCAGCACACCAAGTAGTATTCTACGGTTAAACAAGGACCGTAGATTAATTAGATAAAGTCTGCTAGAGTACGATGGCAAACGAAGATTGGAATACCAGTTAAGGGCAAGGGGAATGGATTGCTTCTGAACCGAGGAGTCCAACTACATGATCAGAATTCAGGGATAGGACTTAGTCCGTCCACACATTTGGTGTTGATAAAGTCATGAAAATCACTTTGTGAAGACGAGTATCAAGTAAAATGTGCAGAAAAATGTGTTCCATTGTCGATAGCTTGTTTTTAGCAAAGAAAATTGAGATTCGTTTTGCAACTTTTTTTTTTTGTATTTCATATATTGAAATTTATTGAATTTGAAATATTGAATTTAAAAATATTATGAGAACTTGAGTTTTTAATAAGTTTTTTTGAATAATCGTAATTTTGTTTGTTTTGCAGTAGAATCACAAATGAAGTCTAAAATAAATATTAACTTATCACTAAACAACTTTTCCTTTGGTTTTACTTAGCGCAGAGTTTTTCTTTTACTTCAGTGAAAAACGAAACATTTTGTTTCCTGTTTCTTTTTCCATTTACGAAACATTTTGTTTCCTGTTTCTTTTTCCTTTTACGAAATAATAATGTTTTGTCTGATCTGGTGTGATCTGCGCCCTAATACGATCAGAAATGCATTTGCCTCCGGTTAGCGTAACTAAAACGCTTAAAAGTTTCGCAGTCGAGTGCTATAAGTGAATATGTATACTCCGATATGTATTGTATAAGATGTCACAATCATTATGGAATGTTCAAATATTGTATACATACATGTGCAACATATGTATGTATAGGTAGTTCTGTAAGCGTAATTAGACTCTTTCCATTTGTACTTTGGGCACTGTTCGCAATCTTTCTTAGCGGTTTCTTTGTGAGGCCAAACAAAGATAACGCATTCAGCAGATAGGCTAGAGAAACAACTTCTCATTCATTCTGCAACCACCTAAACAATAAACACACTCCCACCGTGACTCTCAACAAGTCAAACAAATTACAAAACGCAGTCTTCATAGTGAATATACATTTTGTATGCAGATTGCTCAGTAAACAAATGAAAAACAAGGTAGAAAGTTGCAGACGGGCTTAACCGACTGTCAAATACCCTGATACCAATAAGTCATACCATCTGTTAATAGGTGCCACAGAACATGCTGGTTGCAGCCAAGAAATACCGATATTTGAAGCTGGGTCCAAGTAATCTATCCTCCCAGTTTGCCCCTAAAATTGCCGTAGATATATGCTCTTGGGCTGAAAAAAAAATTAAATCAAAAATATGTGGAGAAGGTGTCCAGTAATCTTTCTTCCAGGTTTGGAAACTGGAGCTCTTAAATTGCGGAAAATATATGTTATTTATCTTCCAAGTTTGCTAAGTATATTAGTGGTAGATATAGGCTTTTATTGTTTTTGGAGGCAGGAAGCTTTGAAGGGTATTACTAACAATATACCATTCAAATTTTGTGACTCTAGCTTTCCAGTTGTTGAAGATATATGGTTTCATCGATATACACCATCAGGTGTTTGGGTTTGGAAGACAGAGTAAGCGAAGTGGTGGCTCCAGCTAACAAATTGTGGAAGATATCTGCATTTCAGATATCTACAATCGAAGTTCCTGAGGGCGGTAGTTGTGGGCGTGGTCTAAAAGTGTATATGCCGATCTTTAAACGAGGTCAGCAGCAAAATACCTTCCATGTTTGGTGACTCTATGCTCAAAATTGTGGAAGATATGCGGTTTTATTGATTTACACTTTCCGAAATATCGACCTCGCTGTGTAGGCGTGGCCATAAAAATTATCCATCCACTATCCTAGTGGACGTACCAATCCAATTTGTACGCCTTGTCAGGTGCGTGCACAAGTTTCAAGGCCAATCAACAATCACGACTGTTAAGCTTATCAAATAATTCTCAATACTGTATAATTTGCTCAAACACTCTCCATTATTTTTTATTATATCTTCCGCGAAAAGTGTTACTTTACTAGATAATGTCCTGTTGCATAAGCATTATTGTAGATAGCTCTAAGATAATTTAGAATGCTTTTATAAACCTGCCGAAGCATTTCAGCAGCAGTCTATATTCGATGCTTTGACAAAGTCGTCGCGATCTAAATTTGCTCTTGAGATCACTTTTCAGTTGTACTTGTGCCCGATTATTACTACGCTTGTGAATTATACACAGAGGTATCGCTCTGAAATTTGTTTAAGCTATACATTTTGAACCTAATTAAACTAAGTTTATCGCAGGAAAACAAGAAGAATACAAAATCGCAGTTGTGTGTTTTATTGGAATATACTGCGAGATGAGTGGGAACACAGTTAGTTTTGCCACAAAGTAGACATAGTTTTTTTCGTACAGAGTCCATTGGCGACCAATGCCGGCTGCAAGTCCTCCATGGTTAATGTAAATTTGGGATCCTTTGAGCCACCAGGCGTGTCAGAGTTCTGCATCTGGGTGCGCACCTTGGAACGCTCCAGTGCATCATCGATGGTGTCCGACAAGAATTTCTGCATGGCAATCGACACCAGGCGCAAAACGCGTTTGTCATCCGAATGGAAACCGCCCTTGTTCAGATAATGCCCAGTGACCGCCTCGTGCAATAATGGATTGTAATCCTCTAACATCGGTAGCAAATCGGTGAGAAGAAAACCAGGATTGTCAGGACCCGAAGAGACGCCGGCACATGGATAATAGTGGATGCCAAAATTGGAGCCAGCCATTGCTTATTTTTTGCAATTATTTCTGACGTATACAGCAAGTATGACCGTATACAGCAATTACAAAAATACCAAAAAATCGAATACCAATACAAAATCGAAAACAAAAAAGGAAACAAAATCGAAAACGAAATTGAAATCGAAATCGAAAGTTTTTGACAAACATGAAATCGATAACGAATCGACATCGACATCGGAAGTCTTCAACCAAAACAAATACAAATACGAATTCGAATGCGGATACGAGTACGAGTATTCAAAAATGCTAGGCGTTCCACCTTCTAATACCCTGTTCCTAGCACCACTTAATCCCCTCCCCAATAGTGAGATATTGAGAGTATAAACAGACAATCGAACTCTGGTCCCTGAACACAGTATACTGTACTTAACTAAGTGCACAGCCACACACACACACACACACACACGCACACACACGCACGCACACACGCACACATACACATTCACAAGCAGACACATACACAGCCACACGCAGACACAGCCACACACACACACACAGCACTATGTCGGTTAGTGTCAAAGGCACCACCGTCGATCCCCGGGTGTGAGTAGCTGGGCAACCAACTGGTCAAATGTCGTGGTCAAATGCCAAAAAAAAACAACCAAACAAAAGAGAACCAAAAAAAAATAACAATAAAATAAATAAGATTCAACATTAACAAATTGAGATGCGGTTGATGAAATACCCTTAATGTGGATTCAATCATAATTACAATGTTGCAGCAATATAAACGATTTAATAGAGTCCAATGTTGAAAGTTGTCCTCTTATACAGTTTATAAAATATATATTTCTGTTTCGATCGATGAAGAATATACTCTAAAAAAACACCTCAAAAGAGTGAACATGGTGGAAAAATATCTTTGATTGAGTAAGTTTTTTTTACTGCGACTGAAGTTTGCCGTCCATCTCGATTTGAGATTGTCGATTGTAGTTTGAGGTTTAATTTGATTGACTTAAGATTTTGTGCTCCATACTGAAATCAATGCTTGAATCAATATTGTTTGGCAGTATCAAGAACATAAATAATTTACGTTGAAAACGTTATCATACTCCAACTGGAAGGGTATACCAAAAAAAATAGTTGGAAAAAAAAAAATAAATCGAATAACTGTCAAATGCTGGCTGGGCTTTAGACTGGTTGGTTTTTTGTCTGTCTGTTGTTGTTGGTTCTTAGTCCAGTGGGTGTCCAGTGGGCATTCATCACCGTACATATACACACTCTCTCTCTCTCTCTCTCCCACTCTCTCTCTCTCTCTCCCACTCTCACTCTCAAACTCTAACGAATGGTCAGATATTATTACGGTTATTGTTGGCGTGTCCTGGCATATATAGCATACATTAGGTTCTTATGGCCTAGCGTGTCCTGGCGTCCAGCAGACATATTCCGCGAGTGTTTTCGTATACCCTGACTCCATTAAATATTGGGTACTTTGATATGGGTATTCTGATCTATTCTGGCAAAGTATGTAACAATCAGACTACAGCTTATTCCCAGAAATTCCGATAGTAATGAAAACCAGATATTAAGCATATTCACATTATATTGATTCACATAATATTGATCATCTCTACAAATTTCAATATGGGCTTAAATATCCAACAAGTGTGATGGGACTAATGATGGGTAAAGACTTGGCTTCTGGGTATCTCCTAGTCGAGCTCTATTTCTCTCCGCTGGAGCATTCGTACCTGTTCTAATAGCTCGTGCGCGTCTAAATGCTTTGCTGTTTAGCCAAGTGACCCACTGACCAAATGCCAAATTCATGGAATGAACTAAACTATAGTTAACCGTCTAACTGACCGCAAACAGGCAGAGAGATAGAGAGAGAGAGAGCAAGAGAAAGAGAAAGAGAGATGGCTTTAAAAAAAATACCAAAGGCGAAACCCTGCTGAAAGTAGGGGCAACACTTTGACGTGTGGCACGAAATGACTAATTGCACTGTGCAATCTGGATGCAATGCAGTCGTTGGGCATGTCTAAGCATTGACTAAAACACACACACACACAAACACACACACACACCCACACCCACGCACACACACAGTTAGGCGATAGAATGATAATGCGCTGAATGTGATTGTCAATGTCAAATCAGAATGAGAGTTGTATGCTAGAATTGATTTACCGCTATACCAATTGCATTGGTGTTGTCCAGCACACACACACACACACACACACACACATGTGATGCCCATTATTATGATTGTGGTCAACAAACGAAGTTCAACTTTGTTTGTGGATTATTCGATGCCCGACATTCACAATAAACATTACTCAAGTTGACATTGTCAATGTCGCAAATGGTTAGTCGTGGCACAACGTACACAACGTGTACCATGGGTAAAAACTCCCTTTTTTTTAAGGAAAGAAAAAAAGTCCAAAAATGTAAATAGCGATAACGATTTCAAAATTTGATTTTCTGTGCAAGATAGATACTTTTAATACTTACATACTTTTTATATAGACACAGATGCCAATATTTCTCAAGGCAATATGGTACTTAAAATGTGCATCTAAAATAATCGGAATTGTTTCATGTTGCTCTATTATTATTATGATTGGGGAAAAGTTAGCACTGCGACCTATAAGGTCTACAGTGCCCTCTTACTGATCCTAAAGCTCTTCCATCAATCCCAACTCCTGCACGAATGCTAGAATCTTTATTGGGTTGAGGGTTTCTATGTCCTTAGATTTCATAACATGCATCTCTAGGATGCTGCATCTTTTCCTGGTTAAGGCGACGCACTCTGTTAGGATGTGCGTCGAGGATTCCTCCTCGTATCCACAAAACCTGCATACATCGCTACTATAAATACCTAATTTGGTTAGGTGACTTCTCAGTCATTTTCAACATGGGTACCAAAGTTTAGTTTACTGTCAAATGTGACTCCGAGGTATTTTACCTCTTTGCTTATTTCTACTAGGCTACCTGATAGCCTTATTTGCCTCATCCTCCGCAGTTTACAACGTCTAGTGAAGGGGACGATGATTGTTTTTGTGGGGTTTAGGCTGAGTCCAGCCTCCTCACACCAGTCGCTCGTCATTTGCAACCCTAACTGGACTATGTCACAGAGTGTTTCTTCGAATTTGCCTCGCGCTATGATAACAATGTCATCGGCATATCCTTGAAATTGGATACCTCTGGTGACAAGTCTGTTAAGCAGTTTATCTACCAGCAGACTACAAAGTAGCGGAGACAGTACTCCCCCTTGGGGGCAACCTTTGGTCGTTAAGACTGTTACAGTACTGTCATGCGTTGATGTCGTGGCTTGTCTGGACCCTAGCAAGGCAAGAATCCACCTGCTGGTGATGGAGTCCGGGCCCCTCCTGTAGAGAGCAGCCCTAATCGCTTCATGAGATGTGTTGTCAAAGGCGCCTTCTATGTCTAGAAAGGCGCACAATGCTACTTCCTTATTGGTCGTTACCTGCTCTGTATGCATGCTGCGTTGGATGCAGCGGACTTTGCCTTAGCAAAGTGCTTCTAATTTTATAGTCCACTAGCTTTTCCAACGTTTTCAATAAAAACGATGTCAAGCTGATGGGTCTGAAGGACTTCGGGTTGGTAATGTCTTTCTTCCCTGCCTTGGGGATGAAGACCACCCTAACTCTACCCCATGCTCTCGGTATATATCCGAGGGCTAGGCTACTAATGAGTACTCTCCTGACAGGGGAGAGGAGTATTTCTCGTCCCTGGTGGAGGAAAGCTGGCGATATTCCGTCCAGTCCAGGAGATTTGAAAGGCTGGAACGTTCCAATTGCCCATTCTAGTCTCTCCGGAGTGAGGAGGGTTGTGGCGTTTCCTTTATCCTGTACGGCTATGTTGCTCGAAGAACATTATGTTTTTAATACTGAGTACGCCAATTCTTAAGACAAGTTGTCGAAGAATTTAACCATAGAATATTTGAATTTTTCTCCAGATATATGTGGGAAAACATCGAAATATTTGAATATAGAATGGTTTTTAATCCTCTTTTATATGAATATATAGTATGTGAAATACAGAGTATCTGTTCGTCGAAAATATCTGGTTTGACTGTGAAACAAGTCTATTGTGTGGTTGCCTTTTTTTTATTATTTGTTTCTTTGTTTTTACCCATGGAAACATCCCTTTTTTTATCAGCTGCTGTGAATTGTAGGCCACGTTGTCCTGGGTGACATTCGAGGAGGAGATTCGTGGACAACAAGCAGCAGGACAAGCTGTACACGCAATCCTTGACACGCATCACGCAGCTGGATAACCCAATTTAGGAATCATCAGACAACCATTTTACTGTCTATATATATACATTTATATATATATATATATATATATATATACGTTGCGTAGCTCATTTTGGGAATTTCTCTTGTTCCACTTTCCAGGCAGCTTATTAGTATTCCAATGCCGTGCGAAAGCTCAACAAGTGTTTGACTCCTCTCGCTTGTGGAGCAAGTGGCAAACGCACCTGTCCAATATGGGTCTATGTCCATCCACTTCAAGGATACCATTAACGGACGTGTCGAGGTGCTTTACATTTTTAATGATATTAATTTTGTATGCACCCAACTAACTGAAATCTACTTCAAATCGAAGAAACGCTGATATTTATGTTTGTATGAACGTGTATACATAATTATAAGCACTTAATTATATGCCTGGGCTGGTTTGCTGTGCTTGTCCCGTTGTCTTTGGCAAATTGCTATGCAATTACAAGAAATTACAAGAAAGTTATATACCCTACCCAAACATCTAACAGTCTGACAGTTGACTGAATGCGCTGTTTAAATAAAATAGACACCACACCACACCAGAAATTCTAGATAATAACACCCTTCGCGACAGTTGAATAATATCCCCACTTGGGACTAGGACCGTTCTCCTGGATATTGGATACCAGTTTCGCCGTTAGTTTGTGCTTTAAAATCTATATTAAATAATTGCAGAAATTGAAACGAATGTCGCATTTGGAAAATTAACAAAATTAAATTTGGTTTAAGTAAATGATACATAAAAAGACAAAAACGGAGCTGGACAGAGGCGCCAGGACTCCGACAAGCCAGAAGTCTTTTGGTTGGTTATAATCAAAAACGATTAAAGCAGGTGATATCCATGGGGAAGAACAGGCTTAGGATACTCACCGGTCTATGGACAGGACATTGTAGACTAAGAGTCACCTAACTAAGTTTGTGGAGGAGCAGAGGGAATCCTCAATGCACATCCTGGCAGAATGTGTCGCCTTAACGGAAAAGACGCAGCAGCCTAGGGATGCATGTTATGAAATCTAAGGACATAGAAACCCTCAACCCAACAAAGATTCTAGCATTCGTGCAGGAGCTGGGGTTGATGGAAATAGAAATATATATATTCTTGATCAGCATCACTATATTATCAGTCAACAAACAGGAAAAAATGCATATTTTCTCAATTCTTTTGCAAAAAAAGGGTTGTTTTTATGGCATGCCTCAGATAGTTTTTCTTTCTTTTTACATTTGCATTTACATTTCCCTTTCGATTTCGGTTCTGATTCGCCAAAACTATTGCCGAAGTGCCGCTATATTAAGTACATTTAGAGGAAAGAGCGGGCCCAATGCGAATCGGGCGTAGATAATTGCGTTGAATTGATGGAAATTCAAGTTTATAGTGAATCGTCATTCAATTTAAATGCAGTTTCCATTGGGGCACACATCGACCGTCCATAGATGGAGCATGAGTCATGGGAGAAAAAAAAAAAAACGTCACAATAGGCGCCACTATTCGGCCTTTACCGTTAGAGCAATCAATCCAACAGATCCATGAATGGCAACGCTTTGAAGCACCCATATGGCACCGAAACCATTCCACTCAAAGGTTGCGTAATTGTTATGCAACATTTCAATTCCATATAATCTGCATGCAATCACAGAAATCGCACAAACAGTTCAAAAACAGAAATTTCAATTAAGTTGAACGAGTTCAACAAAATTAAAATTGTCTAGTCGCCAGTTCGACGAGGAGATATACTGAACCCAATAATTTACCCATCATGTCTTATATATTTATGTATATGTATGCATATGCTACTCTCTTGGAAGTGTATTCTTCTCTAACTTGACTCAAAGTTAGTGAATATGTGATGAAATATTTTAAATCGAGATTAAAAATTGAAAATTACATTATCCCAAAAAAATATCCCTCTTAAAGTTAGACAAATGGAACAATGCCGTGCTTAATATGATAAATATGAAAATATATAAATATATCTATCTCTGGTGTGCCCAAGACTGCTGTTCTTCGCCTGTTTTATGTGTCCTCGTAACGGTTGACAACTATCAAATTGAATCATGAATAGTTATGCCTATACCTGACTGCCCCATCCTTGAAACTATTGCAGGCAACAAGAAACAATAGGCGACTCTCCAAGTATGTATGCATGTGTGTGCAGAGATATATTATATACAGAATCAGTGTCTCGCACCAATAAATTATGTGTGTAATGCGTGCCACATGCCATTCAGAAAACAATAATAATATATATCTATATATATATATATATATGTATATATGTATATAAATATAATTGTGCATTTGTGCCAGCTACACATTTCGAAGCTGATTGGGCCAAAAATAATAATAATTCAATGGTAGAGTTTTTAGACAAAGAATGTTCTCAGTAAGAGTGAACACCTCCGAAATGTCGAAAAGTTACAACTGGCCCAAGTACATATCTCAGATCGGCAGCTAGCATTATAATTACACGCTTTGCGTGTACCCAGGCCAAAGTTAATTACCACAGCGATGTTCCAATATACCAATGTGTGCCTGTAATAATGCCTTCTGGGTGTGCATATAAGCTGGCCCTTCATTTGTGTACCCTAACCTTGCAAATGGTATTTTAGATTCGTCGCGAATTGTGTCTGACGGATCAAAAACATTAGGAATTGAATTATCTTCTTCTTTTTCGAACATATTTTAAATTTCAATTATTTTTTTCAAAGTTTTTTTTTTGTTCTGTAAATTGAAATATTTTCATTTATTTATTTCCAAATTGAGATATTACATTATCTTTTCATATACACATATCGGCTAACCTATATATATATATATATATATATATATATCTGCAGAGTGTTCAGTCTTCGGAATGCCGAAAATCGCAGTTATTTCCTCATCATTTGTTTTGGCTTTGTGCGCTGATTGCGCCTCCAAATAATAGCCACAAATAGTCGCCGATTGCTTGTGCCGGATTACGGATTCATTATAATCGCATAAGGCTCTCGGGCGCTTAGTGATTAACGTTAAATGCTCGTAACTCCAATAAAAAGTCGAGACGGCTCTAAGTATAACCAAAATCA